>BSBK01003636.1:0-510186 GCA_027943335.1 Chamaecyparis obtusa | reverse complement strand
TATACATACATATACATATACATATATATACATATACATATACATATATGTATATATATACATATATATGTATATATATATACATATATATGTATATATATATACATATATATGTATATATATATACATATATATGTATATATATAGATATGTATATTATATGTATATATATATGTATATATATACATATGTATATATATATGTATATGTATATATATGTATATATATACATATATATATATCTATATATATACATATATATATATGTATGTATATATATACATATATATCTCTATGTATATGTATATGTATATATATGTGTGTATATATATATAGATATGTATATATATAGATAGATAGTATATATATAGATAGATATGTATATATAGACATAGATATCTATATATATACATATCTATCTATATATATACATATATATCTATATATATACATATATATATATATATACATATACATATATATATACATATATATATATATATATATATATAGATATATATGTATATAGATATATATGTATATAGATATATATCTATATACATATACATATATATATATACATATATATATAGATATGGATATATATGTATATAGATATATATGTATATATATATATATATATATATATATATATATATATACATATATATATATATACATATATATATATATACATTATATATATATACATATATATATATATACACATATACATATATATATATATATGTATATATATAGACACACACACACATACATATATAAAAATATATTTAAACATTTAAAATTTAGTTTACATAAAGTAATTTCAATTTACATCTCAAAAACGTGAATAACAATATTCAGCCATTAAGAAGATTCATATTGTTAAGCAAAACATGTGTAGAATGTAAAGGCATTAATGACTGGTGAAATTGAAAGTTCACTGTGTTTTTTTACGGAGTGATAACAGTAATATAAATAAATAAAACAACAACTAGATGAAACAATCAACAATAAAAGATAAATCAAGCACAGTGTGTGCTAAAACCACAAGGTTTGAAAATGATAAGCTAGTTTCTTTGTATGCATCCCTTGTAGTCTTCATCCATCTCCCATTGATGTAGAATCCAAAACCTGCAACCTATGATAAGAATGGAAAAATATATATAATAATAAAACCAGTAAATAATACTTGCATATTAGTATATTCATTAATTATAAGAGACCAAATATTTATAGGCAATTAGAGTTTTACACATAACTCTTATCTTTTCAATTATGCACTCAAAAGCCTATATTTTGCATTAAATATTCTATCACATCAGAGAAAAAAAATATGATCTTGAGAAGCATCAGGAAAGTCTCATTTTATGTCTTCAGCCAATATAATTCATCCCTTTCATAGTAGGTGGCAACAACACTTGTTCTAGTATTTTTTGTTGAGTGTAGAGGCTAAAAACTACAAGTTGACATTAACCTTTATGCTCTCAAGACGTGGCACAGTCAAACAAAAAAATTAACGCAGGGTCGAAAACACACAACATTTGTGGTCTGCGCACTTGCACACTTAACAGTTTGTTCACCAGTAATTTAAACCATGTGAGAACTGTTTAAAACTACACCACTGGTCTTTAGATAGAAAATTGACCTTTAAACCTTCAGTAAAAGGCATCTGGGCCCCACCTTTGCACGCATCGGTATAGAAAAGGACAGGCTATTCCAATATGGAGTATCGGTGTAGTATAGCCTATCAGATGCAACCCAAGCCAACCCTCTAATCGTTGTTCTTTCATCGATGGTTGAAAACACAGAGTGTTTCACCATCAGTATAGCAGAAGTTTGGCTTTGCCAATATGGTGTGTCAGCATAGTTAAGCTTATCGGAACTGACCTTTGACACCTTTCAATCGCTTTATCTTCACTGATGGCTGAAAATACAACGTGTGTTAGCATCGACTTAACCAAGGGCATTTTATGTCGATATGATGTGTCGGCATAGCTAGGCTTATTAGAAACAACTTGAGACAGCCTTTTGATCGCTCATCTTTGACCAATGGTGATAATATTTGATGTTTTCGACCATCTCAGTGTGCAGAAAACACATTGAACTTTTTATATCAAAAACATCTAGAACTTAATCTTTTTAGAGTCCTTATTTAAACTCAAGTGAGTTTATTATTTATTATTTATTATTTATTATTTTAGGGACTTGGTGACTTTTTATGTGATAACCCATGGTTAGGTGTGTCTAATCTTTTTAACCATGAATAGGGTAAATAATATTAAGGGTTTTATTTCCTCACTTTCTTTAGACAATTTAAACAACTTTGAAACTTTTATCTTCAAGGGAAGTTGACCAAGTCTTCATTGGTCATGATGCCCCTCGAACCTGTTCAGGGTTCTCAAACTAAGAACTTTAGGTAGTAAATTGTAACATGTTAGTCAACATAGATAACTTTAGTGTTCTTTAAAAAAATTGTTGGTATATTTGTGCTCGAATTTTGGGCATGACAACATTTCCCTACAACTATCACAGACCTACAAAAATGTGTAATAGTAAAAAATTTTATTGAATATTTCTTTACAAAACTCTCCCAAACTGACCACCCCCCTGTGTTTTGACCTTACATTATCTTATAAATTTCTCTCAACCACACTAACTATTATAACTAACCTTCATGGTTGTAAGACGCATACTTTTTACAATTTTGCAACTTTTGCATTAACTTGACAACTTTTTTTGTGAATATGACAACTTTGCACTTTCTTATGACAAATTAGCAATTTCTTTCAAAACTTACGAAGTTGACCTTATACCTTGACAAACGGCCTTGTAAGGCCTTATTAATTTCAAAAATACATTGAAACTCAACTAAATACAAATATGGACCCCCTATGGCATCTTTATAACAACTTGCCAATATAATGACAATTTTTCAACAATGTTGGCAACCTTGGCACAATCGACTCCAAATGACTTGTAAACATTAAAAATGGTCCACATGACCTTATACAAACTTTTTCATGACATAAAACATAATACATATCAACCTAGCCTCATGGAGGCATGAAATGTGTTGGGTGCTCCTGCACCATTCTTTTACATTCATTTTTTTAGTAATCCAATCAATGAGTTTTGAGTTCTATTATTGTATTGTGCTAAGTGATTTTTGTGTGGTGTTAATGTTTTTAACCAAATGATCTATTTTTATAGTTAACATAATCTACCACTAATAGATCAAAGCATTTTTATGTGAAATAGATCTTAGAGAAGATTCTCCTATCACCAAAGAAGACAAAAGTCCATGATAATGTTTTGTCTATCCTTTCATTGCATCTAGATCTAGTAGGTCCACTTATTAGGCTTAGGATGGTTATGGTTAGTTGTGGTCTATCCTTGGTATTGAGGTCTTATGTCAAGATTTATCATGCATTGCATTTTAGGAAGTCAAGAAGTGTGGTACTTTCACTTGAATGTTAATTATAACTTTGTCAGCTTTTTTTGCAGGTTTTGTATAATGTTCGGATTGGAAACATGTCATCCTACTAAGCAACAATTGGCCCCCATGTTAAATGATATTTTCCTTGGAATCCAAGCTAGTGAATTAGCATTGGTATGTTATTTCTCCTCTCCATGTTGTCCTTAATGCAAAAAGCACTAACAGGGGTTAAGGATCATTCATAGTTGCATCATTGATTAAGGATAATTCATAGTTGCATCATTGATTAAGGATCATTCATAGTTTCATCATTGAATAATGGTGGCATTCATATTGATGATCAATGGTGATCGTAATTTCATATTATCTCATATGGTTTAGAAGGTGATCATATTTGATCATGTGCATCATTTGTATATCCTTAATGGTGTCATTCAATGGAATTTTTCTGAGCTTCAAAAAGTTATATTATATTGAGAGTGTAACTTGGATTGTGAAACATTGGTATGTTATAAAAGAAAAATTCTTCAAAGGTGATATATCAGTGTATTACACGTATTTGATTTGCTTCATGGAAGTGGTATTTACAGATGGCATAGAGGTAAATGTAACTGGCACAATGGTAAATTATAATGACATTTTGTGTATGGCATATATTTTGACATATATGGTTTGATCTCAGTTTGACCTATCTCTCATAAGTAGTTGGATACATAAAAGGTTGGTTACTTGGTGCACATTCATCTCCTATATGATAGAATGATGGAATTATTTGAAATAATTGAATTTAGAGCCCATGCTAACTATATTTTGATTCATTGATATGTGTTTGATACATTTCTCATACATGACAGTTATGCGTGACCAATAAGTAATACTTGATAACTATTCTAGTTGATACATAATAGATTATGATCATCTCCATTGAAGTATGATGTCCTACTAAGATACACTTATGATTATTCACATGTTCATCTTTCTTGATTGCATAATGAAATGTTTTTTGAGTAACTAAGATATTGCATTATATTTGAAGGTTTGTGACCAAGACATCAAAAAGTTGCATGTAAGTGCAATCCTTTAGGTCAGCTTGCACATTGTAATAGTTTGAATGACATAAGTTGTATGTGTGTCATATTTTCAAAGTTATAGAATTTCTTTGTTCATTGGCGTAATACAAAGTATTTTGGGTTTTATGTGATAGGATAGTTCGATAAGAACTAGGACACAATCCAAATGGATTAGAGCACTGACAAATTTCATGTTTTGGTCTTAATTTTGATGGCAGCAGAAAAATAGTCAGTTTGATTGGTTGTTATAGGTAGAACTATGAAGCATTGTCAAGGAGTCTGATTAGAAAATCATGCAGGATTCGAAGGTTTTGTTTGTGGTGGACAGGTAGTTTCTTTCCTGAGATTTCTTTCTTTCAAAGTGGTCAAGATTTTTGTTAAAATTAATTGTCTTATCTCTATTTGTTAAGGGTTTTACTTCTCATGAATTAAAGTTATATTATGTTTTGTATAGATGAGTATTTTGAATCTCTTATATATATGTCACCTACCCGATATTACTAGGGTTAGATGTTTGAATTCTTGGTCTGTAACATTGGGCTATTTATCTTTGTTTTGTTTTTAAAACTCTATTAGAGATGCTCAAAACCCATTCTTTCATACATGAGTAGTATTTTACTTTTAAATAGGGCTTATGATTTTGTTAGTTAAAAAATTGGTCTTTAATAATATGACTCAAACCCTCACAAGACTTATCCATTAACGAATAGTTGAAAGAGCTTTCAATTAGCTCAATCTCTAATTTGACAGGTACAGCTCCCTGAAATAGATATTGAATGAATATGTTTTTATTATTTTTCAATAAAGATGGGGTATTGTCTTAACCAAAGAGAAGAAGAGGCTTCAAATGAATGTTAATCACTATGAGACATTCATGAACAAATATGTAATCAAAATAATGTAACTAACTTCTATGGTTGTGCCTTAATTATCATGATCATAAAAACTAAAACACCATTAAATTACCATAATTAATCCTCGAAATGCACCTCCATGACCATGAAGATTACATGTATGGTATGCACACAAGTAATATAGATTTGTCAAACAACATGATTATAAGAGAAGAAAATAATAAATAATGACTCTTAGATCACCTTATAATCACATATTCAAAAACACAGTTTGACATCAATGGCTAATTTATTCCAATCATCTTGTATTCACCCATTCCATAATAAAGGATAATAACAAAAATTTAATGAACAACAAACATGACTCATAATTTGAGTCTCACTTAGTCGTCCCAATGACAGGGGGAATTCTGGCCAAAAATTGTCGATCCATTGCATCATGGTCATAACCAATATATAAAGTTCCTTTGCCTACCAAATCGTTATAACAATACATTTCTTGGAGAATAAAATTAATAGTTACAAGACACATGTCATAGAGGGAGTATTAAAACTGAAAAGACACTTTAAATAAAGCTATGTGGCCTTTCCATCATTATATCTGTCAGTAATTGCATCTTCAAGAGTCTTCTGACTGGGCTGCTATTAGAAAACCAGCTGCTTGGATCAACCCACTTTCTGCTAGTTTTTCTATGATGGGATGTATTCGATCATTGTTAATTCTTTGATGCAGATCACCTAAGCCGTAATGACTCAATTTGGTGTCACCAATTTCCCTCAATTCACTATTGATACCATTGAGATGATCATATCCTTAATATCTGAGAGCCATTTTATGCAATAGAAAAATGTAATCTCAAAAAAATTTATCACCAAATAGCACTTGGGCTTCAAATAATTTGGGAGTCTTGCTTCATTTTCTCCGTCGAGAAATCTTGTTGTAGAGAGCACCCTTTCGGGATCCAACAGTTTATACACTATCAAGTTTAGAAAAGTGTAGCCATCATTATCAGATTTTGATGGAACACTTTATGCTCAAAGAGAAATTTTTAAGATTTTTCCATTAATTTGTTCCATGATTATGTGAGTTACAAAGATCCGTTTCGCCTCCATTGACTTAATATTTCTGCATGGTGCTACACATACATAGGAAAAATTAAAAAAAGGTAGGCTATTGGAATTGTATCAGATTCCATTGACATTTCCAGCATTATCACTATATTCCTATATCTCTTTCTGTCTTATCTTTCCATTCTCTTCATAGGGTAAATCCCTTTCGGTGTTCAGGATTTTGGTGGAACGTGAACCTAGTTTAGGGATTTGGCAATTCCACTTCTATGTCGTAAGTTTTAAAAGTGTCGGCATCAGTGTCTGGTTCTGAAGTCCCTTGCTTCTTGTCAAGTTTCAAAGTGAACTACTTCTTGACCCCGAACAAATATCTATGCACATTAAAATTCCAATAGACTTGGTGGAAAAGTAGTCGGGATCTTGATTTTCAACTGTATTCACTCCAGAAGAGAACACTTAGTGTTTCCTTTAAGTTCAAACTTGCCACTAATATGTCAAATTCTGACGAGACTTAGGAATAAAAGGATGAATACTAACTTGACCAAAAATGAGCAACCATTTTCCCGACATCTTGAATGCACCCAAATCATGAATATCTTGACATGCACCTATTTATCAAAATCCCAACAATGAGAGGATTTGGAAAAATTTCAAATATTGGCAATTTTAAAGTAGGGGTCAAAAATTGGGCAACAACTGGCTCTAATTGGGGATGGATTTTTCATGCAAGAAGATGAGAACTCGAAAATCTTTGGCAAGGATCAATGCTAAAATCCATTGGGCAATAGAGTAAGAGCGCATGAGTGCAGGGAGTTGCTTTGCAAGTGGGTGGAGGGGAATTGGGCAAAGCAAAAAATGTACAAGCCAAAACTTTTTATATCCTAGAACAAGCCAAAATTTTATTTACAAAAGGAATAGGGCAAGAAGCCCCTTACCTCAGGAAAGCGCCATATAAATTATGCAAAAGCATTCACAAACTGGGAGAAATATGAGTCCTCCCAGAGCAATGGACTTTGACCAAACAAATTGATTAAGAACAATGACCACATAGAGAACTCCTAAATGTTGAGTTGTGGACTAACAACATTTAACAATAACCTATAAACATACTCCCATTTGAAAAGCCACTTCTCATTGTAGATTTTTGAATCTTCATGTGTGATAATTTTTGGATTTTTATCAACATCTTTTTCACCTTTGATTTGACTATGCTGATGATTGAGACAAATTGATCCAAGAATTGGGAAACCTTCATATAGTTTTTGATGAGGGAACCCGTGTTCTAGTGCCAACATTAAATCTAGCTCTTCACAGATAGCCGAGGAACTTTCCATAGAAATACAAGGATCAAAAATATTTTTAGAGTTTGAACAAACTTCCTCAACATCTAAAATTTTCTCATAGCCACTTGAAACACAAACACTATCATAATATGAATGGACATTCTTCTCCTCATCTTCTACATCGTAGTTTTGTGTCTCACATGATATAATTTTTGAAGATATGCCTTTCGAAGAGAGAGATTCAAAAAGCAGGACATTTCTTTATTTCTCCTTCCAAGAGTTTTTTTATTACAATTCCCATTGATAAATTCAGATTTTTTACATTTATCATCAAGAGAATCCTCGATTTTATTTTCAGAAATGTCATTAGCTGAAAACTCATCAATACTTTTAGAGGAGAAAATTTCTTGTCTTGAAGAAAGTGAAGGCACTTGTGAGATTTTACATGTACTCTTTTTTTTATCAACATATGTTTCTATAGGACCTTTTTTTTTGTTGCTTCCACTTCCTTGCCATTCTTTGTGTGTTCTAAAATAACTTCATTAAAAAGAAAGTGACTTCCTTTTCTTTATTCCTCTTTTCAATCTGAAGATTCCTCCATGGGAATTGGAAAATGATTTCTCCCTTTCAAGACAAGGATCTTTGATTTATTGATGTTGCCCATCATGGATGAATGGTGCATTTCAACACTATCTTTTATATCTTCCTGCATTGTCTCACTAACAATCTTATTTTCTGATATTACACTATCTATGAGTGCAAATTTATTCTCTTTGAATATATTAGAGCTCATTTGAAAAGGAGCTAGCAAGAGAGCTTTATTATCAACGTGTTTTTATATCTCTTGTAAGGCTCATAACAAAGATGGGTGTACCTCGTGGGACTAAAATTGCATGCTGCCATAGATTTTTTTTAGGAAATCCACCTCATCTATGCACAAGTTATCTTTATTCCTTCCTTCATTATTCTCCAAATGTTCTTGTGTAAAATATTTATCACTATCAGATTCCTCTTGTGTTCTCCTTCCTCGAATTTGTTATCATATTCTTCAAATTTGCAAACAGCTACACAAGGGGCATCTTTCGCACATGAAGAATCATTTTCAATAGCCCCCTTTTCAGCAGAGATATTTTCTTAGCATTCTTCATCCATGTAGATAGATACCTGGAATTTTGATTATTGATGAGATGAATCTTCAACAATTTCATCATCATATATATTTGATCTACCACTAGATTGTTCATACTGATACAAGATGTTTCAGCCTTTGCAACTTCAGCTTCTTCAATAACATTTAAATTTTGCATAAGAAAAATACTTTCACCACTGGTCTTTCTTTCAATATCTTGTAAGATTTTGAATAGAGAATGGTGAGCCTCTTGAGGTTGAGACTACAACACCACCATAGAAACTTTTAAGGAAATAATTTTGCACTGGTTCATGTGTGCTATTCTTTTGAGAATAAAAATCATCATCATCACTTTCATTGTCATCTTCATCAATCATATGAGCAACACAAAATGGTATTTGTTGAAGCTTGGCCATGGTTCAAGATCCAAAAATAGAGTTGTCAACCTTCGTTCTAGGGAAGGAACCTTTTAGATTTATGAGAAAAGAAGATACCAAAACTTTGATTCTTTCCCCAATAGACTCACCAAAAATATAAAATTGATCTTTAATAATATGACTCAAACCCTTATAAGACTTATCTATTAACGAATAGTTGAAATAGCTTTCAATTTGCTCAATCTCTAAATTAACAAGTACAACTCCCTGAAATAGATATTTATTGAATATATTTTTATCATTTTTCAATAAAGATGGGGTATGCTCTTAACTGTAGGGGAGAAGAGGCTTCAAATGAATTTTCATGACTATGAGACATTCACAAACATATATGCAATCAAAATAATGTAACTAACTTATACGACTATGACTCAATTCTCACGACCATGAAAACCAAAACAAGGTAAAATCACCATAATTAATTATGCAAATGCATCTCCATGACCATTAAGATAACATGTATAGTATGCCCACAAGTGATATAAATCTATCAAACAACATGAATATAATAGAAGAAAATAATAAATAATGACTCTCAGATCACCTTATAATCACAGATTAAAAAATACAATTTGACATCAGTGACTAATTTATTCCAATCATCCCATATTCACCCATTCCACAATAAAGTATAATAACAAAAATTTAATGAACAACAATCATGAGTCAAAATTTGAGTCTCACTTTGTCATCCCAGTGACAGGGAGAATTTTGGTAAAAAATTGCCAATCCATTGCATCATGGTCAGAACAAGTATGTAAAGTTCCTTTGCCTACCTAGGTTGTTACAATACAATTCTTGGAGAATAAAATTAAATGGTTACAAGACACATGTCATAGAGAGAATATTAAAACTAAAAAGACATTTTAAATAAAGGCTACACGGCCTTCCATCATTATCTATGTCAGTAATTACATCTTTAAGAGTCTTTTGATTGGATTGCTACCAGAAAACTAGCTGCTTGGATCAACCCGCTTTCTGCTAGTTTTTTTGTTATGAGATGTATTTGATCATTGTTCATTCTTTCATGCAAATCACCTAAGTTGTAATGACTCAACTTGGTGTCACCAATTTCCCTCAATTAATTGTCGATACCATTGAGATGATCATATCCATAATATCTGAGAGCTATTTTATGCAATAGAAAAATGTAATATCTACAAAACATATCACCAAATAGCACTTGGGCTTCGAACAATTTGGGAGTGTTGCTTCATGTTCTCCATCAAGAAATCCTATTGTAGAGAGCACCCTTTCGGGATTCAAAGATTTATGCATTGTCAGGTTTAGAATAGTGTAGGCATCATTGTCAGATTTGATGGAACACTTTACACTCAAAGAGAGATTTTTAGGATTTTTCCATTAGTTGTTCCATGACTACATGAGTCACGAAGATTAATTTCACCTCCATTGACTTAATATTCTTGCATGGCCCCACACATACATAGGAAAAAAAAGGTAGGCTATTGGAACTGTATCGAGTTCCATTGGCATTTCCAATGTTGTCACAATATTCAAATATCTTGATATCTTTTGTCATCTTATATGTCCATTATCTTTATAGGGTACTCCCTTTTGGTGTTCAATATTTTGGTGGAACATGAACCTTTTTTGGGGATTTGGAAATTCCACTTCTATGTCGGAAGTTTTAAAAGTGCTGGCAACGATGTCGGGTGTTGAATTCCCTTGCTTCTTTTTGGGTTTTGAAGTGAACTACTTCCTGACCTGAACAAAGATCTATGCACATTTAGATTCCAATAGACTTGGTGGAAAAGTAGTCAGGATCTTGAATTTCAACTGTCTTCACTCCACAATAGGACACTAAGTGTTTCTTTGAAGTTTAAACTTGCCACTAATATATCAAATTCCAACGAGACTCAAGACTAAAAGGATGAAGAATGACTTGACCAAACATGAGCAACCATTTTCCTAACATCCCAAATGCACCCAAATCCTTAATATCTTGACATGCACCTATTTCCCAAAATCCTAGTTTAAGAAGTTGTTGAGAGTTGTTTCTCTTAAACCCTAGTTTAAGAAGTCGGTGTATAGTTTTTTTTTATTTGAAGCATTTGATTCATTCCATCTAAACCCTAGTCAAGGTCTATTGCGTGTCTTGTATAACTCAAGTCATTAAGGAGTTTGGTTTTTTTTATGAGTTTGTTTCTTCTTAACAAATAATTAAGCTCGTTTTCTTGATGTGTTCAATTCATTACTTATAAACAACTCTTATTTTGGTGATTTAATTTTAGAAATCACAATATCTATTTAAAAAGAAATTGATTATGATCTGCAGTTTTGATATGAGATTAAGGAACTTGTTAAAGAAAGAATAAATTTTTTATAAGGATTAAACAAATAGTTTGATCTGAGAGTTAAATGGTTTCTTAAAAGGAAAAATTGAAATAAGTTGATTTTGTTTTTACCTATCAGACATGAGTAAAATTTAGAGACAATTGTGACAAGTTTTTTCAAAACAGTTTGAGTAGTTGGTTTATCAATTGGTTTTATATATGCTTGTTGAAGATGATAGTGACATACATAGAGGAATATTGGATCTTCATGAAACATATTTTGTTTTTGTGCACAATCAAGTTAGTGATCAGAAATACCTGATTGGGGTCATAGGAATTCATGATCACATATCATGCACTGTTGAACACAAATACTATGCTTAATTAGATTTTCTAACTCTATATGTATTAAAAGTTGTAATGAAAAGGAAAAGACAATGAGGCATGGAAAAGGCTATCAGTGAGATAGCATTGTTAGTGAGACAGTTGTACAACTAATGAGGCATTGTAAAAATGATATTTTTAGACAAACCAATGAGTCATTTTGAGTGGTTTTATTCCCCAGAGGGTTTCCACTCAAGACATCTACAGTGTTATGGATTATCAGTTATATTTTTGTCTTTCATATTCAATTGTTTGTCATGTGTCATTAAAGTTTTTTTAAGTTCATCTAATTTGCACATTATCCGTTGTTTTTTATATAGTGAAATGATGCATGTTACTCATATTCTTATGGTTAATCAAGTTTATGTTTTTGGTCATGAGTTTTACATTCATTGATTCATGCATCATATTCTTGATGTGAAATGTTGTTCAAAATGGTCATGATATTTAGCATAGTTCAAGTTCAGCTAAAAGTCATTATGATTTGAATCAGTTGATCTTGTTATCATAGTATCTTTGTAATTGTCATGTTAGTCATCCAAAGGGATTGGAGTTTTTATTAGGTTTGGTAAAAAATATAATATGGTTTTATACGGCACTCATTCACCCCCCCTCTTAGTGCCTTTATGTACTCCAACACATGCATCTAAATATAGTTTTCTTTTTGTGGATTCATATCATTATTGTTGATTTTAATAACATTGTTAATGAAAATCTTAATGTTTCCAGCAGGCACTTAGAGGAATATATTTGAAACATAATCATTTACATATTACTTTCTTGAATGCAATTAAGTGTTTCCCTGTTGTTTCTAAGGCATCTTTCCCTGATAATATTGATGTTGTGACAAGCATTTGGATTGCTTTACACAATCCTAAAAAGGTCTTATTTATAATATCCTTTATGCTCTATCTTTTGATTATAATTTTTTTTAATATAATGTCATATTTCCTTTGAAAAATGGTGCTTGATGGCCATTTTTTTCTTCAAGTTAAAAAATCAAGATAAGTTTTTGTATATATCTGCTTTCTCAATATATAATCTCAAGACTTCTACTGAAAGAAAGTTTCATAAAATGTTCAGTTCTTTGCGTTCAAAATGCAATGTTGCATGCATATAAGTAGAAATTATGAATCAATGGGGTTTACCTTGTTTTCAATAAATTATAGTCCATGAGCTATTACTAATTTAATCCAGCATAATGTGTTAGCTGTGTGTGTTAATGATTTGTGAACTTTTTGGATTTTGACTTCAACTTGTGATTCTTAAATTCCACCTAGGGTTTAAAACTAGACTCGACCATGTGCCTTTGCAATACCAACCAACAAAATAAGTTTTCTAATTGATTTTGGACTTTTGGACTATTTTTCTATCTTTTTTTTTCTTTCAATTATGTCCCCTCAAAGTCTTCATTCTCTGCAAGAATTTTACTTGTAACTGGTATTGCTAGTTTATTTAATTTTGGACTTTGCTTTGGAGGTCAAAAGCTGGTGAGACTATATTTTATGCTCTCAACCTCAATCTATTTCCATAGGTTCCTAAGCAATGGGAACATGGTCCATGATGGATGAAAATGAAGCTTCCTAATTATAAAATTGGTATGGATAAAAAGATTAAAAAATTTTGACACTCAATAAGTTTGCTTGAGTATTGATAAGAGTGCACCCTGATACATGTAGAAATGAAGGATTTTTTCAAGTTAAAGTAAGAGACAAGGTTATATGGTGTTTCCCATACTACACAAAAACAAATTTCAAACAAAATTTGCAAGTAATGTAGAAAGTGCATACCACGGGGAAGAAGGACAAGTTTTTATTTATGTCAAATTATAAATACATTGTAGAGTCTGCATTATAGCATATAGAGAATTTTCAAGAATTATCATTATAATCACAACTATTTTTCTCAAGGGGTTGTTTTAGAAATCTAGGGAACGAATTCAAGATTCTAGCAACCATGAATAAGAATCAAATCTCTGTTAATTGTTGTTTGCATAAAAACAAAATGGAAGAAAGATTGATTAAGTGAAAAAAGTTGGTAAGATTCTATAGCCAAATGGTAAGTAAATTGATAGTCAATGGAAATATCAATGTATA
The DNA here is from genome assembly GCA_027943335.1 of Chamaecyparis obtusa. Lineage (NCBI taxonomy): Eukaryota > Viridiplantae > Streptophyta > Pinopsida > Cupressales > Cupressaceae > Chamaecyparis > Chamaecyparis obtusa. The sequence continues at coordinate 496,129 of BSBK01003636.1, read as the reverse complement.
AAGGTAGAACCCGAAATAATCCATTTCTCTATTTTTTCTATCTGTAAGACTACAACCATATTGCTTGACTACTTGTTACAAGACAACCCCTACATGTTTGTTGCAACTATGAGCTACCTTGTTGTGGGGAATGGAATTTGGATCAATCAAATTCTACTTAACATAAGGATGCATCTACCACAAAGATGAGTCTCCATATCGACTTAACAATATGACTACAAGCCTTTTTATCTACTTAGATCAACTCAACATTTTCTTAACATTTGCATATCTATTATTGAAGTTTTCATTCTCTTCTACAAATATGAATTTTATTTACTTTATAATGACTATAGAATAAAATGACAAGTAAATGATGATCCTGTGATATAAATCTGTATTTAACAAAAAAATTGTATAGCTTCCACTCTGCTTTAAATCATTTTTATTTATTTAAAATTCACTTGATGCTCAGTGCATTTTGGTTCTTGAATGCGATACTCATTTTCAGGTTGACTTTACGGACTTTTGAAAATTCATGAAATATTTTTTCATCACGACTTGTATAAGTATAAAACCATCATATTTTCCCTTAACAATCTCACTGTGCAGAATAGATGATCTTTTTTATTCACGTGAGATCATTGCAATTCAAATGAACAAATTCTTAAATGCTCATAATTGTTTTTGTAGTTCAAATCTCAATCTTTGCATATTTATAGGGATTCCTTTTCAAAAAAAAATTATTTTCTTGTCTAAAAAAATCAACTGAACATGTTCTTTCAACATACCTCCATTTTGTATCTCTATTTAACTTCATCCAATTGTATGATAGCTTGATAACATGGATACTTAGCACTTCGATTATAACCTTACACTCAAATACTACACCGATAAGAACTAGGTGCTATGCAATCCTTGTTCTTTAAAGGGTACTAGCTCAATGGAAGAGCACATGCTTTACAAGCAAGAGGATGGTGGTTCGATTCCATCATGCCCTAATATGACTAAATTTATGAATAAATTAATAACTAAATATATGAATAAATTAATGACTAAATAAATCACTACCATGACTAAATCAATGAATAAATTAATGACCAAATCAATGACTAATTAAATTTGGTCACAACATAAATGAGCGGCAATAAACTACTAATGGTCACATGACCAAAATTAGTCATTTATATGTAACTTTTAGTAGTTTATTTAGTGATATATTGCTATTTTTGTACTAGTCTATTGAAGAAATAGAGAGAGATGAAACATATTTAATCAACTTTAAGAAGACAAAATCTAGACAGAGAGAGAGAGAGTAAGAGAGTAAGAGAGATCTAAAAAAGAATATACAAATTTAAATCAACTAAGAAGACTAGAGAGAGATATTCTTAAGGGGATATATGAAAGAACTAGAGAGAGAGAGACTAAACATATTTAATCAACTTTAATAAGACAAAGGATCTAGAGAGAGATTAAGAGAGTAAGAGAGATCCTAAAAAGAACATACAAGTTTAAATCACATAAGAAGACTAGAGAGGGAGGGGGAGATCTATGAAATAACTAGAGAGAGGGACTAAAAATATTTAATCAACTTTATGAAGACAAAGGATCTAGAGAGAGAGAGAGTAAGAGAGATCCTAAAAAAATATACAAGTTTAAATCATCTAAGAGAGAGAGAGAGAGAGAGAGAGAGAGAGAGAGATCCTAAAAAGATCAAGAGAGGGAGAACTAAAGAGAGTAAGAGAGAGACTAAACATAATTTTAAATCATGTCCAATACTAAACATAATTTCAATTAGTTTGTTCATTACCTTATTTTTTTAAATTAAGGATAACCATACAAACATTTTTATCACATTTGCAATGTATTTCAAGTGGACCTTCCAAGCTATTTATACTCATTCTCCTTTATATTCACCATTGTGGTTTTAAATTATCATTTCAATACATTGAAATCAGGACTTTAATTAACTTGTAACATAAAAATATTTTGGCTCGTTTGAATATAAATTATTTTTGTTAAATATAAAATATTTCAACATACATCATTATTGTAGCCTCAAATTTTTGTTTTTGGGTCTATAACAATATATTTTATTAATAAAGGAGGGAATACATAAGAAGAGAAATATAGCACGAATGCTTTACAATTCTGTAGGAGCCATAACCAGGCTTAGCATCAACAAACCATAGCATAAAGGAGAAATATAAAGCACTAACAGCCTACAAGAGAGTCAGTTATAAGCAAAAAGATGCCCAAACAATAGATCCCATAAAAAGGAGAATACCCAACTAACAAGAAAGAGCTGAAAAACCACCGAAATCAAAAGACTAACGACACACCAGAATGGGATGAGTAGAAAACTCGAAAAAAGGGAACAAAAATTTCCCTTAAAAGGTCTTCAACCAGCAGCATTCCATTTCCCCTTCCTCTAACTGTGTTTCATCTGAGGGACATCAACAAAAATTACCTTATTACGCTCATCCTTAGACTTGCAAAAACTGTCAACCAGGGCCTTCAAACGGCACCACTTCACACCTATATCCTGCTCATAGGTATCCTTATCAACTTTTCCCCACCACCAGAGGAAAGGGACATGACCATATTCAAATTCATCCTTGAGTTCCTCGAAGAACTCACTATAATCAAACCCAACACCTGGTTCAGCCCACTCAAGGATAGAGTCCAAACCCAGCAACAAATCATTATCGAAGAGGAATTTAATTAGATGTTTAACCTCCTTCTCAGCTTCACCCAACTGCAAAGCCCAAGCAACAACCAAGGAAATAATATCCATGTTTGACCGAAATTTTGCAAAGTGCTCTTGATATTGGCTTCCCAAAACATCTAAAACAACCAAGGCCAAAGCATCATCCTTAATGTTCAGTAGCCCCATAATGCACTCCTTACTAGCTGGACCTTCAATCAATTTTTGATGTTTCAAAGTTCTAACAGAGAAGGTAGCTTCCATCATCAACCACTATGAAGAGAAACCATTGAGAAGAGAAATAAAAGTGGAAAAGCCTCAAAATTATATTATTTATTGTTTAAAGATTATATTAACGTAATCAAACCTAAACCTAAAAGGAGAGAGAGAGAGAGAGAGAGAGAGAGAGAGAGAGAGAGAGAGAGAGAGAGAGAGAGAGAGAGAGAGAGAGAGAGAGAGAGAGACTTTCTTCTTATGATATCTTGCCAATTCTTATTCATGATGTCTTTGTTCCCTTTCAGGTGAATACTTTTGTGAAGCCTTATGTGCCCTTGTCCTTTGATTTCCTATCTATTTCCTTTGGGAAAATGCTCTTTGAAAATTTCACACCAACAAGATGCACTTCAAAATGTCTTCCTTGTGAAAAATGTGAATTATCCTTCAAATATGATGTTTAGAAAATTAAAAAAAGACATCTTTATTTGTATGAAACCTTTAATAGCCTGATAAGGGTTTCTATCAAAAGTTGGCTACCATTTTTTATTGATAGTTATCAAGATATTAAAATTTATCGCATTGAATTTTGATAGAAAGGGGTTTTTATTGAAACCCATTTGTTTTGATCGAAACCCTTTCTATCAAAAGTAGCTTATATCGAAACCCCTTGTAAAAAATGATCTCCCAAATGTCTCCGACTTTTAATAATTTTCTAGCCTTTAGAGTTCAAATTGAGGGGTGCTCAAATGGAACAATATTGACAAACCCAAATGCATGAGATTAGACTCAGAACAATCTTTCCAATGGTTATGATTTTAATATATATTGAGTTTATTATGAACTTTTTTTAGATTAATTGAACATAGGTTTATCACCAAACATCGACCTTTGTGTTCAATGCTTATTGAAAAATAGTAAGCAAGTGGAAAAAATTCTAAAAAATATCTACGCACTAGGTATTTAAGTCCACTTTCTAACAAAAAAAATTGAAATTGGACACATACACAACAAGTTACAATTGAACAAATGAATATATGTCAAAATTACAGTTAACTCAACTTAAAACCTTAATAAAATATGAAATACTGAGGATAAATTCATGAAACCAATTGAAAACATTACATATTATGTTACAAAACTAAATTCGAAAGAATCAAAAGCATATATATTTTAGAAAAAAAAGAGTTATGCATGAACAAGTGAGTGTGACTCTTTAAAAATGTTGTTTATTGCAAATAACTAGTTTTTGAGGGAGATGGGAAAATGGATTCAAATCAATTCAAAAAATGATCAAGAAAATATATTTAGAATCTACACACAAAATTATAAAAGACTCTAATTTACATCATCTTCAAATTTGTAACGATTTAGTGGCAATAGGTGTCTGAATGTGAAGTTGTTTTTTAGAATGCTCATTTCAATGTCAAAGTCGGCAAAAAAGTGTAATCCACTATTGTGGGTTCACCTAACTACGAACAACTACAATGCATAAATAGTCACTGGTATAATCACAATAATGAAAATCATGAAGTCCATAACACTACTCCAGATATGGGCATGAGATCTTACAACCACTTTTCCTCTAGTATGTGATAGAAAACTATAGGTAGGAAATCCTTATGTATATTTCTATGCAGGTGCAATGATATAGAGGCATGCATGAGAGGTATCGCATTGGTTAGATTGTGCAATTATAGTGTATTATAAATATTTAGTTACCTGACCAGAATTTGAGACATTTAAACAAGAATCAAGGTGTACCAATGGAGTTTGGAATATTTGTTAGATGCAATAGGGAGGTGAGTGAGTGGCCCAGTCAATGTTTTGTCCACATCTTGCCTATGCTCAGTTTGATAGTTTGGTACCAATGTAGTGGGGTTACAAGTCAACAATTATTTATGCAGGCACTGCACCTAAGTACGACGAGTGGTGGGTTGGACACATAGGACTAGTCTCTTGATAGAACCAAAGGTTCTAATACCAGTTGAGATGGATCAACAATAGATACAAATAAGGGATCATAGGGGTAGATGTGGAGGTAGGTGTAGATATTGGGGTGGTGGGAGATGTGGAGGGAAAGTTCATGGACAAGGTAGGGATGGTGGAGGTAATTGATATGTTGATGATGGAGGAGATAGTGAAGATAGAGATGGTGGAGGAGTTAAAGGGTTTCTCTTGTCATAGTTGTTTCTCCAAAAAATATCAACAAGGAGAAGACAAAGTGATAGAGCTCAAAGGAGTATAGCTCAGATGACTACACTTTCAACAATTTCAGCTCTGAGAGTGAGGATAATGATGACAAGGGGATGATTTAGGTTGTAGCCATACAAGATGTGGCAATAAATGAGGAGGTGAATGAGATAATAGAAATAGGTACATTTAGGCATATGTATGTACACAATGAGATTAGATCCATGATATACAAGTAGGTTGGATTTTGCAAAGGAAAATATGGACATAATGTATACTGAGAGGGAGATAGACATGACAAAGAGAGAAAATGCAACCACTAGGGCTTGACAGTTTGAGTAGGATGTCAAGACCTACATTGGTAGAGTGAAGGACATTGGTATGTAAGAGGCCTTGTATCATATGTTTCATGTCATGCTAGAGGCATGGTATTGGAGGGCACTTTATACAGATGTCATTATCTATATTAGATGAATCCTAGATATATTGTTACTCAGTCACATGGTCACACTCATGCACCCATTAGAGCAGTGAAAGGGTGATAGAACCATTGAATCCACCTTAGTTGACACATAGAGAACCTTCTAGATAGGTTGATGCAAGATCGTCTAAGGTTAGGTTGACTAGGTCAACTAGCTTAGAGGTTGGAGACAACACAAGTTGACATAAGATTTATGTAGATGCTTATTTTATTGAACAAACAAGCTCTATTTAAATAGACATTATGGCTTTTTTAATTTGATACGTTACTTTTTGAGATGTATATATGATTTATAGTTTTTTATGGTTCCTATATGATGTGTGATATTTCTATAATCATGCTTTATGTTTATGCTGTTTTGTAATTTTATGGGTCCGTTCCTATGATACGTACATGATGTTATAGGGTATTTCTATATGATATGCATGTGATGTAATGACTTATGATTATGTGATGTTTAATGTAATACTTATTCACGTGGATCTAATGTATGGATGTATTATAGATGTTTATATATATAGACTGAAAAACTTATGTTTTTATATGGATGTTACAATGCTTTTATGAAATGTGGTTCAAATACATCATGTGCTTGTGATTGTAATCTATATACTAACATATTTATATAAGCAAGATGCACTTGATTTTATGTGCTAGAGTATTAGATCAAATGACTACCTAGATAGAGTAAAGAAATTTTAGTGAGATGAATGGACGAGATGGTGAGGAAGAAGATTTGGTGAGAAGAATGACTTGGTCAAAACCTTGTGTTGATTAATACTATAGTCTTTTTATCTTGTATCATACTTTGATTGGTGTACAATAATTTTATCCTTGAGCCTTATTTATATGGAAAAGGGGTATGTTCACACAAGGTATGGAATGTTAAGGTTCTAATGCTTTAATTTCGTATTAATAGATAGATAGCAGACAAGGAATGTTTTCATCCATCTAGGACTTGTGTGTTAAAGGTTAAGGTAAGTGCAATAATCACAAGCATATCAATTCATGACCATAGATTTGCATAGGATCTTTTTCCCAAACTGAACATGCCAACATAGACACCTAAAACTTCTTCTTCTCCCCAAGACTGAATGAAAACATCTCACAAACAACAAACAAAGAAAAACATGAACCATCTTGACCTCTATAATCACTTGTGGATATCCTTGAAAAATGTAGGAACGTAATTGAAGATAAATTGATAAAAGATAAGAATCAATTGAACGATGAGTCAATAGCCATACTAATATTTTTCTTTGTTGATTTCTCGCGTGATGATAAAGATGATGATGATGATGTCTAGTTTTATGAATGAGCTACCCCATTTAAGACTAACCTACCTAGTTTCAAGTGCACCATCCTTTGTATAAGACATGTGACCATTGATAAAGGATTGATTTTTTATTGATAAGACAATATGATTTATTTGATTGAGGACTACTTGATAGGTTAGTCTGTTGATGTGTGATTTTTTAAGCTTGGGGTTTTGGGTTTGTTCAACATTTGTGTATGCTCAATGTCTATTATTGCAAGGAATGTTTATTACTAATTGTAATGAATGGATTGTTTTGGGTGTTTTAAAGTGATTTCTAATTTTATTTGTATTTTAATTTTTTTTGGATTTTTTTTGTCTTTTTAGGATTTTTTTTTTTTTAAAGGATTCTTTGTAACTTTTTCCATTACTTTTTGGATTTTTTGAGACTTTTTATGATTTTTTAATGATTTTTTCATTATGTTTTTTGAATCATGATGTAGGGTTTTCCCATAGTCAAGGCATAAGAGAACTTATTAGAAAATAGATGTGATAGATTAACTTATTATTGAAATGCAATGATGACACAAAAGATTTATGAACCACAAGCCATGAATGGTATGACGACAAGGTTATTATGGATCAATGAAGTGGGTGAGCTTAAAATAATGAAGGGGTGTTTTATTATGAGTGGATCATAATGAATAATGGTAGATGATGGAGCCATAGCCTATTACACATGGTGCCTAATTGCCAAGTTTTCACTATCCCAAGGTGTCGTTGAAGTATTTTTCACCACATGAAAAATTATATCTCTTTACTTTTCCCATTTTTCCTATATTTTTGGTGTCGTACAAGACACCTATTTGCCAAGTTTTCATCAAAGTGATGTTTTTTTTTTCTTTTTTCTTTTTTTTTTGTATTTTTGAAACTATTTTTTAGAGTGTTAATTTTTTAAAAATAGATCATCTAATGGGAATGTATAGAAATTGTGAAGATGTAGGTTGTTAATAAGCTCTAGTAATGGTTTGCCTTCTAGTGTAGATAACTAATAAACACTGGAACCATATGTTGATGTGATAATATATGGGCCAACCAATTAGGTTCAAATTTACCAAGCTTCTCTTTGTCCACCAAGTTCCTTGTTTTCAATGAGTACCAAGTCTCTTGTCTAAAATATTTTAACTCTTACCCTTTTATTGTATCTACATCGGAGATGATTTTGATATGCTTGAAAATGATTTAGAGCATTTTGGTGTTTCTCATCTAATAGCTCTAGCTCATGTGTCTGAGATACACGACACTCTTCATATTATACAAGGTTCTACAATGATATTGTAAAAGATGGCAATTAAACATCAATTGGGAGGATGCCTTTGGATCCATAAACAATGGAAAATAGACTGGCTCCAATATGGGTATGAATGTTGGATTTGTAAGCCCATAAGACATGATTTATCTATAGGTGTCAATCTTGGTTAAAGTCATTAACTATCTTCTTTAGGATTTTAGGATGGTTTTATTAGACTCCTTATCTTGACCATTATTTTGGGGGAAGTAGGTGGTGGTAAGGTGGTGTTGGATGTGGAGTTAGTTACAAAGCTTGCAAATATCTTGATCCTTGAAAGGGTGATCATTAGTTGTGACAATGAATAGTGGTACTTCGTATTAAAATATGATATAATTGAGTAGATACTTGGTGATTTGTTTGTTGGTAATATAGGTGAAAGGGTGACTTCTATCCACTTTGTGAAATACTCAATGGTAGTGAGGATGAATTTATGGATATTAGAGGAGGTTGGGTAAATCTTTCTTATGAGGTTGATTCCTCAATTCCTCATTTTTTAAATGGAAAAGGAGATGTAATAGTTTGTAACTCTTGAGCTAGCATATGTATCATCTCTCCATGCATTTGACACTATCAACACTTTTTTTTAAAAAATATTCAACTTTTCCCATTATGGACTAATAGTATCTAGTTCTCATGAGCTTATTTGCTAGGGTAAGACCACTAGAATGGGAACCACAAACACCATCTTGTACTTTTTGCAAATTCATTTGTGCTTCATTTGAATTAAGACACCTAAGTAAGGTTCCATCATATTTTTTCTATATAGGGTTTTGACCACAATACATAACATTAAGCTTGTTGTATAAAGGTCTTATGTTGGTTTCAAGAGAATTTGGGAGGAAGGTATTGGTCATGTAGATAGGTATAAATCTCTTAATAGTAGGGGGAATTGATGAACTACAACTGATTTAGAACCTGATTGAAGAATCTATGATTTAAAGATCATCGAGCTGATTGATTAGATATGTAATATGATTGAATCAGTATTATGTTGTCATTGATGTCAACTAGTTTGACAACACTTATCTTGTAAGTTACTATATCGAAACATCTGTAGAAAAGGAGTGAAAGAGATGAAGACTATAAATATCTACATGAGGAAGATGGATATGACAGATAAGGATAAGGAATACATTGAGTAACTTGTTGATGAGTCTATGACCTTATGATATTGACTTGATTATGTTTCATTCATATATGATGAGGTAAAGAGTTGAAAGACACAAAGCAGTGTTGTCGGTTGATGAAGCATTTTAGTATACACCAACGGAGTATAGTGTATACCGAGCATAGTATAAACTGAGGTTGTGTTCACCGACGCATTTCTTTGTTAACCGAGAAGAACAGAATGAACTAAATGATTAGTTTAGCCAATAAGATTGATGAGCTGGAAAGTGTATGATTTTGAGGTAACAGATAATGTTTGTTACACAGATCGACGACTAACAAAATTTAGGAAAGATCTAAAGGATGAGAATCAAATTTTTTATTGACACAAGTGCCGAGGTATGTTTAAGAGGCAAAATCAATGAATATGATTAAGCGGCAAAATCTGATGGAGTTGAAGAAAATGATTTACATGTCTATATAAGAGACTGGAGATTTCATAATGAGTGTGATGTCGGAAGAGAAGGAAACTGTAGAATCATCACGTGAACAAGTTTTCATGCATTCTGATCATACTGGTTAAGAAGAACCCTACTGCAGAGCATTACCAAGTGACAGAGAGTGATTACCGACAAACACTAAGTTGATATATTGTTGAATAAAAAATGTTACATTGATCATAAAGATTTGTATGAGTTGAACATTGATCTGTAATTTGCAATTGAAGTTGTATTAATACAGATCACCTATTGTTACATATTTAACCATTGTACACAGTCAAATCTCTTAGCCAAGTGGACTAAGAAAGTCTTATTATGTATCATTCATAGAATGAACATTGTTATCCTATCAATCCCAGAGTGACTATTGGTTGGACAATAACGGTTGGTCTTAAATCCTCTAACAAGGTCACACCTAAAAGTGTGTTTGTAACCTTTAACAGGGTTGGGTCTTCACCAACCTCACTTCAAAAGAGTGAATATTTTTGGGTTGTCGGTCCCAGATGGTTTTTCCCTTCACAAGGTTTCCACGTTAAATCTATTGTGTTATGTGTTGATTGTGATGTTTGTTTTGATGTCATATTTACATATTACATATTTGATTTGGTCGATAACTACTATATGTTATTAGACTGATAATCGGTAAATGCATAGATAATAGAATTATTTTAAGTTACCGAGCAACAAAAATTGATGTATTTGTTTTTGGATTATACATTTTGTATTGGGACAGTGATTAACTGATTCACCCCCCTCTCAGTTATTCTAACAATTGGTATCAGAGCATTGGTTGCTTTGAATAGAGTTTTAAGGACTTCAGTAAAAAGATCTCAAATGTATAAGAGGGAAGTGCCAAAGCTAAACAAAGAGAACTTCGCAATATGGCAAAGCCGGATGAAGTTGCACATATCTGGAATTGGGAATTCTGCACTAGAATTGATGGAGAATAGTTATATAGAACCGACACCAGGTCCCCTAACACTTGATCAACTGAAAGACATGCATGAACACAATGTTACTATGATGGAACTTATTTCTGCTTGCACCGACACTGAATTTGAAGATATCAAAAGTTGCACTACTACAAAAGTCATGTGGGATAAACTTTCTCAAGTTTACAGTGGAGATGCAATGTTAAAAGAGCTAGAGCAGAAAGCTTAAGGGGCTGATTCAATGATATGAAGATGAAAGAAGGTGAGAATATTATGCAATATACAAATAGACTAAAAGAGGTAGTAGATGCTATTAGAGCATCTGATGGAGCATCTGATGGAGTCATTAGTGAAGAAATAGTTGTTAGCAAAATACTTAGAACCTTATTGCCGGTTTATGATATCAGAATATTTGCTATCCATGAGACAAGGTCTACATCTGGTAATGTACTTACACTTGACAATCTAATTGGTAAACTTACAACCTTTGAGTTAAATAACTTTGATAATAGTGTTGTACCGTCTGTGGAATCCACTTTCATGTCTTCTCTGAAGATTAGTAAGTCTAGGAGGAATAATAAAAATGATAGTGACAGTAATACCGATGATGAGCTTGATGAACTTGAAGCTCTTATGGCCAGAAGATTACCCAAAGGTAAAGGAAGGTATAGAGGTAAGCTACCTTTGGCATGCTTTAATTGTAAAGAGGTTGGCCATATCGTTGCTAGATGTCCACATAAGAAAGATGATGATAGAACCAAAGACCGATCCGAAGGAAGCTATGGGAGAAGATTCAACAGAGGCTATCGACACAACAGAGATAACCGAGACAGTAATGATAAAGGAAAAAATGTATGTTTCATAGCTGAGGATAATGAATCTGAATCTGATTTTGATGATCATGTAGAAGTTGTATTTGTTGCTATGAAAGATGACTCAGAGGAAGAAGAAGAAAAATATGAAGAAACAACATTGATCTCTAAAGTTAACAAAAATAATGCATGGATCGTAGACAATGGCTATACACATCACATGACTAGTGATGAGGAGAAGTTTGATCTACTTGAAGAATACAATGGATGATTAGTTAAGATGGGTAATGACACACCCTGTATGGTAAGAGGTAAAGGAACCTTGATGATAAATTATATGATAAAATGTGATAATGCTTATTGGGTAGATGGACTGAACTATAACTTGTTAAGTGTGGCATAGCTAAATAATTCAGGTCACCAAGTTGCTTTTGAGAGCAAGAAAGTGAAAATATTTGATGATGGAGGAAGACTAGTTGGAAGTGGAGCACAATCAAGAGGTAATCTATTTTATCTTGATATTGATGAATCTTCTTGCTTGATGATGAAAAATGAAGATGCTTGGTTGTGGCATAAAAGGTTATGCCATGTGAACTTTGATAACATGATTAAGATCAGTAAAAGGAAAAGAGTTAGAGGGCTGCCTAACTTGTCAAAACCCGATCATGTTATGTGTCATGAATGTCAAAAAGGGAAAATTACTAAATCTAGTTTCAAAAGTAAGGATTACTCAATAAAGAAGATACTTGAGTTGGTTCATACCGACCTATGTGGTCCTATGAGAACTCAGAGTTATTATGGTGATAGGTACTTTATTCTTTTTGTTGATGACTATACTAGATTGATGACTGTTATGTTCTTAAAAGAAAAATCTAAAGCATTTAAGATGTTTAAGTGGTATAAAGCTAAGGTAGAAAAAGAGACTAGTAAGGAATTGAAAAGCCTAAGATCTGATAGAGGAGGTGAATTTATCTCTGATGAATTTACTAATTTTTGTAATGAGCATGGTATTAAAAGATAGGTCTCTGCACTGAGGACACCTCAGCAAAATGGGATTGCTGAAAGAAGGAATAGGTCAATAGTTGATTGTGCTAGGACATTGATGTTGCAAAAGAATGTTGCTCAGACATACTGGAGGGAAGCTATCAGTACATTTGTATATGTTCTGAACCGAGTTCAACTGAAGAAGGACACCAACAAGACACCCTATGAGTTGTGGTTTGGACACAAACCTACTGTAAGTTATTTCAAAAATTTTGGAAGTAAATGTTTTATTCTAAAAGATGAGAGAAATGGTAAATTTGACTCAAAAGGTGATGAAGGGATATTTTTAGGATATTCTAGTAAAAGCAAAGCATATAAGTGTCTGAATAAAACTACTAATAAAATGATTGAGAGCACTAATGTCTGAGTTGATGAGTTTGATGAAAAGAACACAAAGGAAAGTACGAAGGAACCAAAAGACTAAGGTAGATTCACTTACATTGAACAACCAGAGTATCTACCGAAGCCGCAGCTTGTGATAACCAGTCAGCAGGAAAATAATATCGAACAACAGGAAAGAGAAATCAATGAGCAAGATGGCCCTACCGAGCAAGCAAATGAACCTGCATAGGATGAACAGGAAAGGATAGATAGGATACTGGTGAGTTTTGTTAGAAGACACCATCCTAAATCACAAATCATTGGAGACAAACAAGCTGGCATGCAAACAAGGAGCAAAGCAAGACAAGGTACATGTCTAGTTTGTGATTATGAACTGAAAAATGTAAAAGTTGCATTAGAGAATGATGAATGGGTTAATGCAATGAAGGAAGAAATAGGAAAAATAGAGAAGAACAAAACCTGGAGCTTAATACCCTGACCTAAAGATAAGAATGTTATTGGTACTAAGTGGATATTCAGGAACAAGCAGAATGAGAATGGAGAAGTGACAAGAAATAAAGCTAGATTGGTATGCAAAGGATATGCACAAGAGGAAGGCATAGACTATGGTGAAACCTTTGCACCTATTGCTAGATTGGAAGGAGTTAGAATGCTACTTGCATATGCTGCACACAAGAAATTCAAAGTATATCAAATGGATGTCAAGTCAGCGTTTCTGAATGGAATACTTGAAGAAGAAGTCTACATAGAACAACCTGAAGGGTTCGTTGATCCAAAAAAGAAAGACATGGTATGTAGATTACATAAAGCTTTATATGGTTTGAAGCAAGCACCGAGAGCCTGGTATGAGAGGCTGTATACTTATTTGTAAAGTATAGGATTTGTAAGAACAAGTGAGAACAACAATCTGTATATGAAAGGAGATATTGATGATACGATTCTTATTGTTGAGATATTTGTGGATGATATCATATTTGGAGGTCAAGATCAAATATGTAAAGCCTTTGCTGATGATATGAGGAATGAATTTGAGATGTCTATGTTCGGAGAGATTAAGTTGTTTCTTGGACTACAAGTGATTCAGCAGAGTGATGGGATATTCATCACACAGTGTAAATACATAAAGGAAGCATTGAAAATATTTGGCATGGAAGATGCTAAACCTATGGGAACATCGATGGCTACTGGATGTAAACTAACTAAGGAAGATGAAACTATAGAGGTAAACTAGACACTATACTGATCAATGATTGGTAAGTTAATGTATGTAGTTCACAGTAGACCAGACATAGCACATGTTGTGGGAATAGTTGCTAGATTTTCTGCTAATCCTAGAGAATCACACATGATTGCTACTAAAAGAATCTTAAGATACCTGAAGAAAATAGAGGATTATGGATTGTGGTATCCTAAGGAAGGCAAGTTTGAACTCAGAGTCTATACCAATGTTGATTGGGCTCGAAATGTGGATGACAGAAAAAGTACCACCAGAGGAGCATTTTTCTATGGTGGAAGACTTGTTACCTAGACAAGTAAAAAGCAAGCTTGCATTTTTTATTCTACAGTCGAAGCAGAGTATGTTGCTGCTGCTACAAATTGTTCAAACATTGCATATATTAAACAAGTTCTGGAAGATATGAATGAGATAATCATTGAGCCAGTGATTATATAATGTGATAACACCAATGCAATAAACATTTCAAAGAATCCAGTGATGCATTCTAAAACAAAGCATATATCAATAAAGTATCACTACTTGAGAGAACAAGTACAGGAGAAGCAAGTTAAGCTAGAGTTTGTTACATCAAAAGAACAACTTGCAGATATATTTACAAAAGCTCTACCGAAGGACACATTTGAGTACTTGAGGACTAGACTTGGGGTTTGTCCCCTGTCTACTGGTCACTAAGGTGATTCAGATGTTGCATCAGCCTAATCTTATCAGAAGATCGTACATGTTGATGTAGCATAGTTCACACTTTGGATCATGTCTAAAGCTGTGAAAGGTACTGGAACAGATTGGCATATTAGTATATAGAGATACAGAGTATGCACCAGACAATAGAAAGTCACTTGGCTACTGAAGAGTTGTTTGTTTATTTGTTTCTTTGGTATTGTTGTCAAAGGGAGAGATAAAAAATATGAAACAATATGCACCGATGAAAACTATCTGAGGGAGAGACAAATTAAAGAAAGGGAGAGCATTGAAGATCAGTTACTGAGAATAGAAGAAGGAATCTGAGAGCTGAAAAGATCATATTTGCAGATTGACAAAGCTGTATTTTGTAATGTTGTTTAGTAACGTAGTGATTAAACATATTAAGCTAGGGAGAGCTTGTACAACATTTTGTTCACAGAGTTGTAGAATACATGTTTGGTATGTGTATGGTATATTTCATATTTCTTGAGTTGCCATCAATGCCAAAGGGAGAGATTGATGAACTATAACTGATTTAGAACCTGATTGAAGAATCTGTGATTTAAAGATCACCGAGCTGATTGATTAGATATGTAATATGATTGAATCAGTATTATGTTGTCATTGATGTCAACTAGTTTGACAACACTTATCTTGTAAGTTACTATACTGAAATATCTGTAGAAAAGGAGTGAAAGAGATGAAGAACATAAATATCTACATGAGGAAGATGGATATGATAGATGAGGATAAGGAATACATTGAGTAACTTTTTGATGAGTTTATGACCTTATGATATTGACTTGATTATGTTTCATTCATCTATGATGAGGTAAAGAGCTGAAAGACACAAAGCAGTGTTGTCGGTTGATGAAGCATTTCAATATACACCGACAGAGTATAGTGTATACTGAGCATAGTATAAATTGAGCTTGTGTTCACCGATGCATTTCTTTGTTAACCGAGAAGAACAGAATGAACTAAATGATTAGTTTAGCCGATAAGATTGATGAGCTGGAAAGTGTATGATTTCGAGGTAACAGATAATGTTTGTTACACAAATCGACAGCTAACAAAATTCAGGAAAGATCTAAAGGATGAGAATCAAACGTGTTATTGACACAAGTGTCGAGGTATGTTTAAGAGGCAAAATCAATGAATATGATTAAGCGGAAAAATCTAATGGAGCAAAATA
The DNA here is from genome assembly GCA_027943335.1 of Chamaecyparis obtusa. Taxonomy (NCBI): domain Eukaryota; kingdom Viridiplantae; phylum Streptophyta; class Pinopsida; order Cupressales; family Cupressaceae; genus Chamaecyparis; species Chamaecyparis obtusa. Next base: position 480,100 of record BSBK01003636.1, on the reverse strand, counting down.
AAATAGTTTACATGTCTATGAGAGACTAGAGATTTCATAATGAGTGTGATGCCAGAAGAGAAGGAAACTGTAGAATCATCACGTGAACAAGTTTTCATGCATTCTGATCATACTGGTTAAGAAGAACCCTACTGCAGAGCATTATCAAGCGACAAAGAGTGATTACCGACGGACACTAAGTTGATATATTGTTGAATCAGAAATGTTACATTGATCAAAAAGATTTGTATGAGCTGAACATTGATCTATAATTTGCAATTGAAGTTGTATTAAGATAGATCACCTACTGTTACATATTTAACCATTATACACAGTCAAATCTCTTAACCGAGTGGACTAAGAAAGTCTTATTATGTATCATTCATAGAATGAACATTGTTATCCTGTCAACCCCAGAGTGACTATTGGTTGGACGATAACGGTTGGTCTTAAATCCTCTAACAAGGTCACACCTAACATTGTGTTTGTAACCTTTAATAGGGTTGGGTCTTCACCGACCTCACTTCAGAAGAGTGAATATTTTTGGGTTGCCAGTCCCAGGTGGTTTTTCCCTTCACAGGGTTTCCATGTTAAATCTCATGTTATGTGTTGATTGTGATGTTTGTTTTGATGTCATATTTACATATTGCATATTTGATTTGATCGGTAACTACTATATGTTATTAGACTGATAATCAGTAAATGCACAGACAGCAAAAGTATTTTAAGTTACCGAGCAACATAAATTGATGTATTTGTTTTTGGATTATACATTTTGTATTGGGACAGTGATTAACTGATTCAACCCCCTCTCAGTTATTCTAACAGGAATTGGGTTCAACAATTTCACGCACAAATTCAAATTAAGGGACATCAAAAGAAAGGACCATTATCTACCCTACCAAGAACTCATAGTGTGTTATATTATTAAGTATGTTAAGAAAGATCCAATCATTTCCATGATATCTGCTACTTTATTTTGGACTTTTGGAATCTAATCAAAGACATTATTGTTAAATTATTTCTTGAAATCATCTACCATTCGCTTAAGACATGAGCTTTTCATCCTTTGTCATATATTTGTTATTGACTTTCCTGGTAAATAGTTGAGAATATACATAAACATGAATGTCCTTTATGTTCCATTGTATCATTATTTGAAGACCAGTGATAAGGGATTTGTATTCTACCATATTGTTTTTACATGCAAAGTTTATCTTGTAGGAAATTGGTATAAAATCACCTTACGGTGTGATAAATATGATTCTTAAATTTCATCATTTTTGGGTTTATGATCCATCAGAATAGAGCTTCCATTCTGTGAAGGTTTCTATTGTGAATACCAACTCATTGGGAAAAATTGATAAAATTGGGTGATTGATAGAGACTAGAGCACAACAAGTTAATCTGCTATTATTTTTCCTTCAATAGTTATGAAATGGTGATTAAAGGGGGGTCAATCCAATATCCTATTGAACATTAGGAATACAAAACCATCTCAAAACAAATATGATTAAAAACACCTTAATAGAAGATATGTCAATACAATATCTATTCTTGAAGGGTTTTGGTCCTTTTGTTGCTTAGAATTAAGAAGGAGATAGACAAGGAAATTAATCAAACTAGGAAGTCAATTAACTAAGCTAAAAGTAAATGTAGAGATAAATTAGAGAGGATTTGAGTGCACCTAGAATTGAAATAGGAGGTATATTAATTCAGATTTGAATATCAAATAGAAGGAATCCTGAAAATGCTTGTAACTATAGATCCATAACCTACAAACTATAGCCTGATTCCCTGCCAAATCTGTGCTAGATACTAAGGGTACATATCTCCAAACCATTATGTACCCTAGATTTTGGTCTAAAATTTGTAGGGATGCTTTGTTTGGTCCCTGATCTTCCTAGATTTTGTCTAGCATCTTCGCAACTTATTCTTGCACATAGAAAAATTGGGAATAAGGTTGGCTAAAGGGGTTTGCCTCAATCAAACCCCTATTTAGTAATCAACCTTGAAAATGCAATGAAATTGCATAAGGAAAGATGAAATAGAAGCTAGATCTAAAGTGTAAATTATCTCATGCCTTGATGATGTGATGCTTATTTGGATGTGACCATAAATGTTAATGCAATAGATTGATCTCCATACAAACCCAAAAGAAAATCATGAAAGGTAAACCTTGTATGATGGATGTTGTAGTTTTCCATAATGCTTGATGATGAAGAAGAAGACTGCCTTAAAGACTTGGATGCTTGAAGACCATAAAAATGCTTGTATTCTTTATGAAACTTGATTGAAAAGTTATAGATCATGTATGTTTACCAGAATTGGGAGAAATAGGGTGTTTATATACTCAATCCATTATTTTAGGGGTTAAAACTCAAGCAACTCGAGTGTGATCAAAATCCTCTGCTAAAACACCAAGACGAGGACCCAATTTGAATTTGGGCATAAATATCAGGGTATGGAATGCCAAACCATTATGTACCCACGTTGATGCAAGAGCATCTCGGGTCCTTGGCAATCCTGTGTCACCAAAAACAATTTGGAGTTTGTTTGTGTTGCTTGGTTCCTTCTTTGACCGAGTTGTTTAATAGTTGGTCAGTTTCCTTTGGTTGTTGAGTGTGGTTGGTTATCTCCTAGGTGGTCGGTTGTTTCACTGGTGCTCGGCATTGCTTGTCTGTTGCTCGGTTGTCTTGCTCACCGACAGGTTTAGTTTTAGTTTTTGTTATGGCCGACTTGTGCATTTATTTTAGGGTCATGGATTTAATGTTGGAATCCATCATTGGGAGGCATGTGGTCCCAGATCTGATTGTTCCTTCTATTGATTATGGATTTGAAGGTCGAATCAGTTCAGTAGACTCTTGTATAAATGTAGTTGTTTGGTTGTAGTTGGGAGGCAGCAGTTGGCGGATAAGAGTTTGATAGAAGATAGAAGTAGATATTTTGACAGATCCTCACATGTTTGAGGACTTATGTATTTCATTGTAATATCTGGCCCTAATCAGGAAGGCCTTACAGCCCGGCATGTATCATTCTATTTAATGAAATATATGAAAGTTTCTGCATTCTCTCTTTCACTGTTGTTGTTTGTTGCTTCCGCATGTGTTGAGCAGGCTTGGATCATTAGGGTGTGCCATTGTTTGGACCCTCTTGCTCCCTACCTTGCATCAGCTGGTATTAGAGTGAGGTGAGATCTTGATCTAGGTTTGCAGGTTTTTGTAGGTTCCTCTTGAAGCCCTAGTTGATTATTGTGGGGTAGCAGATAGTGATCTGACCTACAATTGTAGAGGGTTGTCAAGATGGTTTATGGGAGGTGAGATGCAGATCCAGGATTGGCAGATATGCTAAGGCAGATTGCTACTAGGTTAGAAGTTGTTGAAACATCCCAGAGAAGAGGCAGACATCTTGAAGATATTAGTGATGATGAAGTTGAGGAAGAACAGGCAAATGCAGAACCTGCACCTATTATGGATCAAGGTGAAGAAAGATTTTTGAAGGCTTTGACAAGTCTGAAGTCTACACCACATTTCAATCCCCCTGAGTATGGTGGAAAGCTAGATTCTGATGAATTGGTGGAGTGGATCACTAAGATGGAAAAGTATTTTGAGTATGAAAACATTCTTGAAGACAAGAAGGTGAAGATTGCAAGCACAAAATTGAAAAGTCATGCATCCTTATGGTGGGAACATCTGCAGGTAGATAGGAAGAGGAAAGGCAAAGACAAAATCAAGGTATGGAATAAAATGGTGAACAAATTGAAAGGAAAGTTCTTACCTTGTGAATATCAGATTAACCTAGTTCGGTGAATGCAAAGTTTGAGACAGAAAGATAGCTCGGTAAAGGAATATACTAAGGAATTCTATAGATTAGATATAAAATTTGGACATGATGAAGATGATGTGGAAAGAATCGATAGATACCTGAATGGTTCGAGAGTTTCCATCCAAGAGAAAATTAGTATGGTCAAGTTGGAGAAAATTGAAGAGGCTTATCAATTTGCTTTAAAGGCCGAGGAGAAATTGAACAAAAGACATGAGGAAAGACAAAGAGGTCGAGGTGGTAGATTCCCTAGAGGAAGAGGTAGATCTAATGGTGAAAATGGTAGATCTGAACCAGAAAAGACAAATCTAGACAAAGGCAAGACCGAGTGGAAAGGTGAAAGTTCATCTAGAGGTAGAGGTAGTAACTACCGAGGTGGTTATAGCAAAGGAAGTTTCTGAGGAACTTGTTACAATTGTGGAAAAGAAGGACATAGATCTTTTGAATGTACACATGCTAGTAAGAAAACTAGTAATAGTAGAAATGCTTTGGTGCAAGAAGAGTCACCGAATGAACCTGAGAAAGAAAATAACTTGATGGTAAGGAGAGCACTGTGGAATGAAAGTAGGAAGCAAGATTTGGTAAGGAAAAGTTTGTTCAAGACCAGATGTAGAGTTTTTGACAAAGTTTGGAAGGTAATCATTGACAGTGGTAGCTCAGAGAATCTGGCATCTGAGGAGATGGTCACAAAGCTGTAGTTGGAAAGGTTGGTACATCCGAAGCCCTATCATATTTCATGGATCAAAGATGAGCATACACTCTTGGTAAGTGAACAATGTTATGTGAATTTAAAGATTGGAAAGTACTATGATAAGGTGTTGTGTGATATTATGCCTATGGATTGTTGTCATATTTTGTTGGGTAGACCTTGGCAATATGATAGACATGCTATATATGATGGGAGATTGCATAAGTATACTATTGTGGCTGATGGAAAGAAACAAATCTTGTTACCATTGATGGAAGAACCTGTTAGTAATGTTTGCACATCTATGAAAGTTTGTTTGATGGAAGGAAGAAATTTTGTTAGCTCTTTGAAGAAGAATGATGTATGTTTTGCGGTGATCCCTAACAAACCGAGTAAGAAAATAGAGGATAATGTCCCTAAGGAGATTGATAAGTTACTCACTGAGTACAGTGATATAATTTCTGATAATGTACCTGATGGTTTTCCACTGAAATGAAGCATTGATCATTTTATGGATCTAATCCCTGGAGCTAGTTTATCGAATAAGGCACCTCATCGGTTGACACCTACCGAGAATCAGGAATTGAACCGACAGATTCAAGAGTTGCTAGAGAAAGGTTTGATCAGAGAAAGTTTGAGTCCTTGTGCAATACCTATTGTATTAGCATCAAAAAAGAATGGAGAATGGAGAATGTGTACTGATTCCAGAGCAATCAATAAGATAACAATGAAGTATAGGTTTCCTATACCAAGAATGGATGACATAATGGACAATTTGACTGGAGCAAAGTATTTCACCAAAAATGATTTGAAAAGTGGGTATCATCATATCAGAATCAGAGAAGGTTATGAATGGAAGTCTGCTTTCAAGACAAAAGAAGGTTTGTATGAGTGGTTGGTTATGCCTTTTGCTTTAACTAATGCACCGAGTACTTTTATGAGGCTGATGAATGAAGTTTTGAAGAAATTCTTGGGTAAGTTTGTGATTGTATATCTTGATGACATTCTGATATTCAGTAAGACTAGAGAAGAACATTTGTTGCATGTTAGACAAGTTTTGTAGAGATTGAAAGAAGAAAAGTTGCTGATAAATCTGAAAAAGTGTTCATTCATGAAAGAAGAAATTGTGTATTTGGGATTTGTTATTTCAGCTAATGGTTTGAAGACGGGTCTTGAAAAGGTTGAAGCTATTTTGAATTGGCCTACACTTGTGAATGCTAGTGAGGTAAGATCATTTCATGGTTTGGAAAGTTTTTACCGAAAGTTCATAAGGAATTTCAGTTCAATTTGTAATGCTATGACTGAGACTATGAGAGGAGACAAAAGAGAATTCAAGTGGACACAAGGAGCTGACAAAATTTTTGAGACTCTGAAGCAGAAGGCTATTGAATTACCTATTTTGGCATTACATGATTTCAGTAAGGTATTTCAAGTGGAAGTGCAATTGGAGCTGTGTTGAGTCAAGAAGGTAAACCTGTTGCTTTCTTTAGTGAAAAGTTGAATGATGCTAGAAGGAAATATTCTATGTATGATCAAGAATTCTATGCTATTGTTCAAGCACTAAAGAAATGGAGACATTATTTGATACCGAGTGAATTTGTGTTGTATACTGATCATAAGGCTTTACAGTATTTGGGTAGTCAGAATAAATTGAATCAGAGACATATGAAATGGGTTGAGTATTTGCAGAGTTACACATTTGTGATAAAGCATAAGAGTGGAGTCACTAACTGAGTTGCTGATGCATTGAGTAGAAGAAGATCTTTGATGACTGAGATGAAAATTGAAGTTCTTGGTTTTGATGAGATGAGAGATTCTTATGAGTTTGACCCTGATTTTTTTGAGCCATGGAGAAAGTGCAGAGCACCTATTCAAGATCAACAAGATACTAAATGGGATGAATATTTTATTCAGGAAGGTATGTTGTTTAAAGGTATTCAATTGTGTATACTGAGAGGAATAATGAGAACTAATCTGATAAAGGAGAAACATAGTAGTGGTTTGGCTAGATATTTTGGTATTGATAAAACATGGAATTTGCTTAAGGAGAAGTACTTTTGGCTGCAGTTGTATAAAGATGTTTAGAAATTTGTGAAAAGTTGTGGTATTTGTCAAGTTGCAAAAGGAGTAAGGCAAAATACTGGATTGTATGTACCGATTGTTGTTCCTGAGAAACCTTGGATTGACATCAGTATGGACTTTGTTCTTGGCTTACCGAAGATAGTAAGAGGTAATGATTCTATATTTGTTGTTGTGGATAGATTTTCTAAGATGGCACATTTTATACCTTGTAGAAAGACATCAGATGCAATACATATAGTAGATCTTTTCTTTAAGGAAATTGTCAAATTGCATGGATTATTGAGGAGTATAATCTCTGATTAAGACAGTAAATTTGTTGGATACTTTTGGAAAACCCTTTGGAAGAAATTTGGCACCGAGTTGAAATATAGTTCTACATTTCACCCACAAGCCGATGGATAGACTGAAGTTGTGAACAAAAGTTTGGGAAATCTTTTGAGATGTTTAGTTGGAGACACACCAAGTAATTAGGATTCTGTATTGGCACAAGTAGAGTTTGCATACAATAATTTAGTGAATAGGAGTATTGGAAAGACACCATTTGAGATTGTGAATGACACACAACCAAGAGGTATATCTGATTTGAGAGACATTGCTGATAAGAATAAGAAAAGTGCTGCAGGAGTAGAATTTGCTGAATACATGAAGATATTGCATGAAGATGTGAAGCTGAATCTGGAAGACAGTAATCAGAAATACAAAGACAGGGCTGATAGATCAAGGAGACATAAAAAATTTGATGTTGGTGATGAAGTGATGGTTCATTTGAAGAAAGGTCGATTTCCTGTAAGAGCATATGGGAAGTTGAAGATGAAGAAGTTTGGACCTTGCAAGATTTTGAAGAAATTTGACAGTGGAAATGCATATGAGATTGAGTTACCTAATGACATGGACATATCACCTATTTTTAACATTTCTAACTTGTATGAGTATCATGAACCTGATGAAGAAGTGACAGTACCGACAAAATATCCTAAGAAGTAGAATGAAGAAATTGAACAGATTTTGAAGGAAAGAGTTGGCAAGAGTACAAGAGGAAAATAGTATATGGAATATCTGGTTAAATGGAAGAATAGATCGATGGAAGACAATTCATGGATTTCACAATCTGAGTTGGATGTAGCTCGGACCATACCTACCAAATGATTTAGAGAATCATTTCAAATAACCCCAAGTGTCTGATGCAGGAGCATCTTGGGTCCTTGGCAATCCTGTGTCACCAAAAACAATTTGGAGTTTGTCTGTGTTGCTCAGTTCTTGCTTTGACTGAGTTGGTCGGTAGTTGGTTAGTTTCCTTTGGTTACCGAGTGTGGTTGGTTATCTCCTGGGTAGTTAGTTGTTTCACTGGTGCTCGACATTGCTTATCTGCTACTCGGTTATCTTTTTCACCGACGGGTTTAGTTTTAGTTTCTGTTGTGGCTGACTTGGGCATTTATTTTGGGGTCACAGATTTAATGTTGGAATCCATCATTGGAAGGTGTGTGGTCCTAGATCTGACTATTCCTTCCATTGATTGTGGATCTGAAGGCCGACTTAGTTTGGTAGACTCTTGTATAAATGTAGTTGTTTGGTTGTAGTTGGGAGGCAACAGTTGGCGGATAGGAGTTTGATAGAAGATAGAAGTAGAGATTTTGACAGATCCTCACATGTTTGAGGACTTCTATATTTCATTGTAATATCTGGCCCTAACCGGGAAGGCCTTACAACCCGACATGTATCATTCTATTTAATGAAATATATGAAAGTTTCTGCATTCTCTCTTTCACTATTGTTGTTTGTTGCTTCCACATGTGTTGAGAAGGCTTAGATCATTAGGGTGTGCCATTGTTTGGACCCTCTTGCTCCCTGCCTTGTGTCACAAGTATAGAATTCCAAATCCATTTTGTACCCACCAATCAGGGCCCAAATTTGGACCGTGAATCCCAAAAAGTCAAGGGGTGTAGGATTTGATTAGACAACTAGTTTTGAGGTTGGGAGAGAAAGTAAAGGCCATAAATGGTAATATAGGGCCCAGGAGATCAAATGAATTATTTGATTGGATGAAATTTAGAGGAGATCACTTATAAATAAGGTCCAACATTGAGTTTTGAAGAAATTAAATTAATACATGAGTTATAATATTAATTTGAAGGTCCAATGAGTGTTAGGAGAGCATGAAATCAATTTGGGAACCAATACAAACTAAAATGGGGCTAAAGTGAGCACCAAATTAAGGGTGCTTAATTTTTAGGATGGTACAATACTCTATGTTAAATTCACTTATAAACATTACCCATTTGGCTAATGTCCCTATCAGTGTTTCTTTGTTGAGGAGATACTTAGGAGGACCAGTCTTGGTTATGAGCATTGTCTTGTGAATAAGCATGCAATGTATAAGCTTTTGGGAGGAAAAGACAACTACTAAGCATGCTCATTCAATTTTTGTGTAGTTTATCTCATATCTTACAAGCCTTTGAATGACCTAATATATGGTTCTCTCCTTTCTTTCATCATCACGTTGTGCTGAGCGAGCTCCCAAAGATGACATCGTCACTAAAATATAAAATAGGAATAACTTGCTCTCAATAGGTGATATTAATACTGGAGATGAGAGAAAATAGTATTTGAGTAATTGAAAAGCTTCCACACATTGTTCCATCCATTTTAAAGGAACTCCCTTGTGGATTAGATGTTGAAATGGGTGACATTTGTCTACGAGTTGCCATATGATAAATCTATGGTTTGACTGTAATTTTCCTTGCAAGATCCTTAACTAACTTACACTTGTGGGTGGAGGGTTCTTCATGATGCTTTGGATTTAGTTTGATCCACCTCTATTCCTATAAGAGAGATAATGAATTCTAGGATATTTATAGATGTAATCCCAAAGACACATTTCTTGGGGTTCAATATTACTTTATATTACTCGAGTCTATCAAAGATTATTGCTAGGATATTTGGATGACTATCCCAAGAAATTGATTTGGTTGGAAATTCATCTACATAATCTTCCATTAGAGTGTGCATCATGTTGTGGAAGACAGTGGCCATTAATCTCTGATATGTTTTCCCTATATTCTCAAGACTGAAGGCATGATATTCCAACAATAGGTCCCCTGAGGACAAGTGAATGATGTCTTATGTTGGTCCTTAGGTGTCATACTTTTTTATTATATCTAGAGAATCCATCCATGTGTGATAACATTTCTTACCCATCCATTAGGTCAAGGATCATATCAATATTAGGTAATAGAAAGTCATCATTGACACTTGCCTTGTTTAAATCTCTAAATTGCATGCAAATCCTTATGCCCTCAATTATATTGGTGGCTGGGACAAGATAAGATTTAAAGTCCACATAGTCAATTGGTCAAATGAAACCTGAATCAAGTAACATTTTGAGTTCTTCTTTGACTAGTAAGGCAATTTACAGGTGCATTTTCCTTATCTTTTGTTTCACTAGCTTTACTCTTAGGTATAGAGGTAGATGATGGACTAGTTCAAGATCTAGCCCTGGTATGTCTACACATGACCATGTGAAGTTTACTTTCCTAATGATGAAAACTTATGTGAAATCATCTTTCTCTTTTGTTGCGGGATGCTTTAAAATGGACTATCTTTCAATTTTTCTCATCTCCTATATTGACTTCTTGTGAACATTTTGCAAGAAGAGGGAATCTTTCTTCACTTGTGGGAAGCGGGTCTGACCTTCTATCCTTTGGCACCTTGGAGGGGTTTTCACTATTGGATGCATTTTTTATTTTTTTATTTTCCTAGGTTAGAAGGCACCTTTTGGTTTTCATCTAAAGACCTTGTTTTTGTATTTTTATTTTCAACTTTGTGACTAGGAAGACAATTCGACTCCTAAAAGTAGGTTGCACTATCAAGATCAATGGTAAAACTAGCTTTATGGTCCCTATAAATTATATGAATTTGAAGTCATAAGAACTGAATGATAGATTCATCACTATCAAAGATGTCTAAATTTGGCGAATCTCAATGTTCCCAAACAATAAGGTCATTGTAGAGAAGGGATATGTTATAGTTATGTTTGGTATAAGACATAGGAATAATTGTTATGGTATAAACAAAGGGTTCAGGAATAATTGTTATAGTTGTGTTTGGTATAAGACATAGGAATAATTGTTATCTCAAAAAGACTTGACCACCTATATGTTTATCCTCTAGAGGTAGATCCTTTGGATCTATAAAACAAAATTATATAAGGCATAGGTATTGGATGTTTAGGGTGTGTCCCATCTGTAGTCATTGGAATAATTAGTCTCAATGTAAGCCTCATTGTATGGCTCAATAGCGATAGAGACACAAATGTCTTTGTTGATAAGCAACTTTCCACATAGGGGCACTCATATGAAGTGGTTGATCTACCTTAATTCTTTGAAATTGGGTTGATATTTTGGTATAATAGGTTCGACCACTCCTTGTTAATATGAACCAAGTCCATTATGACCATCATATCCTTTTTTTTTGCATCAAAGGTTATCCTTTTCCCATATTGTTCTATAGGGAGTTCTATTGGTGGCTTGTCTTCTTCATGTTGATAAATGCATTATGAGGCATCTTGTTCTAGGGACTCTTCATTGATCTTGCCTCGCTTGGTAAAGATCGTAGGAGGTTGGTACTAGCCAATGGACTTTGTCTTGCACTAAACTAGATGTTTCTCCCCATAGGTCCTTGTGAGATGGATAACTTTCCCACGTCGAAAAATTGACATAGATATATTATCCACAACCTTTGTTATGTATTCAAATATTTGTACTAGATAGGGAATTTAATGAAATGGAGGAATTTCATAAAGATAATGGTTGGATATAAGTGGATGTGGATGTTGTAGAGGCTTCTGGGTGTATAGGGGAAATCTGCACACTCAAAACAATGAGATTAGTAGCATCGATTTAATCAATAAATGAAAATCTAAACTACTAAAAAAATGCACCTACAAACAACAAAATAAGCAATATTATAATCGAAAATATGCACACAAAGTAATGCAAACCAATAATAAGACTCCAGCCTTTTGTTGCTTCTCTTCGATTAATGGAATTGGTTGCACTAAGTAATGATTCAGGCAACACTTCGATTTCAGAACTCTGAGAAAATATGATAAATAATGATTGTTAAAAGACTATGATGATAATTGGACAAAGATTCGATGCATTAATTGGTGGTCAAAAAGTGAGAGATGAGGGTTGATTATATAGAAAATTGGGTTTGAACGAACGATCTAGATTAATCAGTGAAAATCAAAATCAAAGGGCGAGAAGATATGAGAATGAAGAAAGAATTAGTAAGCTTCCATTTCGAATTGGAAAAATAGAAGATAAAATCTGAATATATTTTCAATTTTTGGAGATATAAAGTTTCCATTTAAACTAAAAATAGAAACCTTAAGATATTTTCTGATTTTGAATTTTTCAGGAAAAATAAAAATAAAAATCAATTTACGAGGATCATTAATTTTTGGAAATTATAATTACCTCATAATTTTGTTTTTTGACATTTTTGAGGATTTAATTGAATTAAAAATTTAATTAAATGAGAAATATGGAATTAAAGTGAAATTAGATCAAATTGAACGAAATTAATTAGAAAATGTAATTAGAAGAATTTCAGATGAAATTTAATGAAATTAAATTCATTTTGGGAATTAATTTAATTAGGAGGAATAAATTAGCTAATTTAAGTAATTAATAATTATTATTTGAACTACAGGACTTTAGAAATTGAGTTTAATTAATCGATTAGAATCAATTCATTAAAGGTGATTAATTCAACAATATTAATTATTTAATTAATATTTTGAGAATGATTAAATGATGCAAAGATTAGATTATAAAAGAAATAGATGATTTATTAATGATTTAAAAACCATTAATTAATAGAGGAATGATTAGTGCTTTAAACGTTAGTTCGCAAGATATCCATTTTTGGGTGTCTATACTTGGTTGATTAGGATTTGGTTAGTGGGTGTGCCTTTCAAGCTAGTGCAAATAGGAAAGGGTCCTAATCACACGGCATGATGATATAAGGTCTATTATTTAGAAATTTTAGGCACTATTGATATATGGAGGGAATCACATTCATGGCATGGATCCATGATTGACCAAGGAGCATGTTATACCCGAGTTCAAGATCCAAAACTTGGAATAAAGTATCCTACGCTATTTGTCTGACACTGGTGGGTGGGGTGATTTTACTCTTATAAGGACATTCATTATCAACACTTGGTTTTATTATGATTCTCTTTGAAACATAGACACAAACCTCATAAAATCTCAATGCTTCAACTGGTTTCAATGTACAAATTTATTAAGATAGGATCCACCATCTACCAAAACTCACCTAATCTTGTGCTTATGGATATAGATTTCTAGATGGAGGGGATCATTGTGGAAAACTTTGTGACAATTAAAATCTTTCTCAACAAATGTGACAGGGTGTTTGGTGGAAAGGTGTCCTACCATAGCCTGAAATTCATCGACATCTATGTCATTAGGTACTAAAAACTCATGCAAGGCTTTATCTAGAATTGTATTATGATTTGGTGATACATACAAAGGAGTTAAAAAATGGATAATTGTGTTGACATATTTTCAATTTTTCTTAGAGGTTGTATTTTTTGTGGGCTATGGTTTTGGTGGAGGGCCTTGAAAGGTTATCTTAGATATTTGGGTAGTAATGACACAATCAAGGTCTTTACCTTTATCAATGATGATGGAGAATCTATCATCAATTTATTGGATATGATTAATGACATGGTCATGGGATATATTGAGACCATTATTGTGATTGTTTGATGTGGGGTTGGTGTTAGTTTGAGCCAATAGTAGTGCATTGAAAAGAGGATTGTTGTATTGTAACTCATGTGATGAAATTGATGTAGTAACATGTGTAGTATTATGGGATGTGTCAATCAATGGCATATTTATGGACAATTATTGGTAAGATGATGCTTGTGTAGCCCCTATTCGTTGTTTCCTAGTCATTGTTTATAGCTCCACTATGGTAGAGGTATCAAAATCTATTGGTAATTTTTCTTTATTTTGAGCAAGCAAGAAGAAATGTCTATTAGGGTTTTCTGATAATATTCCATTAGAGAATACAAGGACTCTAGGGTCTTGGGATGTATTGTTAATTTCTTCTTGGGTACATGCTCTTTTAATGTCTTCCATAAAGATCTCACTGTTAGAAGGAGGAAAACTAATCGATCCTCGAGGTGATCGATGTGAGTTCATGTGGGAATCAAAATTCATTATGCTCCTAGGGTTGAAATATGGGTCATACGTTGAGTTCATTTGTCCTTTCTTCATTTTTGTTTTTGAGAACATGTGTATGACATCTAAAATGGAAAATTTAGACTAATGTTATGCTTTTTTGGTTTTTGATTTTTGAGGAATAACAATGACAATGAGACTAAGGAATGATAATAAATCCTATGGTTTTGGGATTTTTTTGGAATGATTATGACAATGAGACTAATGACTGAAATTAAAATTTATGTTTTTTTATTTTTGTTTTTAAAAAAAATAATTCAGGATTGATTGAAATGAAAAATAATAAAATGGAAACCACAAAGAAAATGATCCCTATATTTTTTTAATTGTTGAGGAATGGTTGGAATGAAATTGACTATGATGACAACTAAAGAATGAAAATGAGTCCTAGATAGTGACTATAATGACAACTAAAGAATGAAGATAAGTCTCATTTTTATTTTATTTTTGAGGAATGAGTGGATTGAAATTGAGGATAATGACAACTACGAAATGAAAGTGAATCCTATAGAAATTTTGGAAGATTGGAACACACACCTATGAATGCAAAACCAAGTGATTGAAAGGGTAAGGACCTAGACCTAAAAGACAAAAATGATGTAGTGGAAATTGATAAAATTCTTACTCTTCAGTAGAATGTTGAGTTATAGATTTTGACTTGCCGGTGGGATTTTATTTGATACAAAGTGTGTTACAAGGTCAAGATAAACTACCAATGACAAATGGATTATTCAAGTTTTGGATTCACAAGCTCTCAAAGATTTACCTAAGGATCATTGTGCTAATCTAATGGGTGTGTGCTATAAATGTGTCACACTTCTATGAATCATTACATGCAAGGAAACTCAAGAATGAGCCCTCACAAATCGATCCATAGCTCCCTAGGCATGGAGTGCAAGGGCTTTTAAGAATGCTCTCAGCTAGAGCTATTTAGCCTATAACCTTGCTAGTAAACCATGCAATGGGAGATTCAATGAAGACAAGGGCAAGAATGCCAATATCCTCAAGAATCAAGAATGAAAATGCAATGCAATGCTATGCTAGAAATGGAAATGCAAGCTAAGCTATGAAAGGAAATATGCAAGTGTTACAACCCAAGCTAATTAATCTATGTGAGCTAATCTAGAGCATAGAAATGAAGCTAATCTAAGAAAACATAAATATGAAGCTAAGCTAAGAATGCAAGAATGAGATGTAGAATGCAAGAATGAGATGTAGATGCTAAGAATGCTCCAAATCTTCAAAAGCTCCAAAGTGACCTAGAAATCCTGCAGCATAAAGTTAGCATAAAAAGTTGGGGATCTAGAATGAAGAAAAGAGCTCTTCTTTTAAAGGAATTGCAAAGGAATGGACCATGGAGATTAAGAGGCAAAAGGTTTAATCAATGGTGGAGCTTGAAGAGGGATCAATCCATGTGCACAAATATCCTCCAATGAGAAAATAAGAGTTGACTTTATGTCCATATGAGACAAAAAGTGCTTTTTCCCTTTTTATAAAATAAGAATAATGCTTTATTTGTGCAACTTAGGATAAGAGGAAAAGTGGGGGATTTTTATTTAATAAAAGGGGAGGAAATATTCCTTTTAAATAAATAAAGACTTAGGATAAGATGGTTAGCCCATAGAAAATAATCGAATAAATGATACAACTAGGATTTGATCAAGAATAAGCAATTTATGATTTAGCAAAAGGGGCTAATAGTCTAGGTGACCATTTTTAGGTGTATACATTTGCCCCTCTTTGACTAATGTGTGATCGATCTGGGAACACATGTAGTCAAAGAATGAAGTTGAAATGTGAGATCGATTTGGGATCACAAAACAACTCAGATCAGCCAAGAAAGCAAGTAGATGGCCAAGAAGGCAAGCAAATAGCGATCTGACTCCAAAGAATGAAGTGTAGAGAGATAGCAAATCCTACATGGTCAGCCTGGTAGCGACAGTACTGAACACTTAGGAAAGAGATAGCCAATAAGATATGATATGTCTGCCCCCTCGGGATCGAAAGTGAAATCCAAGTAGAGGGAAAGAAGAAGCAAGAGCAACATGATCAAATCACTAGAAATCATAATCGAAGAAAGAGAACAGAATAACCATCAAGTAGTGAAGATATGCCCCACACATGGGACACGGGGCACGAACCAAGCGTCCCTCAACCCGAAAACACCATGGAGGGGAAGAATTGGAACTTGGGAGTGAAAGTGAATGAAAGATTGGAAGTTTGAGAGAGATGGGGATGAAGAGGTGAAGAATGCCCCAGTGAAGATGGAAGGATCAGGCCTCCAAAGGTTAGCCAACTGCACAGGAGAAGGAAAAAGATGACTTGGATGATCAAGGTGAACTTGGATTTCGGTTTTGATCCCGAAATGAATAGAAAATGATGGGATATGAAAGACAAGAAGTGAAAGACATGATCGAGAAGAAGTGAAAGGCGAGTGCAGTTGATTAACAAGTCCATGAAAGATGAAAAGAGAGCTCTCTCCATATGCAAGATGCAAAACTAACTAACATGAACCTAAGAATGCAAGCGACATGAAAAGTGGTTTACTTGCAAGGTCACAATGCTAATAGACATCTAATATTCATCATTGAGCATTATTGGTAGCGTCGCAAGATCATACAATACACACTAGCATAACTATGTGGATCTAAATATGATCTATATCAGATAGAAATGTGGAAATCCCACCTAGGCATCAAAGACATGCAGGTCAAGATGACTAGTGTAGTGAGATCACCTAAGTTTGATATAGCAAGATTATGCTCGCATCGAGACACAAGAAAGTCAAGATGACTATAAGCATGCACTTGCGAAACAGTCAAGGATAATACCTTGTAGGTCCAAAGTGTCAAGTAAGACTAGCATAAATGCTCATGACAGTTAGGACCAACAAAATATATCCACAAGTAGAAAACAAATAAAACATGTTCTCATACCCTCAGTCTTCTAGCTATGCATCATCGAAAATGATCATAGGGGGAGAACACTCAGCATAGAAATCATCACAGACAGCACACAAAGAAAATAAAGCTAAGCAAGTCTCAGCGAGTCAAGTGCGTGTGTGTAGGTCATAGAGCCAAACTTTGAGTATCGCATCCGCCAGTGAGAAATATCATATCATACTAGACTGTAGGGTAGGACATCTGATAAGTGTTAAGAAACACTCGACGCGAGGGTAGTGTTGAAAAACACAGTTGGGGTGGTGTTGAAAAACACTGTTTGCGAGGTGCGTAAGAAACCTAGACGCAAAAAGAGACCCAAGATAAGCTAGAACAACAGATGCCCCCTAGACTAAGACAAGAGTCGATTCCAGGCTAGGAGAGGCAAAGCAAGAAGTGGAGCCAATGAGCGCCACGCAAGACTGATAGACATAGGTGCAGAGGGTCTCAAGCAGTGCCTATTTCTAGGTTTTCACCACTTGATAGATTTATTGCAATTTTTTCAGGACTTTTTATAAAAAAAAATTATTTTTTTTGCTACCAAGGCGCCTGTTTCCAGGTTTTCACCAAGGCACTTTTTCTATTTTTTTTTATTTTTTTTATTTTTTTTATTTTTTCAGCATCATATATGAATTTTTTTGGTATTTTTTCAAGATCATAAAATATGTACAAAGGATGCCCCAGACAGAAATGGGCATCAAGAATCTGCTTCCTCTGATGTAGAGAACTGATAGGCCCCAGGCCCAAATGCTGCAACTGTGACGATAGGAGTTCTCAACCAATTTGACCAATAATAACAAACCCTAAGCAATGTCTGAGCTAGCGAAGGATCATTAGAATGTGATCCGCATATGCCATCATGGATTTCAGCTAGCACTTTTTCTGACTCCTCTATTTCTAGACACTTAAGGAGAGTTCCGTCTAGACCCTTCCTATACAAGTCACCAGAGACAAAGGCAAAGTGTAAGGGATGGCGGAAGGAATGGCGTGGTGGATTTGCAAGAGGAATATGAGGTGGAAGATATGAAAAGATGGTAGGATTGTAAGATTTGTGAGCAAGATAGCGTAATTCGTCCACTAGGAACTTGAAGCGAAATTTATGCTTTTTCATTTGTAAAATGGATGCCGAAGTAACCAAGGCATTAGCAAATTTGTTCTCAGCTCTAGGAATGGGCTGAAGTATAACATATATGAGATCATGCTTGAAGTATTGCATCATTTTTTTGTAGAGAATCAGCTTGTCATCTTTTATTTGAGAATCATTATTTTTGAGCAGATTTTTATTTTTACTTTTCTTAGATGCGGATACCGCCACAATGTGGTTTTCGCCATCCGACCATTGCTCTTTTCTTTTGACTTGATGACTGTGATGTTTGATTGCTGATTCAATCTTTTTTGTGGCTAGTTCATTGGTGGAAGAAGTAATAGGTGTTGATGCGAGATGAAATGAAGTGACCGGTTCAATAGCATTTATGCGAGGGGTGTCATCTCTGGTAACAAGAGAGGTTGAGCCTATAGGGTAAGCTCCAAAAGTAGCTAGATCTAGACTTGTCATAGAAGAACCAACGTGGTCCACTAAGGCAATACGAGGAACAAATTCATCAGACCCCACACAAGACCCATCAACCACGTCGGGATGGTTACTACAAGAATGAACCATATCAACATCCATATCATCAGTAGATATACATTTTTCTCCCCAAAGAAGTGAAGTAGAGGGAAGATCATCTCCCATTTGAACCATAGTGTGTAGTGGTGACTCATCTGTATCTGTGTCTGAATTACTGAGTATGGGAGTATTTCTAGAATCCTCTCTATAGATCCACTCTTGAATAGCTTTTTCTTCTCTGTTTGCTTCTAAAGGAACGGATGAAGGAACAAAAGTATCAAAGATCACCATAGAAGAAGTGGAAGGCTTCATGTGATCAGAAGGTCTCCCATATGACCTAGGAGAAACAGGTATAGAAGAAAAGGAATCCAACGTATATTCACCCATACCAAGGTTCATCATCTTAAGTGTTTTCTCAGCAGCAACTAGAGACGTACTAGGATCAACAAAAGGTTCATTATGAGGAACAAATTTTTCAGTAGCAGCAAGAGCATTGATAGTAATAGTATGGTCTCTAGGAATCACAACCTCAGTGCCATTGTACAGAAATTTGACATACTAATGATAAGTGGAAGGAACAGCCTGCATGTCATGGATCCAAGGATGACCCAAAAGAATGTTATATGCGAGTGGGATGTCAAATACTTGGAAGCTAATATCTTTCGTGATAGGGCCCACTCAGACAGGCAGCGTGACAAGACCTTTGGAAGATCTTTCCACTTCATCATAAGCTTTTATAGTAATCTTCTTTTTAGAATCCATAGTGAATTTTGACAAACCCAATTGTTGTATGACATTGAAAGAAACAATATTTAACCCTGCACCATTGTCTATCAGGACTCGGCGAACTCAGGTATTGTAGACTAGAACTTCAACGTGTAAAGCTAGATTATGAGGGTGAGCAATAGATATGTCATCTTCTGCAGAAAAGGAGAGAGATAGCGGAGATGAAATGTGGTTGACCATAGCCTGAAATTGATTCAGATCAATGTCATTGGGAACACGTGTTGTACGTAGAGCCTCATCAAGAATCTCTCTATGCGAAGAGGATAACCGAAGCAACTCAAGGATAGATATCTGTGCTGGTGTCTTTTGCAAATGTTGGACAAGATCATAGCTAGGGGTGGCTGAAGGAGCCACTTGTTTGGAAGGCAAAGCTTGCTTGGGATCTTGCGCAGTTTTAAGGACAATCTTGGCTTGCCCCCTAGTAACAGCATTCAGTGTCTCACTTTGGGAAGATGAACTACCACGTGTTTGCAAGACTAACTTTGGCTTACCATGATTGGTGTTATTATCATCTTGAGACCTCATCATTAGAACACTCTCAACGGGCTCTACCATGTTAATCACAAGTGTATTAGAAGGATACGTGTAATTGATCTTTGCATCATGATTCTTCTTATGTGTTTGAGAGGTTTCCCCCTTATCATGCTTAGGTAGAGGATCTTTGAAAGTTGTGTGATCAGAATTTTTAGTTAAGCCATCAGTGGAGATTGTGTCATTCTCAATAAGATCCTAAATATCATCCTTAAGCCTAAAACAATTATCTGTTGGATGTCCCTTGTTTCTGTGATAATGGCAGTAATGATCCTCTCTCCACCAATCAGGCTTATTTATCAGATCCCAGTTACCAGGTTTATCAGGAAGCGTAAGATATCCATTGTCAACCAAAGTCTTAAGGATCACATTGTAAGGTTTTGCCAACTTGGTATAGACTTGCTTTCGAAATGACTTCTTAGGCTTATCTGCATATTGAGGTTTAGGAGCATTGTGAGTGTTGCTAGCTTCTTGTTGTTTTGCTGCATAGATAGCGTTGGAGAGATTGAAAGCGGGCTCTTTAACTTTAGGAGCATCAACAACCCCATCATTAACAACATACTTGTTCTTATTCCAAGGTTTGTTCTTGTCTTTACCATTGCCTTTAGCATCTTTATTAATAACAATATCCCCTTTTCTTATAGCTACATCCTCAATCTGATATGCACTTTCAACCATGTCATGGAAGGAGGAGAACAGTTGCTTCCTTAGATCATAAAATAGCTCAGGCACAAGTGTGTTGACGAAAATGTCAATCTTTTCTCTTTCGGGTAGCTGATGAGGATATCGAGAATACAATGACCTCCAACATTGTAAGTTGCAAATGGCTCACCTTGATGTTGTCTTAGATTACCGAGGTCTATCACAGTGACAGGTTGTTGGATGTTGTAAGAGTACTGCTGGGTAAATCGCTGAGCTAACTCATCAAAAGTCTTAAGCGGTGGTGTCAATTTTGCAAACCATTCCAAAGCTTGGCCTCTTAAGCTTCAAGGGAATAAGCATAGGAGATTTGTGTCTTCATGAAGAAAGTCCATACTAAGAGCATAAAAATGACGCACATGGTCATGAGAGTCACCATTTCCATCATACTTGTCATATTTAGGAACCTCAATATCCTTAGGAAACGGGACCATGTATAGATCTTTATCAAAAGGAAGAGCATAAATTGATTCTACAAAAGAGACCTTTGGAGGCTCTCTTTCTAATGCCATTTGGGTAAGGTGTTGATTTGTCTGACGTAATTCTTCTTGAAGGACTTCCAATTCAGTTGGTACTCTTTGTTGGACAATTTGTCTGACATCATAGCCGGGAGGAAGCTTGTATCCTCTAGAAGTCATATATTGAAAATATTGATCGCCATTACGCTCTAAAAGCTTATGCATCATTCGTTGGAAATCCACATCTTGTTCACATCTCATAAGATCCTCACTAGAAATCTCATCATTAGCCTCTGCCTCATGTTGAGAGGGAGGAGGTCTAGGTGGTGAAGAAGGCATAGCAAAAGTTGGCCTTGGAGGAGATCTTGGTGGCGTGTTGTTGTCATTGTTGCCATTGTTAAAAAGAGGTCTATGCTCATGATTACTAGTCAGGTTGCTCATGAAATGTCCCTCTATAAGCCATGTGCCTAGTAGCATCCATCCTTTGTTGATTGTGTTCTTTATCTAAGCGTGCTTGATTATCCTTACGCTCAAAGTGTTCTTGCAAGAGTTGAAACTTTTCTTGTTCAGTCAAAGTGAGTGAGACACTGTCTGTGTTTTTGGGGGTCTTGAATGCGGAAAAGAGGAAACCTCCTTTATACCATGGTGTAGCCTTAGAATTCTCAGATTGGTCAGAACTAGAACTATTGTTGCTAATGGGTGCCTTTGAATGTCTAGTTGGAGAAGGTAACTGTGTATAATTGAACGGAGGATGACTCTCCTGCTCAAATTGAGACCGAGTTGTAACTGGCATGAAAAGAGATGTTGGTTGACTAATAGAATGAGATAAAGTTTCTCAGATTTGAGATAAGAAAAGCTAATAAAGATCACTTATCAAAGTAGAACAATAGAGAGATGGCTCGTCAAAAGTGCTCAAGCACTTACAGCAATCAATTGACTAAAGTCGAACAGTGAGCAAGAAGCTCAATAAGCAAGTAGCTAGAGAGGTAACCGTGATGCGACAAGTGATCAAGAGTAGCATTTGTTAAGCTCAAATCTAATAGTTTTAGCTCATTTGTTTCAGTCTAGAACAAATCTAAACATGTAAGTAACAAACCAGTTTCAGGTAAGAACAGAAAAAGACACTCTACAGCAGGTTAAAGTGCAAGTTTAGCAACTCCAGATTGCAACAGTAATAGGACAGCAGAATAACTCAGGATTCTTGGTTGAGGGTATGCAAGGATACTTCAATATCATATGACTCTTGACCAGTGAATGTGAAAAACTTAGTTTTGAAGCGCTTGGACCAAATTTGTAGATTGAACAGTGCAATTTCTCAATTTGACAAGCAATAGCAACAGATAAAAGATAGGTTTGCAAACAGTATGGGATCAAACATGTCATAGAACACTTGAAACAAGGGCAAAAGCAACCTTGCCAAGACAAGCACTTGTGATATCAAAATAGGGAACCTTATCAATGCTACCGTTTGTTTGAATGTTGAGAACGTTTACACTGGTATAGCACAATCGAAGACAATTCAAGCAATTACTACCTAGAAGGACAAGGCTCATTACTTAGCAACGTGGCCCACAACTTGATGCTCCCTTGCCTCACACCAAGTGGTTGCCCACAAGAGATATTGGCGTTGTCATGGAAGTGTCAAAAACACAACCAAAGGAACACATATGGTGAGTGTCTTGGGGTGATCCGGGTAAGTCCACTTGGATCAATCCTTGCACCAAGAAGCTAAGCGGCTAAAATAGGGTGGCCTCTAACCAATGGTTCATAGTAAGGATTTCCATTCATAGCACCCCTCTTGCTCCTCATAAAGGACTAGGACCTCACGGCCTTAAGAGTACCTTAAGCATTCTTTCTTAATGCTTTCCTCATGGTCACAATCCCACAAGTTACTCACATCAAGCGAAGATAAGTACTATGTCTACCAAGGTTTTGTGTCCTCGATAGCCTTGAGATTATAGTGAGTTGGAATCACTCGCCACCAAGGAAAATGATGACAAGGTTCTCCCCACTTGGGTCGTTCCTCTTGATTTCTCAAGAGCAGGCCCGCTAAAGGATCCTAAGCTAAACAAAGAGTGGATTAATTCTTGAGGTTCAAGGTTTTTGGTTCACCACAAGGGTGAAGAGCATACTCCCCTATCTCAAGAATCTCTCCCAAACACACCAAGCAAAGATTCAATTACCCCCTTGCTTTCAAAATCCCAAGATGGGTCAAGATTTTTGTTTCACCACAAGGGTGAAGAGCATACTCTCCTACCACCTCAAAATTTCTACAACAAGGTATTAAGTGCCTATGAAAGGAAACAACTAGTATACGCCGCACTTAATAAAGAAAGCAATTAAACAAGCACTTGATTTGGTTTTTATGCTTAGGGAAGCCCTGAAAAAACCATTAGTAGCCCTCTTTGACATGCGTTCTTTTGGCAAAATATCTCAAGCAAGAGGCACCTACAACCACAACTTGTTAGACCAACAAGAGTTAGGAGAATCAAAATCCAAAATCTAACAATGATTAGTACATGAAAAAAAATCAGATAATGTGCAAAAATAACTAATCAAATGATAAAATCTGAAAATGAAACCATCATGGTTGGATTAGGCTTGGAAAGACCTTTCCAATGATATATCACACTTTGATTTTCAATACCATTTGCAAAATTTCAAAAAAAAAATCAAAAAATTTGCAATTATAAAACGCTGAAAATTTTAGAAAATTTCAAAAAGATAGCAGAGAACCTGAAACTTGCAAGATAGATAAAATAGCCCAAAAATAGCTCTCTGCCAAGTACAGACACCAGTATCGGGCGATACTTCGCACTATACTGGGGTGATACTTATCAGTCTGCGTGATATTTCACCCGACACCAAGCGATACTTCGCACTATACTGGGGCGATACTTATCAGTTTGCGCGATATTTCGCCCGACACCAAGCGATACTTCACCCGAGACCAGGCGATATACTCTACTATAGCTAGGCGATACTTCTGACAAGCGAAGTATCGCACGTGCATATAGAGGTATATCGCGCGATACTTCTGGAAAGTATCGCGCGATAGTCTGAGACAAAAAAATAGAGACTAAAAATTAAGCTAAAAACTTGCCGAAAAATTGACGAAAATTGACGAAAATGCAAAATTTAAAAGACAAAGTCTATCTACTCTGCCCCACGGTGGGCGCCAAAAATGTGTGCTATAAATGTGTCACACTTCTATGAATCATTACATGCAAAGAAACTCAAGAATGAGCCCTCACAAATCGATCCATAGCTCCCTAGGCATGGAGTGCAAGGGCTTTTAAGAATGCTCTCAGCTAGAGCTATTTAGCCTATAACCTTGCTAGTAAACCATGCAATGGGAGATTCAATGAAGACAAGGGCAAGAATGCCAATATCCTCAAGAATCAAGAATGAAAATGCAATGCAATGCTATGCTAGAAATGGAAATGCAAGCTAAGCTATGAAAGGAAATATGCAAGTGCTACAACCCAAGCTAATTAATCTATGTGAGCTAATCTAGAGCATAGAAATGAAGCTAATATAAGAAAACATAAATATGAAGCTAAGCTAAGAATGCAAGAATGAGATGTAGATGCTAAGAATGCTCCAAATCTTCAAAAGCTCCAAAGTGACCTAGAAATCCTGCAGCATAAAGTTAGCATAAAAAGTTGGGGATCTAGAATGAAGAAAAGAGCTCTTCTTTTAAAGGAATTGCAAAGGAATGGACCATGGAGATTAAGAGGCAAAAGGTTTAATCAATGGTGGAGCTTGAAGAGGGATCAATCCATGTGCACAAATATCCTCCAATGAGAAAATAAGAGTTGACTTTATGTCCATATGAGACAAAAAGTGCTTTTTCCCTTTTTATAAAATAAGAATAATGCTTTATTTGTGCAACTTAGGATAAGAGGAAAAGTGGGGGCTTTTTATTTAATAAAAGGGGAGGAAATATTCCTTTTAAATAAATAAAGACTTAGGATAAGATGGTTAGCCCATAGAAAATAATCGAATAAATGATACAACTAGGATTTGATCAAGAATAAGCAATTTATGATTTAGCAAAAGGGGCTAATAGTCTAGGTGACCATTTTTAGGTGTATACAATGGGTACAAGGTATCTACTAATGATTGAAATGAAATGATTGCTGTGAAAAGATTGGATTGAAGATCAAAATGCAATGATTGTAATGATTGAACTATGATTTTTTGGGGATGTAAGATAAGTGAAACCCTAAATTATGATTTGTGAATAATAAGGGAAACCTAGTGCAAACTTAAACTAAAAAATGGTAAATGGGATATGAACTAAATGCAAATTTTGGAAGACGAGTTTAATCTCAAGGTGCAAAACTAAGATGCAAAAACCTAATTGAATAAGAAACTTTTGGATGCCAATTATGCTCTACAGTCTTATATAATCTCAAAATTGTGATATTTTACCTTGATCATCAATCTATGTTTTCGTTTCTAGAAACCTTAGTTTTGACAAGCAATTGCATAGAAGATTTGACAAATGTGGTGGTATTTCAAAAACTTACAGTGCTAATTTGGACAAATGTGATCTTGATTTCAATAGATGTAGTGTTTGTTTTAGAAACAACAACAAATATTTTTTATGTGCGATAATTTGTTTGGAAATTGCAGTATTATGATTTTCTAGGATTTGTGTTTTCAATTTTAGAAACCCTAATTATGATAGACAACCTCATAGAAGATTTGACAAATGTGGTGATAATTATGATAGTTATGGTGCTAATTTGGATGAATGTGATTCTAATTTCAACAAGTGTGGTGTTTTTTTAACAATTGTAGAAAATATTTTTTGTATATGATACTTTGTCTAGTAATTGCAGTGTTATGATTTCCAAGGGGTTTCTTTCAATTTTGATCACTTTTAATAATAAAAACCCAAGAAACACTTCATACAATATGGTTGTTGATTGTTTGAACAAACAGGGTATGGCCTAGGCTCCTTAAAGCCAAATCTCCATTGGTTTTTCACTATAGAAGATACTTCAAGCATATTAACAATCTATAATTACTCAAGTGGGAATGACAACTTAAAGTGGGTATACAAGGCACTAATACTTCAAGATCAATTCTAGGCACCTCTTTTTCAAAGATAGATAGGTAGAGTTCTAGGCCTACAAAAGGATCCCCTTAACTCTATCTTTGTGGTGGCTAGATAAGACAACTATAGAGATTTCTATCTCAATCTAAGGGATTACATTATGAATAACTTCATGACACAATTTTCACCCCCTACACCACACTAAGCAATGGACTAAAGGTCTCTAGGATACTAGCACAAGGTTTTTATTCATAATTCAGGGGACTTACACCTACACATTCAAGAGAGAGAGACACTTAAGTCTCTATTCAATCTTATGAGGATAAGTTAATCTATCAAATTGACACTCTCAACATAGGATTGCAAGTTAATCTTGGACTTTCACCCTTACTTTTTATATAACACTCCAAAGAAAAAACCACTTTAGGTTATTATCCTTGGAGTGATCACTTCTCCAAATGCAGGCCCTCTAAAGAAGATGTTATGATTTATCTTACACCCAAGTTCGCTCATGCATACAAGGGGATATGATACTTTCGTAATACCTTGGGTTTTATCTATATATATTGTGTAAGTGCACTACGAACATACAAATAATTATTCATTAACCCTTAAAAATTGAAATGTGATCTACACTACCAAGCATGTAGGGTTTACAAATTATCCTTTTAATTCCTTCAATTTTTCACATCACAATGTTGTAAACACTGATCTAGGAATTGGGAAATGTGGAAATAAAGAATTGAGATTATAAAAGCTTGAAATTTCACCCTCTATTATGTGTTGGGTAGATGCAAT
This sequence comes from Chamaecyparis obtusa, assembly GCA_027943335.1. Taxonomy (NCBI): domain Eukaryota; kingdom Viridiplantae; phylum Streptophyta; class Pinopsida; order Cupressales; family Cupressaceae; genus Chamaecyparis; species Chamaecyparis obtusa. The sequence goes on along the minus strand of BSBK01003636.1, from coordinate 453,367 downwards.
GCAATGCCAATTCTATTAGATTCAACTCTGTATCAGGAACATGTGACACTAGATCTGATGTATGCAGTGTTAAAACCTACAAATGGGGTAAAAATCAAAATCTATGTGCTAGTAAATCTAGTAAATGCAAGTAAAATTTCTTGAATGTGTAACCAATTTTGGGCACATGCGATGAAGATTCGACAAATGCAGTGTCGATTTTACAGTTGTGGAAAATGAATATATAACTTGCAAAACCAAAAACCTCAAGAAAAATCTAATCACTTAGGCATTTTCACGCCAGGTTCACCAATTATGTTGATATAGGAAAATGGGGAGAACAAAATTCAATGTGAGAGTCAACCACAAAAACTCAAATGCAATGCTAAACCTAATTCAACAAATAGAGAATGATAACATAATCAAATGTAAAACAGTAAATCAATTCATATAAAAATAATTGCATTCAATCCCAATGAATTTTTCATTGTCCCCTTTTTGTGTTGTATAATGTTGGCTCTCAAATTCATGAAACCAATTCACAATGTGATAGCACAAAAAATCAAAGACTATGGTTAGCCAAGATGAGAGATCAAGGTTGATTATATAAATTTTAGGATTTCAATCGATGACTCAGATTAAAAGATAATGATAGATAATTGACAATTGAAATTTGACAAGACAACTTGATAGTGATGATAATAAGGTAGAATGGGCTACCTAATTTCAAAAGTCTGAACTTACTAAAGAGTCAAGTGGACTAATTAGAAGTCGACTATTTTGATTGAGAGTTAGTTGCATTGATCTTATCAACTAAACTAAGAGTGAGTGTTAGAAAGGTGGAAGCAGGAGACTTAACTGGCATTAAATAGTTATTTAATTGTACATGAAGCACATACATAAAAATGCAAATTTTTTTTTTTTTTTGAAGTTGCTTTTTCAAAAATTAAATAATTAAATAAATCACAGGACTTATCTAATTATATAAGACTTAGTTAACTAATTAAATAATTAAAATAATTATTTAAATATGAGAGAAAATAAAATAATTTATTCAATTAAATAATAAAGTTTATTCAATTAAAGTGCATGAGAGAAAAAAATTAAATAATAAAATTACTTAATTAACATTACAAGAAAATAGATAATTAAATAATTAAAAAATCATTTCATTATGAGAATGGAAGGAAATTTTGAATTTTGAATTTGAACTAGAAGAATGACACTGAATTAGTTAAATAATTAAGATTATTTAATTAATTAGGAAAAAATTAGTAAAAAATATTGCTTGCAGGTGTTGGAAAATTTTAGGTGTTGGAAAAAATTAGTAAAAAATATTACTTTATTTACATACTATAAATATTTATTTACAGTCACAAAATGGGCATGAGAGTAAAAGTACTAGCAATCACACCTATGTGTGCAATGGATACGCCGAAGAGGTGTGGTAGGTTAGTTAGGGAAACTTTTGGTCCATTTTTTGCATACATTAATGAAGTACATGAGGTCAAAGCGAAGGTTGTTAAATAGAAGATGATGTTGTTTATTCAACAAAGGTCTCAATTGAGAAGTGATAGCTTCAAATTATAATTATACAGACACACACACACACACACACAGCTTCACCTCTATCCTCTCTCTATTTCTCTCCCCCCTCTCTATATCTACATCTCTCTCTCTCTCTCTCTCTCTCTCTCTCTAACAAGGTAATTTAATTTAACATAACCAATTGCATAAAAAAATTTAAAATAACATAAATATCATAGACAAGGCAATTTAATACATTTTTAAAGGATGCAAATATTATATAATTGCACAAGATTTAAAGAAAAATTAATAAAAGGGTTTTATTTCCCAAACCCCAGATGCAAATATTACGGGATATCTTGAACAGGCAGAGTTGAGTTGTCTGGAAAGGATTGCCCCATCGACTCAGCAAATCCACCTTGACTAAGTTTGCATGTTTCCCTCTACTCGTGTACATGCCTGCCATGATGGGATTCTCCACTTGTTTATGATCTTCTAGATGCATTTGTTTGTTAAGTGCTGATATTCATAAATTAATACATGTAAAATTGCAACCCAAATGCCCAACCAAGCGCTTCATATTGTATTCTTCTGCATGGACTCCATTCTTCTCATCCTCCCACGCTTATCCATCACACTTCTATAGTGCCTCGAAAAAGCTAACAATATATTCATAATAACATGTAGGGACATATCTATCTCAAAGCTAATTCAATAATCCAACACCTATAGAGATTGTGCCTATATTAATAGCAACTCAATATGAATATGAGTAATATCTAAGATGGAAGTGGAGGAGAAGTCTACGCAACACCCAAAATGTACCATTTATTGAAATTATTATGTAATTAAAAATTAAACAGAATTAATAAAAATTTGAAATATAGTAAATATGACATTTTGTAATTTAATTAATAATTAATAACTATATTAAATGGGGCAATTTGAGTGTTACATAGACAATGGTGTAAGTGGAAGCCCCCATCGCTTGAGTTGTTAAGGTTGGCTGCACAAAAGATCTAAGCGGACTGTCCGTCGTGAGGCCTGTAATCTCTCATGATTCAGAGCCGAGAAGAAGTCATCTGTGGAGTGAAAATGGTGATTCCAGCAGCGGCTTCCTTGGATTGGAATTCTGACATGTAAGGAGGCTTTCATGAGAGACTCGAAGAAGTTGAAATTGTTGGCTTTGATGAGCGCATTTGTGACATCGAAGTCAATGGAGGTGGGCGTAGGGGAGCCTGAGAGATCAAAGTCATAGGGAAAAATCACGGTGTTGATCCTCACAATGCTCACCATATAGGGGAATTTGTCCACCAGACCGTTGATGGTGGAATTGAAGCCGACACCCAGGACGAGCATTCTGATCCCCGTGAACATTGCTGCACGATGTGGAATTCAACAATACACTATGAATTGCATTAGTTTCAGATTTTTGAAGCCAAAGAACAACATTTCTTTGAGGATTTTCATCGAACAGTTCACATTTCTTGTTGATGCTTTCACATTCAGCATGTAATATCTACCAGAATATTATTTCAAACAGTTCGCATGCTACTCTGCTTTGATAAATGTCTATAACCTTCTCCACAACTCCTATCCTACGCAAGCATGGAGTGCATATGGTCAGTTTCAACCCATAAACTCCAACATTTCTCTCTGGATGTGGGACGGTTCCCCCGGTAGATATAAACACCTTACGTGTCTTGCCAAACTCCCAAATGAAGACTGGAAATGCAATATTAAATGGTGTCGACTATAGCAAACAAGTCATTACATTGTCACTGACTCCGCTATTTGCAAACATACCCTTAATATAACTGACACATGCACGAAAGTTAGCCATCAACAATTTGAAACGTCAAATGATTTCAATTTTACTATGTGTTTTGAGGTGCTTCATTAATTCAAAAAGTTACATTGTTTCGCTGCCAAAACTTATTGGCTTTCAATCTACAATAATTTCATCACATCTCTACAGATGCAATGGCATTGGGTCAAAAGTGTGCCTTGCCTCTACCTTCTCATTTCGAGTACATAGATATAGGGAAAATGCCTGGTAAAATCCTTCCTCGATCATGCTTAATGAATATTCAAATCTTAACTTCCATTCGGTACATGTGGAAAGAAGGTAAGACATTGAAGGCCCATCTATGGTCAAGATGTTCACAGCACCCGTGTTACCTTTAGACCCTTGAACAATAGTGTTATGTACATGCCATGCCTATTTATACCCCTCTGAACTTTCCAATGTCCTCTACATAGGTAACACATGCAATTCATAGTTCATATGAAGAAATAATCTGTTTAAAAGTGAAAATTACTGCCTTTCTTGTTAATATACAAAATTAAATCACACTTTTTGTAATCAATTCATTGATTAACTCCATGTTTTATGTTTAGTTATAGAGAAATGGCAACCAAAATGACTCTGCCTCAATCCTCCAATTTTTAAATATTGATAGCGGTTATGTTCAAATCAAAGTGTCTCCCTTTCTATGCTTTTTGTAATTTTTGGTTGAGGGGCTCATAAAATAGATCTCTTTTTTGTTAATGAAAAAAAACATATAAAATTAGTTTCAGAACATAAAACAATTGTGAACCAAGGACAAATGTTTACATAGATAAGCACTAATATTCTAAAAAGAAAATGCAAAAAATATAATAAAGCAAATAAGTTACTCACCATATCTAAAACTCTTCAACCGCAAGCTCCCAACTCGGCTTCTCAGTGTTACGAATGGAACTTTTACAAATCTACGAAGATTCCAAACAAAGTCAAGACAAACCAAATCCAAAACAAACAAATGGGAAGTATTTATTTGGTTAGCATATCTTGAAACAAAGATAATGTGACATAGGAAAAACTTCTATGAACTGAATATTTACAAGGGCATCTTTAAACATTTAGGGGACCACAATTTGAGCTAGACAAAAACATAGATGGGGTTGGTAATTTCAAAGTTTAATGTCTATAATAGATTCAAATTAGAGGATGCATAGAGGCTGGGAGTTGCCAAGCATGAGAATTATGAGGAAATAACTTACAAGAAAAATAAAAATTTTATACTCATGTCACATGTTTTATATGATAACTTGATTAAGTGAATATTTAAAAATATAAATTACTGCTAAATATAGTGAAACAATGAACACTCCATTTCAAGCATTGAGTACAATACGTGTATATGCATAGGCACACATGGATGACAAATGCAACCAAATTCTAATTACACATAATCCTGGATTGAAGCATTTTTTGATGTCTTGTTAGGTCTTTGGAATTTAGGTATTGGGCGATGAATTTGAGATGGGTTTTGCAGTTTCTAATTGCATTATATACTTTTTAGATGGGATTGGATTGATTTATAGGACAGAAAGGCAAGGATGCTTCAGGTGCTATCTATAGCTTGTATTTCTTTAGCTGCTAAAATAGAGGAAACAAATATTCCACTATTTCTTTACCTCCAATAGAGAACCCAAAATTTGTTTTTGGGGTAAGAACCCTCAAGATAATGGAGCTAATGATGCTTGCTACTCTAGAGTGGAGAATTCTCTCTATTACACCTTTTTCCTTCATAGATTACTTTATCCACCATTATGGTAATGATGGTGATTGCAACAACAAGAAAATCCCCAATGATTTCAAGAGCTGGTGAGCGCATTTTATCCACCATCAAAGGTATGATAGCACAAAAATATGACAAAGGTAGTTCAGTTATATATATTTGTATTAAACCCAATATTTATAATAAACTTGGGCTTTGAATGAATGCAGGGATTGATTTTTTTGTAGCATTGCTAGTATACAATGGTCGTTGCGGCTATGTTCTGTGTAGTAGAATTACACATCAATTGGGTAATTTTTTTAATCAAATTGCTCTGTAGAACCTAATTTTAAGTGCATATGCTTGCATTTAGGCCAAATTAATCTCTTGGACCTGCTATATGAATACTCTTTTAAGATCATTGTTGTAGCCTTCAAACAAATTTGTAAAGTAGGCTGATTTTCCTTAGTGGTTTATGCAATTTTTGGAAGCGTTCTCTCTTAAGGTAATATACATGTAGAACTTGTCTCATCCTCTCTGGACAGGTTATCTGTACTACTCTTTTGTTTCCAGCTAAGTTTGAATGCTCTACATCTATTGGATTGTGCTCTGTTTCCTCCCTTGTTTGGATAGAATGGTGAAGTTCATTTATGTATGGTGACTCCTCGCTCGTTGCATTCAACTTCTAGCCTGCCAGATTTGTTTGTGATTTTGACATCAATGGCTAAGATGGGTTGTATGGACATCCACTTTGTGAATACCTTGCAATCATGGCATTCCATAAGATTACATCTCATATGAGGCATTTTGTCAAATAGTTGATGTAACTTGTCTATACTTCCATATTTTACATACATGTCTATCTAGCAAACCAATAGGTTTCTTCATCAAACGGTCAATAATCTTCAGATCTGATTCAAATGGTAAAGATCTGGAAGGTTATGTTGGTGTTGGTCTTTATGATAGGTATGGATGTATACATTATTCATTCCTAGTGTATAATTATATGGCGTTCTCTTCTTGTGTTTCAACATTATTTTGATTTTGCTCATAGAATGTATTTTTTAGGCTATGCAGTCTGGTATTAGTTAGAGTGTATGAGTGGTATGTATTACATAATCTGACCAAAATTATAAAATATAGCAGGAACTGCTTTGACACCAATATTTTTGGCAATTACATCCCCAACACTCCTTGTAAATGCAATACTAGGATACATTGCATTTGGAACCCAGAGGCGTGGAGGATCGCCATCATCATCCTCTTCCCCTCCCCAAAATTGAACATTTGGATTCTTCAAACCTTCAATCTGATCAAGAGTCATAACCCTTGCCCCACAACTCTTCACACAAGCACACTCATTTGCTCTAAAAGGAGTGTGATCATTGGAAAGGTCCATCGCAACAATCTCATTCCCTCTTCTCTCCATAATAACAACACTAGAATCCCCCACATTAGCAACATAAAGTGTGTTCCCTCTCACAAGCACTGTTATTGTTGTTGTTCCACTCATTGAATCATTGATTTCGCTCTCATGTAACTGAGCATTTGTAACTGCAAAAGAAGAATGGTATGCTCGAACTACATCTATTTAAAACTCTGGATCCCTGAACAAGTTCTCACATAATTGTCTCTTCACAAACTACGAGCACTCGGTTCCATAATCCCCATGACCATCAAACACACCCAAAAAATGGTCATTCGGGTCTTGTCCAAACTATGTGTGGATACAGGAGCTGTCATGGTTTTCCTTAACCAAATTATCTGGATAATAACCTAGCTGAGAGAGATATGAGTATTTGAGAAAGATATGAGATATGATTTAATTGAGTATTTCAGTTCACAACGCCTGTGTTCTCACCACGTTTTGCTGCCTTAAAACTTGGAAAGCAGCGAGTGATGACACGATTGCCTTAAAACTAGCAGAGACATCAAATCATAAACATTTGCACCTTCTACCATGACAAGACATTGCCAACAAAGAAACTTAAAAGAATCATGGAAAAAAAGCAAAACAATGAATGGTGAGGATTATTTGAATGATAGTCATTCTGTCTACAGGATTTCCCACCGTCCGATTAAAAATTTAGCTTGAACCTTTTCATAGGAAAATGCCTACGGCGTAATTAATCCCCTAGTGATAGGGGCATCCTGAGTTTAAGTCCTCGAAGGTGTTTGGTAGATTTGTAGGCGTTAGAGGACGAGGTTACCTTCTGCAGACGTGTTGATAGTTGACCATGATGGTGGAACGGGTTCCTGCTAACGATAGGAGATCGAAAGAGTAATGTCCAATGTAGAAGGAAGATTGGAGGGATTAGTGGTTGCATGCATGGGTGGCAGGACAAGGTGGATAGTTTCAGGGGCAAGGAGATGATTGGCGTGGAAGATGCACGATGGACAGTTTGGGCTGGAGAGCGCAGCTATAGGCTGAAATTATGGAGTGTTGGTAGTCAGCGTGGAGTACAGGTGGATATTTGAGGTGGTAGAGAGGTGACATGGAGGGAAGGCAGTCGTATGGTAGGAAGTAGACATTTAGTGTAAGGAGAGGTGAGGTGTACAAGAGATATGGAGGATTGGATGGTGGATGAGGTAGAGGGTGCTTGCGAAGAAAGGATAGGTGATGGAAGGAGACCGAAGGAGCTAGGGTGCTGAGGTGGATGGGTTGTTGAATAGACTTGGAGAAATAAGGAGATAGATGTTGTGATAGGAAGACAAGGAGAGTAAGGCCCCGTTTGTTTGCGGGAAGATGGCTAGAATTGGAAGTGGATAATCAGGTTTTGACATGAATCCACTGTTTGGAATGTTCATTTTGAAAATCAAGTTATACCATAAAAACCTGAATATACCACCAAAATGGGCGGCACCATCTTCCCACCCAAGAGGTGGAATTCAAAATTATAATCTAGTTTTGGCATTTTATGAATCCCATTTTAATTTATGTCGGGTTCGTGGTCTTCTTGGAATCCATTTTGGGGTTTCTAACTACATTTTTCTTATCCACATTTTACCGCCTCATCTCTGCAGGGTTTTTGAAGGGTTTGTTAGTCCATTTTCCTATCAATGCAAAATCCTGTGAAAATGGCATCTTCCTTGCAAAATTTGAAGTTATGCCACCCTGCTACACAGTTTCATCTTGCATTGAAAATCCATAGTGTTTCATGGTGTGTGCCCTTAGCCCCTGGTAGTTTATTGTGTCACCTTGCTCCAGTTCAAAACACACGTGTTGAATCACAAATCCAGAAAGTTATTCAAGTTCTAACATCTACAAGAAACAAATTTTAGAATCTGCCTAAGTGTCGAAAACCCACAGTGTTATCGAGAACCCATGATGTTTTCTGTCGTCTATACGAAAACCCTGGTTGTTTTCAACCTTGTGCCTTCCAGCTTTTGTGCACTTATCTTTTGGTGTCAGAAACCTTGTGTGTTTTTTATCTTTTCCATCGAAAACCCTGTGTGTTTTTGACCTCACAGTTTCCTGTTTGCTGGCGTTCCCTAACTGCGCAAGTGCGATGGATGGTGGGCCCGGGTCTTCAAAGGTTTCAAAATGATTGGTTGTCGCATGGTCGCATGTCAGACTTTTCTGACATGCGATCATGCAACCGCTTGCCACCTGTCCGCGTGGGTCCCAGTTCTTAGTGATGTTCAGCTGCCTGGCGGTTAAGTTTTTCTTTCCATGATCTAGCGACTCGTAGTTATCTCTTGGTCACTGATTCTTGGTGGTTAGGCCGTTAACATCTAGCAACCTGGCTGGCGGTTTACTTTGCCTTAGTCACGCAATTGCGTAATGGTGGAACCTTTTCCTTCCCAAGGGGTTAAACTTCAGTAAGATCTCACAGTTGTCGTTATACCGCCAGGGAAAGTTGCTCATTTTTTAAGATCACGGTATAGCGACAACCGTCAATCTTCTTCAGCGATGCAATGGACCGTGGGATCGCTATCAGAGGATGCTGTGAAAATGGCATCTTCCTTGCAAAATTTGAAGTTATGCCACCCTGCTACACAGTTTCATCTTGCATTGAAAATCCATAGTGTTTCATGGTGTGTGCCCTTAGCCCCTGGTAGTTTATTGTGTCACCTTGCTCCAGTTCAAAACACACATGTTGAATCACAAATCCAAAAAGCTATTCAAGTTCTAACGTCTACAGGAAACAAATTTTAGAATCTGCCTAAGTGTCGAAAACCCACAGTGTTGTCGAGAACCCATGATGTTTTCTATCGACTGTACGAAAACCCTAGTTGTTTTCAACCTTGTGCCTTCCAGCTTTTGTGCACTTATCTTTTGGTGTCAGAAACCTTGTGTGTTTTTTATCTTTTCCATCGAAAACCCTGTGTGTTTTTGACCTCACAGTTTCTTGTTTGCTGGCGTTCCCTAACTGCGCAAGTGCGATGGATGGTGGGCCCGGGTCTTCAAAGGTTTCAAAATGATTGGTTGTCGCATGGCCGCATGTCAGACTTTTCTGACATGCGATCATGCAACCGCTTGCCACCTGTCCGCGTGGGTCCTAGTTCTTAGTGATGTTCAGCTGCCTGGCGGTTAAGTTTTTCTTTCCACGATCTAGCGACTCGCAGTTATCTCTTGGTCACTGATTCTTGGCGGTTAGGCCCTTAACATCTAGCAACCTGGCTGGCGGTTTACTTTGCCTTAGTCGCGCAATTGCGTAATGGTGGAACCTTTTCCTTCCCAAGGGGTTAAACTTCAGTAAGATCTCACAGTTGTCGTTATACCGCTAGGGAAAGCTGCTCATTTTTTAAGATCACGGTATAGCGACAACCGTCAATCTTCTTCAGCGATGCAATGGACCGTGGGATCGCTATCAGAGGATGCTGTGAAAATGGCATCTTCCTTGCAAAATTTGAAGTTATGCCACCCTGCTACACAGTTTCATCTTGCATTGAAAATCCATAGTGTTTCATGGTGTGTGCCCTTAGCCCCTGGTAGTTTATTGTGTCACCTTGCTCCAGTTCAAAACACACGTGTTGAATCACAAATCTAGAAAGTTATTCAAGTTCTAACGTCTACAGGAAACAAATTTTAGAATCTGCCTAAGTGTCGAAAACCCACAGTGTTGTCGAGAACCCATGATGTTTTCTGTCGTCTATACGAAAACCCTGGTTGTTTTCAACCTTGTGTCTTCCAGCTTTTGTGCACTTATCTTTTGGTGTCAGAAACCTTGTGTGTTTTTTATCTTTTCCATCGAAAACCCTGTGTGTTTTTGACCTCATAGTTTCCTGTTTGCTGGCGTTCCCTAACTGCGCAAGTGCGATGGATGGTGGGCCCGGGTCTTCAAAGGTTTCAAAATGATTGGTTGTCGCATGGCCGCATGTCAGACTTTTTTGACATGCGATCATGCAACCGCTTGCCACCTGTCCGCATGGGTCCCAGTTCTTAGTGATGTTCAGCTGCCTAGCGGTTAAGTTTTTCTTTCCATGATCTAGCGACTCGTAGTTATCTCTTGGTCACTGATTCTTGGCGGTTAGGCCCTTAACATCTAGCAACCTGGCTAGCGGTTTACTTTGCCTTAGTCGTGCAATTGCGTAATGGTGGAACCTTTTCCTTCCCAAGGGGTTAAACTTCAGTAAGATCTCACAGTTGTCGTTATACCGCTAGGGAAAGCTGCTCATTTTTTAAGATCACGGTATAGCGACAACCGTCAATCTTCTTCAACGATGCAATGGACCGTGGGATCGCTATCAGAGGATGCTGAGGTGGTAGAGTTCTATTGGATGCAGAGTGGTGATGTGGTGAAGTTGCCAGTCGCGGGCCCGATTGTCAAATCCCTTTGATCTTACGGTTGTCGCATGACCGCAAGGAATATTCTTTCCCCTTGCGATCATGCGACAACCATTCGATCTTCCAGTGATTCACAATGGCAACAGTGCGGTGGGTCCGGTTCTTAGTTTGTTGCGACATGTGCACTTTTCATTGGTCCGAGGTAGTGACTTGTTTTTTTGTCAGTGGGGCCGAGGGTTACAATGTTTAAAGGGGTCCAGTTGATCGGTCTCCATGACGAGGTTGTTCCTGATTGGCCAGCGGGTGACAAGGTGGCAGTCTTGTGGCCTTGTCGCATGATCGCAAGGGCCATCTTTCGGCCATGCCATCATGCGACAAGGGTGCCATGATGGTGGGGAGTGGTGACATGGTGTTGATGCGGAGGCGTGTCGCATGTTTGCATAGCCCATTTCTTGGCTATGCAATCATGCGACAACTATTTGGACGTCACCATTATGGAGTTAAGGTGGGTCCATAGTGCCGATGTTGTCGAGTTGTTCAGTTTTGATTAGTTGCTGACTGCTAACCGGGTTGTTGACCTTCCAAAGGGGCCCGCAACTATTGTGAATTAAGTGTGACCGCCCGATTTGCCGGGAAAAGAAAAAGATCTATGGCCGCATTTTAAATTTTGATGTGACCGTTGGATTTTGAATTCAAATTTGCAGAAGGTTTGTAGCGACATGAAGTACCAGAATTGATGGTTTTCTGGTCGTTTCTTGATTTGGTTGGTGGCATCGATTGTTGCAGTGTGGTCCAGTGAGTTGGGTGATTGCTTGTAGATGTTTTGCCGTGTGGGGGAGAATAGTTTTTGTTGGCTCGAGGTGTTTTGATGGTCTAGTCAGACTGTTATTCATGATGAATTTGTGATCCTGGGTACAGATTTGAAGATTTTATCTTTCTTGTGGATCATTCTTATTTCTAACAGATTGGTGCTAGTTTTCCCTCTAGTGAGTTTTCAGATTTAGCCGTTGTAACCTATACCCTAGCTATCCGAAGCTTGTTTCATCCTATCTTTGGGATTCCAAGGTAAATGGTTGAATTTTTTACTGAGTAAGGGTTCTGAATTTTATTAGTTCCAGAGGTTCTGAAAATTTTTGGTTCCTGTTGGAAATAAAAAGCTCTGTCGCATTGTAGGAGGCTGAATAGAACTTCTTTACATCTTTTGCAGGTTATTGAAGTGGTAGTCTCATTTCTAGTATAGACATGTACATGCCTCATCATACTTAATATAACTATTCTCATACTTTTAAGTCTCTCCTTGGTGTCAGTCTTATGAGTTTTGGATTTTCTGGTCCATTACATTGGGTTGTCTCTGTATATGTTCTAGTCTTTAGTTCTTGATCTAGGATCAAGTGAAAGATACTTTGGATAGGGCATAGATTCATTAGATTCATCTACAGAAGGATCTTATAAGTAGTGGATGGGCTGGAATAGTTGTATTTATGGCTTTGAGTCTTTGACAGTAGTTGGTTCATGTTCTATATTTGTTTTTGAGTGCTGCCCAATGGATAATGGCACTGATCAAGGACTAGTACATTCAGTTGAGTCCAATGCTTGATGGTCTTTGGCTATTTCCTGCATCTTTGAATATCAATCACCAGTAATACCCTTCACAAGGCCATTTTACCCTGCATAGTAGAGTTGATTCAATGAATACCTGGTTAGTATTTAGCAATCCTTTACTATGATCTGCTATATAAATCCAGAAGTATAAGGTGTGTAGTGAGTTTGAATTTTGTCTGGATTAGGTGCACCCGCCTTGGTTTTACAGAGCCAGAAGTGTAGAGAGCAGTCTTGTCCCTATAGTTGGTCCAGTTGCCTTGCAAAGCTCCCATACTTGGAACTAACCACTCCTAACATTAGTCTCAAGGCATATTGGCAGCCCTAAGTGGTGTAAGCATTTTCAAACACCAATAGGGTTTTCGAAGGGTTTTATATTTCTTCCGCTTCAAATCTGTAGGGTCTTCGAAGGGGTTTTCCTACAACAGGTATGGATGCTTCCTCTTTTATTTCATATGCCTTAGTTTGTTCCCTTTTGCATTCGAAGTGCATTTCGTAATGTCAGACGGTTCTTTTGCTTTGAAATTTTCCAACTGCGATTTTTGTTCAAGGCATTGTTTTTTATATGCTTTCAAACTTTTCATGGCTCGATGATGTGCACATTACTTCTTTTGAAATGTTTGTTCACTGTTTATATTTCATGCCTTGATTACATTTGGGCATTCAAAGCATACATCTACCATTGAAACATTATTTTGAGTGCCTTGGGAGAGTTTATTGAATGAATGGTGGTCGCTTTGGATTCAAAGCGCATATGCGTTGTGTATTTTTGTAACGCATCTCATTTCTTCCCGAGCACTACCCTGCTACTAATTTGAACGAGCCCATGTATGTGGGGGATTATTTGATCGAGCGACAATTTACTGTGATTTATGCTCGATGCACACCTCAAATCATTTAGCGCCTCTTCCAAACTTTGTAAACTTCCCATTATTTGTAGCTTGTCTCCATGAGAAGGTTCTTTCCTTTTGTACCCATTATGTCACTGTCCAAGAAGGAATTCATCTTTTCTGATGGAAAAAGTTTTTAGGTAGAGACATTGATACAGTCACGAAAATAGAAATAGCTGCGAGTGCCCTTCTCACGCCCATAAACTACCATTCCAGATCTTGTATTGCTCATTGTCGGTCTCCCCTACATTATTTTTCTTCATACTCCTCATTGTCATCCTCTTGTTATATGCCTTATAGAGTCTTATGTGTCCCTTTGAAACAATGTTTGTTATGGAAAGAGTCACTCAGGCAAAGTAAGACCGACCATTCTACTTTGTTACCCATTAAGGATCAATATAAGGATGTATATACTCATACACTAGGCTCCCCCACATACATGGGCTCATTCAAATAATCCCCCCTTTGCAAATACTGAAATCCCTAGGGTCTTTATAATGGACTAAAAGAGTGCATAGAATTATTGATTATGTGGGTGATGTAAATCTAGCTAATCATCCCAGTTGGTTGCAGATTTATGATTCTATTCAAAGAGACATAGACAAGAATTAGAGTAATGTCAGCCCAACCCTTCATTTTACATATATATTTCATTCCCTTTTCATCCATAGTTATGACCTTGACCGGTTCTGGGTGGATTGGAAATGGCACTTATCTTAATCAGATGGGTCTGCCAATGAAATTATTGCCAATGAAGATTAATTTTTGTTTAGATAAGTTTACCCAATGTTTGAAATCTTGGAAGTGGTTCAGGGCCATGTTTATAGAACTTACCATGTTTTATATGGTAGATCTGAAATTATTAGTGATGAAGAGATGTATTGAACAATGTACTGTCCTTTACATAATCCAAGCTTTAATTAGTATTTCAGACTCTGTATCTGCCATTTTACTGTCAATAAAGAGGGTTGAATATGGATTCATTACCAGCCACTTGCTTATAATTTGACTCACTTATCTATCATCTCTCTTGACATTGGAAAGATAGATTTGACATAAATGGTAGCTAAATTATTTTCAACAATTATGGAGACAGAAGCAATGATGAAATGACATATGAGTTGCAGAGTTACTGTAAACTCTTACAACTAGTACTTTTGCATTCTTGTTATTTAATCAATGGCACGGTTCACATGTTACTATCTTTCAAAAACTAAATCAAATAACATAAAAGTTGGGTGGATGCCAAGGAGGTTTCCAACTGTGATAAAACAATCTGATTGGCTGTAAATTGGCAATATTATGATTAAGAAAAGATTATCTCACTCATAAAATAATCTTCCAATGACTAACCAATGAAACCAAAGTCCAAACCCACAAATATGAATAAGTTCTATAGTTTTAAATTATTTTCAGTCAATGTTCTGTGCTGTCATATGTTTTCTAGAATGCTTCATAATGTTTCCCACTGGGCATGTATTTTATGTTTCCCATTGTACTTAGGTACTGTACCCTTTTCTAAAATGAAATTAAAATACATCCACATGAATACACAGCTATAATAGTACTGAATACATCATAAAGTTGCTAGATATTAGGTCTCCACCTTGTATAAGTTACAATTATCATAATATTTAATCTTGTAACAACTCATTCAACAGATCTATTGTTTGATTAAGTTCATATCTATCTATCTATTTTCATATCTAAATTTATCTAATAGTGGAGAATTTGTATTCTTGAAAGAAAAGACACAAAGTTTCAATCCTGCAAAGATAGGGTACTTATATATAGTATTAGAAACACATTTAAGTGTTCCTACAAACTAAGAATATGAAGTAGTCTCATTAACTATGAATCATCTGTGGACCCAAAAATAGAGTAACTAATATCATGGATTATTAAAAGATTATATTCCATTATAAATGCAATAAAATAGTTATATCAATCGTATAGACATAACAATATTGTAGGCACATACATGATAAGTTCAAATTTCCTCAATCAAAAATAAAATCATATACCTTAATATATACTAATTATATTTTTGATGATCTGGATTACCATTATTAAATTATTCTCCACCATATCAAAATCAACTATAACCTTCACAACCTTGGATAATGAAGATATAAGGCTTATACTAGAGACTGACTCTTTGGTCTTATTGGTAGGTGTCAAAACTTAAACTTGATTATTTCAGGAAATAGTTCACTGAACAAACTTTCTCACAACCAAATGACTGGGGACTTCGAATAAAATCCTCATTATCTAGTACCATACAATGTTTTCATTGGCTGTAACCAAAACATCACAATACAATAATTATAATTACTCATAAGATAATATCAAATAGCTTTGAAAGATCAAGAAATCATGTACTCATCCCACCTCAAAATGATGATTCTTTTCCCATTGATATGGACCACATTGAAAACCTTGTAACTTCATGAAATGACCCCATCAATACTTCGAAAGGGTAAACCTAACATTCCCATCAACCAGGAGTAATGACTGGAGGGAGCACAGGATCGTCCGTAGCAGCAGTGACTGATGGAGGAAATCAATGTCAAGGTAATCAATCTTCAGGTCTCGAGCAGCAGTTGCAAACACAAGAGGAAAAATTTCAGTAGTACTGTCATGATAGGGGAATAGTTATTTATAGTTGGCAAAAACATGGCAGAGGGCATCAATTACAGTCATAGAGCTAGAAATTTGAGCAGTATCATCAAGATAATGGGCTTCCTCACTCTAAACAACCATCATCCATGAGTAATGACATTACCTGTATTTTTTCTTCTACACCTGTGGTTCAACCTGTCAGCCCAGATCATCGTGATTTTCATTTTCAAAGGTACCCTTTTGTGGAAAGAAACCCTAGTAAGGGTTTGGCAGTTCAAAAAGGATTGAAGTCAATCTTTTCTGGTAAGGCAATAGTTCAACCAACTAAACCCTTCTTCGTCAATCCTCGATTTCATGATCTTCACTCTGTGAAAAAGCCCTTGTCGAAAGGCGGTATGCATCCTACTATTCAGAGGCCCTGGCATGCTTCCTCTACATTTGAAATAGGTGAATCTTCCAAACAAAATGTTGATTGTGATGCATATTTTCTGCACTTTCAAAAAAAATTTGGGCGGGAAAATTCCTTTTTCAAAAAATCAGGTCAGGCATTGATAGGGTCAAACAAAGGGTTGAATCATTTCAATCAAAGGAAGTTCTCTGGCCATGGTAGTAAGATGAATAGGGGTCAACAAAAATAGCCCATCTTTGATATTTGTGAGGGTACTCCTTCTGGGTCTCCGGTGCACATTCATGATGCTCCACCAATCATTCAGTCTCAGGATACCATAAATAGTCAAGATGTCCCTTCTTTTCCAAATGCAACCAGGGCCCCCTTCAATCCAAAGGTTTCCAAACAGATTTGGCAAAAGAAAGCCTTAGGTTATGCAAATGCGGACTATCTGCATAATTCAATAGGTGGTAGAAATAGTCCAATGGTCACTTTACCTGGTCATATACTTTAGCACTCTATTGGTCTTCTTCGCCAATCAGCTCTTATTGGTAAGTTTGCTTCAAATTCCTTGTCATTTCCAGTCATTAAGGAATGGGCATTTGTGTCTTGGCCTGGTTTAAAAGATATTTTTTATATTGATATGGTTTCCAAGTATTTTGTTGCTATCTTTGAATCTAAAGAGGATAGGAACTTTGTTCACAAGCAGAAAGGTTGGTTCTGCCAAGGGTCAGGTCTTTTTACTTTGATTTGGATCCCAAATTTTAATCCCAAGGATCAACTCATTCAATTCTTTCCTCATTGGATTTCTTTCCCACTACTACCATTGGAATATTGAGATCCAGAGATTATTGAAATCATAGCTAACAAATTGGGTATTTTTCTCAAGCATGACCTCATTCCATTTGATTGCCCGCATTTGGAAGCAAGAGTTTGTCTTCTCATTGATAACCGTAAATAATTTCCTACTTCAATTTATCTCAAATCTCAGTGGGGTGAATGGTGTCAGACAATTAAGATTCAAGATGAAATCACAGTTAATAAATACCAACATCGACTTGGTCATTTTAACACCCAGTGTCAAGCTTGAGGTATTGATGTTACGCTCCTCTGTTTAGATTTTTGTTCTGATCTGATGAAATGTTCTAAACTATCTAACTTGAGTGATCATACCCAATCTCCTATTATGCAAAATGAAATAATGGATGATCGATTGGTTGTGCATGTGAATAAAATGCTAGGCTTAGAGTTTATGCACTTTCTCAAGTGGATTCTACTGTTTATTCAGCAATTTTCTTCTAGAGCAAATTTGTGTTTGTCGCTGCCCCCTATTTCTCTTAATATTTCAGTGTCATACTCTACTTGCCAAGTTGCTGGGGAATTTTTGAATAAGATTGTTAGTTTTCCTATAAGTCTCCCTAGATAGCTGATTTTCAATACTCCTTCATCAGGTAGGAAGGTTCAACAAATAGGAGTCCAAATTATTTCAGAGATAGCTACTAATATCATTTTTGGCATCGCAAAGGAAGAAGGTTTTAGTGGCAATGATAACGACTCCTCAAAGATTGATAATCTGCTCAGAGAATTTTAGTTCTAGAATAATCGGGATCCTGATCAATTCTCCAACTTTAAGTTGATTACGGATGGGGGAATCAATCTTTCAGTTGATAATCAATCAAAATCTACTCTTCCTAAATCCAGTCATTGCCTACAACAAGACAAAGTAGATCTGCTTGAAATTATCCCTTATGAGGATCCTTTGGGATTGGAGAAGTGTCTTTATCAACAAGTTCAGAGTTCAACTAATAATCTAACCTCTCAAGTTCATAATATTCGGCTTGAAGAAGATGCTCTAACAATTTCACAGATATCCATGGATATTGAGCCCCTTATTGTTAGCCAAACTTTTGATCATAAACAAACATTGTCTATTGTGCAAACACCCTCAAAGAACATATTTTCCCCCAAAATGCCAAAGTCTAGAGGCATATCGAAGGGATCCAAAATCAAGTCAGAAATAGCAGCTGGCATTCAAACTACTTTGGATGACCGATTTGTTGTCACCAAAAGATTGACAAGGAGAACAAGAGGTTCTCCTTGTCCACAATGAAGATCAACTCATGGAATGTCATAGGCATTAATGCCTCTGACAAGAGACATAGGATCAAACAAATTGTTGATTCTATGCAGGCAGACATTGTTTTGCTTCAGGAGACCAAACTTTCTCAGGACACTTATGATAAACCCATTGCTAAATGGGCCAGATGGAAATCTTCGCATTCCTCGAGCTTGGGAGCCTCTGGTGGGCTGGCAGTATTATGGAATCCTCAAAACATCAAAGGTCAGCTCATTCATCAGGAGTCTAACTGGCAGATGCTGAAAATCTCTGAGTTTGATTCATCTTTTATTTTGATCAATATATATGGTCCTACGTCTACATAGGATAAATCCAGAGTTTGGGATTTGATTACTCAATTCATCCAAATTTAGGACTCTCAAGATGTTGTTATTGGAGGAGATTTCAATGCAATTCTGTCCCAAAAGGAGAAAACAAGGGGTATTGTTCCTCCTATTAAAACCATTCAAGATTTCAACTGCTTTGTGGACAATAATAATCTTATGGATATCTCTCCGACTAATGGGTCCTTTACTTGGACAAATAAGAGATCTGGTTTTGCACACATTGCTGCTTGTTTGGATAGATTCCTTTTAGCGCAAGATTGGAAACTTAAGGATGTGGAAATTACATCAGACATTCTTCTTCAGCCAGGTTCTGATCACTTTCCAATTTCACTAAATATTACTCAAGCTCATAAAGGAGATGATATTCAGTTCCATTCTTCTTAAAATTTGAAAAAATGTGGCTTCGCCATCCTTATTTTTTACAGCATATCTAGCAATGGTGTATTAGTGCACCACATGTTGTAGGAACCAAGATGCATCAATTTGCCATGAAATTGAAATTTGTTAAAAATCAAATCAAAATTTGGAATCAGCGGGTCTTTAAGAATGTTTTTAGTCAAAAAGAGGAAGTTAAAAAGCAATTAAAAGAAGTTTTTAATCACATCGTTCAAAAGGGTATGAATGAAGTCACTTATGCTAGACAGAAAATCCTTCAGCAGGAATGGGAGGAGTTGTGTAGTCGAGAGGAAATATATTGGAGACAAAAATCAAGAGAACTTTGGCTTCATGAAGGAGATAGAAACACAAAATATTTCCATGCTTCAACCAAACAAAGGAAAGCTAATACAACCATTTTTCACATTGAAGATGTTGACTCAGGAAATCTTATTACCAATGCACATCAGATCCATGAAGAAGGGGTTAAAATTTTTAAGAATCTACTTGCTCTTGCTACTTCTCCATCACCTATGGAGGCACAAGTTAATGAGATCCTAGTAGCTATTCCATGCACGGTGTTTGTGCAAGATAATGCTATGTTGATGGCCCCCTTTTCCATTCAAGAACTTTGAAAGGTGGTTTTCTCCTTCCCTCCAGATAAAGCTCCAGGGTCGGATGGCTTCTTTGCTATGTTTTATCAAAGTTGTTGGGATACTATTGGATGGGATTTATTGGATGTAGTGGAGGAATCAAGAAAAAATAAGAGTATGCTCAAATACTTTAACACTACGAATATCTCAGTAGTCCCAAAAATCAAGAATCCAAAAACATTTGCAAATTTTAGGTCAATTTCATTATGTAACTTGACATACAAGATCATTACTAAGGCCATTTACTTAAGATTACAACATCTTATTCCATCCATTATCTCTTTGGAGCAAGGAGGTTTTGTCCTGGGTAGAGAAACAATGGAAGGAGCGTTAGTGGCTCATGAGGTTCTACACTCTATAGACTCTAATCATTCATCAAATTTTGTGGTCAAACTAGATATGATGAAAGCTTATGATAGAGTTTGTTGGAAGTTTTTGTTCCAAGTATTAAATAAAATGGGCTTCTCAAAAGGTTGGTGTAAATGGATTAAAGCATGTATCTCAAGTGCTTGGTTTTCAGTCTTAGTTAATGGAAAACCAGCTGGTTTCTTTTCATCTTCACAAGGAGTTAGGCAAGGTGATCCATTATCACTGACACTATTCATCATCATGGCTGAAGCTTTTAGCAGAACTATCAAGCATCATCATGAGTTAGGTAAGTGGCAAGGTGCACATGTTTATGGTACAAATATGTCTGTCACTCATTCCCTATTTGCAGATGATACTTTGTTATTTGGTATGTCACAAGTTCAAGAGGCTCGCCATATTAAATACATCTTACAACTGTATTCAGAAGTTTCAGGTCAGGCTATTAATGTTCAAAAATCCAAAATATATCTCTTTAATACCAATAAAGTAATCTCTGATAAAATAGTCAGGATTCTAGGATTCTCAGTGGATTTTTTACCATCTATATATTTGGGAATCCCATTCTTTATGGGATCAAATAAGTCTAGCTATTGGTCCTCAATGGTATAATGCATTCAAAGTAGAATAGTGGCTTGGAAAGCCAGATGGTTATCACTGGCAGGCATAATCCTTCTCATCAAGTCAGTACTTACAGCAATACCAAATTACTATATTGCAGTCCTAAAAGCTCCTTCCAAGATTCTTCAACAAATCCAAAAACTGATTAGAGGATTCCTTTGGTCAGGTAACATGAATGAAGCCAAGAAAATTCCTCTTATATCCCTTCAAGACATGGCACACATCCCAGCAGTAGGTGGTGTTGGGGTGCATGATTTAACAAAGAGAAATGAAACATTTGGTGGCAAACTAGTATGGCATATGTATACTAAACCAGCTTAGTCCATTTGGTGCAGGATTATGTAGGAGAAATATTTAGATAATAATGATTCATCTAGAGTTTTATCTATTTTGGATCCTCCCAAAGGTTCAGTAATTTGGGATTTTATGATGTCCTCATGACAAATTGTCCTCAAATATATTTCTTGGGAAGTTAATGATGGTAGCATGGTAAATTTCTGGAGAGATTCGTGGAATGTTAATCATCCCTTATCTTTAAGTACAACTTCTCAAGACATTATACATATCTCAGAGTCCTCTTGGGGTACACAACTCAACCAATATGTGGCTGCTATCTGCAGTATTTCAGGTAAAGTCACTTGGAAAGATCCAAATGAACTACCACTGTCAAACCAAGATAAAAATATCTTCAAACAAATATTAGCTTCACAACAAGTATTTTTCTCAGGATCTGTAGATAAAGTCATTTGGGTTCCAGCTCAAGATGGTAATTACTCAGTTAAAGAGGGCTATAAAATATTGTAGCAAAGTCGCTCTGATAAGTCTTCATGTAGAGCTTTCTCTTTTTGTTGGAACCAAGTTGTGCTTCCAAAGGCAGGCTGTTTTGCATGGCTTGCAATAAAACATAGGATTTTGACGAGTGACAGATTAAACAGGTTAAACATTGCCCCTTCATTTAATTGTCTATTTTGCAATGCATATGAAGAAACTATGGATCATTTACTTTTGAACTGCTCATTTGCTTCCCAATGTTGGTCCTTCATACTTAAAAAGCTAAATTATAGTACACCATTGCAAGATAAGATTTGGGATCTCTTCCAGTTATGGCCAACCCTTTTTCCAAATTTTTTATTTGCAAATATTTGGAAATGTGCCCCAGCATTAGTAATTTGGGCCATTTGGTGGGAAAGAAACAAGCATATTTTTAGGAAAGAGGCATCTCACATCGATAAAGTTCTGGTAGGTATTGAAAGATCTATTTCAGAAGTGACAAATGCAAGCATAAGAAGATGAAAATTCAATCCTATTGTAACTGCATGGGATTCTAAAGTGATTCAGGAATGGAAGCAGCTTGTTATTCCATATGGTTGGCAGAGTCACAAGAATTCATATACACCAGTATCTAGGTCGGATGTGCATTGGAGACCTCCAATTGAGGGATTTATGAAGCTCAATTTTTATGGTGCCTCGAGAGGAAACCCACGTATTTCAGGGTTGGGGGTGTGTATTAGAGACATTAAAGCAAAGTAGTTGCAATTGTCACATCGCCTTTGGCTGTTGGCACTAACAATTTAGCGGAAGCTCAAGCACTACTTGTAGGGCTAATTCTAGCTAAATAGGGCAATTATCGAATGTTGCACATAGAAGGTGACTCATTTGTTATTACAAATGCCTGTATTCATAGAAATTCATATTCATGGAAATTAAAATATATTTTAATCCAAATTTGGAGGTTGTTAGATGAATGTCAGGATGTTTGTATATCACATATGCTGAGGGAAGGTAATCAGGTTGCAGATTATTTATCTAACTTGGGATGTGATGGCTTAGAACTCACATCATTAAATCCATCGGCTTTGATTGATGAATATGGAGAGCTTAAAAGACTAATTCAAGTAGACAAGGACATCTGTCGTCATTAAATCATCAAATGGACTTGGAAAAGTTAGTTTTTGACGTGAGAAGTTGGAGATACAGGACTTTGTTTATGGGCCAACGTCATCAACATGAGTGTAATATTTTGTCATTAATGTGAGGGATTGGAAGTACATTTGCTGATAATATACAGTTTAGTCGATAACCACTATTCACATGGCTTCCCAGGTGTGAGCGCAAATGAGTATTGCAACCACATTTTGGGCAAGTACAAAGTGGGATTTTCGTATCTTTTCATTATTGCTAGTCACTAAGGGTACATTCTTGGCTTATATATCAAGATTTTTTCTCACATTTCATCATCAAGGCCAAAAAATGTCGAGGATGTTAGACGTTGCTATTTTGTGCGATTCTTGCCACAAGCAACATAGGGGGATTATGCCGAAGAATTATCGCATTTGGATACCGCCAAATGCTGATGAAAATGTGCTTCTGGTTCCAGTGGAGGATTCTACTCTTGATTTCATGTTTATTATTCACTCTCCCACAATTTGGTGGGCTATCAAACAGGTTATTGGGGAAGAACATTTGGTTTATTCCGCTACACAATTCTTCTATCCTTCGAATTTAGTGTCCATTTTCCTCTCCAACACCATGGATATCATGCAATCTCCATCACTCCTACAGTCTCTAGCATCCAAGGTAATTTGGCCGATGTTAATTGCTGATAACAAACTTAATGTGGCTATGCAATCTTATGACCTTTGGTATGGAATGTCATTAGTGGGGGGTTTGTTTTCACATGCCCAGTTGATCCAAAAACATGAAGTCTTAGTGACTTTTGAGGCCCTGAAAAAAGTAGTGGAAAAGCGTAGCTCCTCACACATGAAAACTGTGCTCCAAGTTACTGCTCGTGCACTTGGCTATCAGCTGGAGGATAGAGTGAGAAAGCTGGGGTTTGTGTTGTTGGATTTGCTTAGGTTTTCAAATAATCCTCAAATATAGGGTCTACAACAGGCGTCTTCATTGGGTTTGATTGATAAGGAGGCTGAGTGGAGTGTTTGGCAGACTCCGACTCCTTCTCAGCCGAAGTCTTCTAAATTTGTGGGTTCAAGATGGTCACCTGAAAGACCAGTGGATGAGTGTGTCGGTCGAGGCTCGGTGGTGGCATCTAGAAGCATTCATGCTGGGATCGTGACTACGCTACATTTCAGGTCTCCTCAAGATCAGGGTGATTTAGGTAACAAGCGACAAGAAAATTGGCCAGAGGATGACCCAATGTGTAGTGGTTCTCGAGGTGGTGATGTCATGGAGGAATGAAAATTGGAGCAAATTTTTGAGCTCAGTTTGAAATTTTGTTATTTTGAATGTCCCTTAAATTCCTTTTTGCTAAGGAAATGTGTAAATAGGACTTGATGTTTGGGGAGGTAGTTTATTCTCCTTATTGTATGAATGTTGTGATATCATTCTCATTCGAAACTATACCTATTTGAATTATTGTATATATTAAAGCGACGATGCCTGGTTTTCTTCCTGATTCTTTCCCGGTTGAGCTATTTTGAATCAGTTTTTATTAATATATTATAGTGGCTTGCCCACTTTTGCCTAAAAAAAAACATTCCCATCAACTCAATGAGTTCACTGAGTAAAATCCTTTTAATCCAACATACAAAGTTTTTCCACAGTAGTGACTACAAAACCACAATAGAATGATTGCCAATGTGTTAATCTAGGTCAGAATTCAATGGGTCATGTTAATGAAGTTGTTCTCCATTACATGGCTTGGTGATTATATGCCCACCAAACCAAACCCACTTTCCACCATTGAATTTTGTTGGTAGACAACTCAAGCAGACTGTTGTCTGCTCTTGTACAGCAGGCATGATGGGCATGACATATTCACCTACTGTTACTAAATCTGACACAACTTATTTACAGAGATAGATTGTGGGTTTGATAGTTCGTCCATTTTTTCTTTACATTGTGTACATAGCATGGATTACTTGGCACACAATGGAGCCCTTGGATTTCTTTCTAAAAAATCCTAAAATAAAATTTTGCCCAATTTTATTCTGGAGTATTTTGTCAAACAGTTTGCTTCCTATCTTGATACATTGCTTATATGATGAATCACAAGTTGAACATTGATTCTAAAATGTCTTAAAATCACTTTTATTTGTAGAATACTTTCAATTTCATAAAAAGAGTTAGAAAAATAGAACATCAACAACATGCTACCAATATATCCTCACTCAAATCGTTGTGTTTGTCCACATTTCAGGCCATTGATGGATCCTATTAAGAATATTGACATTCTAGGATGGGTAGCTATGGAGACCACATATTCTTATCTTCTCACAACTCTTATTGCTTGTGTTGTCATAGCCACAGTAGTGATGGCCCGAGAAGGCAATGCACAAATGGGTAAATGAAAAAGAAAAGGAAATTATTTTTATAGAATGGTTATTCATTCCAACGATGTCAATTGTCATGATCAGATTTGCATGAGTAGGGGAGCCTTCTTTCATCTAGCTACTATCCTAAGGTTGAAAGGAACCTTGACAAATACGATACACTTGACGTTAGAAGAATGACTTGTGATGTTCCTCCACACTGTTGGCCACAATCTGAGGAACCGCAAGATTTCCCACAACTTTGGGCACTTAGGAGAGACTATCAGCCAATACTTGCACAAGGTGTTGAGGGCTATCTTAGGACTCCACAAGGATTTCTTTGTACCACCTAGTCCAAACACTCCTCCTGAAATTAGTGGGAATGAACGTTTTGACCCATTCTTCAAGGTAATTCTTGTGTTGTTACAAATTTCTTGTATGGTTTTTTATCCTCATCATATTATTGGTTGACTGTAGAATTGATGGTTGTATCATATCATATAGGATTGTGTTGGAGCTATCGATGGAACCCATATACTAGCCACCATCGATGTCGACATGCAGGGTGAATATCATGATAGAAAAGGCAACCTGTCGCAAAATGTTATAGGCGTGTGTTCCTTTGATCATAAGTTTTAGTACTGCCTTGCTAGTTGGGAAGGGTCTGCCACTGATAGTCATGTTCTAGCTTTAGCTCTATCAAGAGCATATCCTCTTGTTGTTCCCCTGGGTAAGCCAAATCATAGTTTAATATACTCAAGGGTACAATCAATGTTTCACATTTTAATAATATACTTTATTTATGTAGGAAAATATTTTATAGTGGATGTTGGATATCCTAATGCACCTAGATTTCTTGCTCCTTATCGGTGTACACGCTACCACCTGAAGGAGTTTTCAAGAGAGAATCCAATAAACTCTCGACAAGAGTTGTTCAACCATCGACACTCCTCTCTTAGAAACTCAGTAGAGCGTACATTTGGTATTCTCAAGCAACATTTTACAATCCTAAGGCATGCCACGTCTTATCCTATCATGACACAAGCCCATATTGTATTAGCATGTTGCATACTACACAACTACATTACATTAGAGGATGACATTCCATAAAAAATTGTCACCAAAGAGGAAGATGATTGTGATGGGATAGATGTACCAATGTTGGAGACATATGGGTTGTCTTAGCGTGATAGAGACTAGTGGGCACAGTTCTGAGATGATATAGCAAGTAGAATGTGGGAAGAGTATAGATCCTGAGAATAGTTGTTCTTCTATGAGTCAAGACTACATGATGGTTTCCTTTTTCTTATGTGTTTCTCTGCAAGTATTGGACTTGTATGGGTCAATGTGTTTTATTTGAGTAAACTGATGTATGAAGATGTATCGTCTTAAAATGGAAGCACTTCCATGTTAAGAGCATTTATCCCTCTGAGTAAGTGGTTTGGGGTCATGTTAAGCACCTTGATTGGGTCTTTGCATGTATTTGGCTTTCTTCCCGCTTTCCAGTTCTTCTCTGCACTTGATTTCTTCATTCTAGGTGAAATTAAGGTTAAGGTCTTAAGGACTTTCCTGATTTTCCTTCTTCTATGGCTCTATTTTCTAGGTAGGGTTCATAAATGAGATCTCCTAGTCCATCATCACATTAAACAGAGGATTTTCTGTCTATCCCAGACACTGGATCCTGATCTGACATCAATTTCCAAGTTTCTGGCACCCCTGGAACTCCTATTGCAAATTCTGGCAAAGTTAGGGTCTGAGGTCAAAGTCGACCTCAACCTTGACCTCTTCCTGCCAGAATTTCAAAGTTTCATTTCCTGCTAATTTGGCTTTCAGGAAAGTTATTTCCCGCTTCTGGGTCGGCTGTTTCGAGCTCCGAAACGGTAAATCCTTTAATGGTATTTAATCAAGGTATATTTTCTAAAGGTGAGGACCTAATTGGGATTTAATTCTTCAAAGTGGCCCATCTAAAGGAGTGTGCCCTAGATCACTATAAAAGGAGGCCTTCCTCTCTCATTTACACATCTCATCTCAAGCAATCAAGCTCTCAAGTTCTCAAGGTGTTCAAGCAAGCATCTCAAGTCTTCAAGCATTCAAGTGTTCAAGTATTCATCCACCAAGGAGTTCCATTGTTAGCTATTGAAGGATTCAATCTCTTTGGAGCCCCCTTGAGGATTCATCCTTCTCCATTCATTCAAACCTTTTCATATGCAAAGATCAAATCAAGATTGGTGTTGAAGATAAAAATACCATTGATTAGGGACATCCTACATTCATTGAAGCATTCTTACTTGTGGATTTGAGGATTCGAATCCTCTACAAGGACTTCAACATAAGCAAGGTGATTTGTTTCAATTACTTTGTTTATGCACCATATATTTCAATTCAATTTCAAGGTTAATTCCTAAATTGGGGTTTGACCAAGGCAAACCCCCCATACAACCAAAAACCCCCATTTTCTTGCAGGTACAGGTGCAAAATCTCATATCTGAGAGCGAATTCGAATACCCTTTTCGATAATATTTCAGGATCTACGAACAGAATCAGAATTGAACTTCAAATAAATAATGTGGTCTTTGACCTTTTAGAAGGTCAAAGTTGACCTATGTGAATTTGGAGAAAATATTTCTAGGTTTTGTCCGCCTCGGCATTTCCAGTCCAGAACAGGTGATGGAATCTTCAGAAAGTTCATACATAAGCCAAAATTTAGCATTTTCTAGATCTGCCCTAATTCAAGGTTAGTATTTGCACTTCAATTATTTCAGATTTCAAGCTTAATCCAACTATAGGGAAGTATAGGATTTATTCTTTCTTTCATATTCTTCAGAGATTGATTCGATTGTGTATTAACCTCTTGGTTGATCAAATTGGATCTCTCTTTTGGAAATTTGGATTTAGGATTGAATCTTACATGTTCCCCACACACATACACAAATATAGGTGATTCCAAATCACTTCTATTCATTTTGGTGAACCCGACTAGCTTACTCTCTTTCTTTTTGGTGTTAGATTCTCTTTTATCTTGTTAGTATTAGATTTGTCCTTTGTGATTGATCTTGTATGCTAATTAGATTTCATATTCATGCATTATGTGTTCTTAGTTTAGTTCATTTGCATTATATTGGTTTATGAGCTTTACTACCACTAGTCCTACTTATAACATTCCGGTTAGAAGAAGTCATAGACTCATGGGTGCATTTGAGCCTGAATCTTCTCCTTTCCTTATGATTCCCGATGATAACTTGATTCTTCATGATTCTAATCCTACTATGGAGTAGAACTCTTCTCACTCATCACATGATGAGGATGATGCTTTAAGGGTTCCTCCTGAACAAGTCCAAAAACTTTCCACTGAACTTGATAAAATGGGTAATTGGCTTCTTCAAGAAAACCATGGTCAAGATTCTATTCAAGCTATAGAGGCTCTTCAGAAAGTTTTGTGTGATAGTGATCAAGGTGTTAACTTCTTGCATGGTATTACTCATCTTGTGCATTCCAATGTTAAACCTTTAACTCAAGAGGCCCAAGATTTAGGTTTCACTGCTCCTATCACTAGTGTCGAACCTTCTTCTAATCCTTTACCTAGTATTCCTATCTATACTCCTCCTCTAGTGACTGTGACAGTTCCCTTTGTTCCTATGAGTGTTCCTCATGTGTCCCTTCCTACATCACAACCTTCATATCATAGTGTTCCTTTCACTTATTCCACTCCGCTTCCAACTTTAGTTCCTAGTGTTCCTCTAGTTGTGTCTTCTATTCCTACAGCCTCTTACACTTTACCTAGTGTGTCTAATGTTGCTACTCCTCCTATTTCCTCTACTGATTCCACCATCATCAGTTTGGCTCAAACTGTATCATCCTTACAACAACAACTTGCTTCCTTAACTCAAAACAAGTTTAGTATTCCTACATGTGACATGGGAAGTCCTTTATCTAGGGATATTATCCGAACTCATGTTCCTTAGCAAGCCGATATGCCTCATTTTGAGAATTATTATGGAAAAGGAGATCCCATTCATCATGTTAAAACATTCCAAATCCTTTGTAGTGATTAGCTCATGACCATAGGATTTTAGCCAAACTGTTTGCTCAAACCTTTTGTGACAAGGCCTTACAATGGTATTGCTCCTTGCCTCCTTATTCCATTGATTCCTTTCCACAACTTGCTAATGCCTTTATTCAACAATTTCAAAATAATATTGGCCCACAAGTGTCTTTGACTAATTTAATGCATTGTAAACAAAGTGCTAAAGAAAAATTGACTGAATTTATTGGTAGATTTAAGCATTCGCATGCTCAGATTTCTTATCATGTTCCTGATATTGATATTCAATGTATGTTTATTTCAAATTTGCAAAAGGATATTAGAGATAAGATTCTACTTACTGAATTTACCTCTTTTCAACAACTTTGTGCAGTGCTTCATCATTATCAATTACAAGTGAGTCAGTTTGAGAGCAACACTCCAATGGCTCCTGTTCCCGTTGATAAGAGTGATGCTGCTCCTAATCCAAATAAGTTTAAAAAATACAATAATTATGTCAAGATAAACAAACAAGCAAATGTAGTTGTTGATCAGGTTGTTGTTGCATCTCATAATGCCACTTCTACATCCATTGCTTTTCGATTAAATTGTATGTTTACTCCTCTTTTTGAAACTTTACATGCTATTATGAATAGGTTGTTAGTAGCTAATATGATTACTTTACCTCCTATTCGACCTCTTTTACCTACTATGATTGCATCTAAATCTTTTGATCAAAATGCTTTTTGTCAATATCATCGTCAGAATGGTCATGATACTGAGAGATGTTATTCTTTAAAACATAAGGTCCAAGATCTCATTGATGGTAAAGCTTTATCTGTTGATAATCTGGATAGTAGTGGGAATCAATATGTCTCTCCTCCTAATCAGAACCTTCAAATCTATACGAATCCTTTACCTACGCATGATACTAATACTATTGCTCAACCATTTGCTATGGAAATTATATATGATTCAAAGATGGATGATCTTAATCATGTCGTTAATCAAGTGGAGCATGTTGCTAAGCCCATATCTCCACCTCAACCTTCACTTCAAGTTTTATCTCAACCTCAAGATAAACCTAAACCTAAAGTGAAACCTCAACCTAAACCTCGACAACAACTTAAGGATAAAAGACCTCAGGAACTTTTGATTACCTTTGATGACTCTGAGATTGTTAAGGCTCCTAATGGTCCCCTTTACATTGCTGCTAGGGTTGCTCAGATACCTACTCGTGGTTTTCTTGTTGATCCTACCTCCTTAGTCAATGTTATCACTGAAGAAAATCTTTTTATGAAAAGCTTACAACGTGACTTTTATGATACATCGGATGTGTGGATTCAAACTTGTAATGGTTTTCTTTATCCCTCATTTGGTTCTATTACTTTACCGGTTAAACTTTTTGGAAAACTTGTGAACACTACCTTTGTTGTGGTTCCTACTTCTAATCAATTTAAAGTTAAGCTAGGTTTGCCTTGGTTGACTGCCATGCATGCTATTGCTTCACCTATCCATAAGTGTCTTGAGTTCATTCATGATGGCGAAGTGAAGATGATCAATCATAGTCTATATCAACCTTTTAGGCCTAGAGATTGTGCTGCTCTGGATTTCTTTTGGCCTTCATTACCTAATTCATGTCCTCCTCACCCTGATAATCTTTTTCAATCATATCAAGCCTATAAGCATCGTAAGATTCTTCAATTAGGCATACCTCCTATGGATCTTAATCATGGTCTTTTACCTACACCTTCGATACCTCCTTCAACTATGGCTTCTTGTTCTATTAATCAAGTTCCTCCTACTAAATCTATCAAAGATCATGTGATTGCTCCCCCTATGGTTGATAATCCTATTGATCTTCCTAAAGAACCTGTGAAGGATCCTGCGATTGTTCCTCCTAGTTCTCAACCTATTTCAAATAAATCAAAACATAACTGATTTGCTAATGAACATTGTAAAAAGCATTGTGCTCATGCTAAAGCTAAAAGATCTTTACTTTCTGTGGATACACCTATGCATAATGTTGTTACTAATAATGATGTTCACATGCATGATAATGATGATTCTATTCGTATCTTAGATCCTATTTTCATTAATTTGGATGATGAAGATACTCTTGATGATACTGATAATATTATTGATGAATATGAAACTATTAACATTAACATTGATTTGCCGAATATGCTTTCATCTCAATTAACTCTTACACCTAGTATCAAACATAGTGATTCTCAAGAGGATCCTTGTTTGGAACTGGCTATCATTCCTACTATATTGGATATAGTCCCTCTTGTGAGTTACCCACCTACCCTAAATGATATACAACGAGATGGGGAAAGTAGGTAGCACGCTTGAGCGGCTTGTCCTTCGTGGTAGCTTTGTTCTATGTTTTCCTGTTGTACTGTGCTTCTCCCGTAATGTGTTTGCTAAATGTTGTTAGATTCTTTTATATGATCCTTGTTACCCAGTTGGTACAAGGTGATGAAGGAATAGAAATTGTTGTTCAAATTCCTCTATATGTATCTCTATTCTTTTATGCATTGTTCAATGTCATGTTGTAACTGTGCTATTGTTCGTAAATGTTTCCTTGTGTAATCTGCTTGGATTCGAGATATGGTAGCACTAAATCTTTTTGGTCTTTGTTGGCTCTTTTCCTTGCAGGACCAAGCTTGAATCAAATAGTTGGGCTTAGACTCACAGGTTAGGCACTCAAGCTTGACAAGAAAAACACACCAATTGATGAGGATAAAGAGAAATCCTCCTTCTTCTTTGAGCTCCACATTCACTCAGGCGGGTATTGCCTTATCTGCACATTCAAGACACCTCATGACAAACCAAAGGCCTGCAGACAGATTAATGTGGAATAGCAATCAATCTCCTATAGGTATCTTGTACCCCAATGATAGAAAATCTCATGCAATAGCCCTACTTGCATGGAATGAGACTGAAAGCTAGAGACCTATACTAACAGTAAGAAAGGGAAAGGGTGGAACTGAAAGGAAATGATTTGAAAATGAGTTTGAAGGGACCCCTGAGATACCCTAAGTCTCTGATAGACTAGTGCCTTATCCAATGGGCCACAGAGTAAAAAACCCTATTGCAAGAGATAGCTATGAAACAAGAAAATAATAGATTCAATGTGTTGATGCCTTACATCAATCACACACCATGACCAAACCTCAACTTAACACCCACCTGTGCATTCAAGCATGTTATTATCCATTCAAAGGATTTTAACCCTCCCCTTAGAAGAGACCTATAAACAGATAATACATTAACCAGCATCCACTGGAAGACAAGCATGACCTATCTTTGATATCTCAGCTCATACATGCATAAACACTAACCCTGAACCAGTTACCTCTGTGAAGATAACTCCACTTGCAAACACGTAGGCAATGCAAATAGATAAATCAAACACCCTTGATGTATGATTAATGCATTCAGAATTCAAATGGAGATAGCTTGGTGACAGTAAGAATAAATTGAATCCTCATACATAAGACAAATTTGTTACAATATGTATTATATTCTCTCAACCAGTAATAGAAAGAAGAACACCCTATATGCAGAGAGAAGGAGAAAATCTACAGGAAAAAGACCCTTCACATGGAACCAATTCTCCTCAAAAATTTGCAGAAGAAGGAACCCTTACAAAACTAAACCACCTACAATTTATACCACTAGCTACCTTGAAATTCTTAGAGAGAATGCAACAAGCTACAGATAGCTAGGGCTAGGGTTTCAACTACCCAACCAACCAAAAGAATATATCAAAATTTATTACAGGGGCAGGAAACCAAGTAATCTCAGAGAAATAGATCAAAGATGATCTTCAATCATCATAATCCTCAGAACAAAGCATAGAAGACCACAGATCTATCAAGAGAGCAAATCAAATCAACCACACTGAAATCACACCTCGAGCCACTCCAAAACTGTCCTCCTCCACACGGCACAAATCCCTGCAATCACTCAAAGTACCCTGGACCACACTGGAACAACGGAGAAGTTCAATTTCACCAACTCTGGCCCCCCTCTGTCATCAATTTCAGTCCCTCCTGGTCATTGGAAACGTCTCTGAGATTCAAATTTGAAAACCAATGGTTACTTTGCACTTCGCGGGTCTTAAGTTTTAACCATTTGCCCTCAGTCATGCAATTGCGTAGTCACCAACCTCATCGCCACAGGAAACCGGCAATAATTTATGCCTGGTCGCATGATCGCATAACCCAGAAACGGGTTATGCGAACATGCGACAACCATTTCCCCTCACATTCTGCATAACCGCCAACACCAGACCGTGGCCACAAAAGGTTATGTCACATGTTCGCAAGCCAAAAAATTGGCTCACACGAACATGTGACAAGCCGCTACCATGCACCCCGCCGGCCGTCACGATACCGCCAAAAAATCCTGACCTGGGCCCGCGTTCAAATCCACCATCCCGCCAGCACGGACCAACCGAAAACTGCCATGACACCACCTACCACCGAGCCCACCAACAAATATAGACGGGCCCCAAGGACACGTGGCACCCTGTCGCATGATCGCATAGCCCAAAAATGGGCTATGCGAACATGCGGCAACCCGCAAACCGCTATCGTAACTGCCACCGCAAGAGGTACCGCAACCGCCACCACACTGCCACAGACACATGTCGACCGGTCGCATGATCACATAGCCAAAAACTAGGCTATGCGATCATGTGACAGCCAACCCAAAGCTGCCACATATCACGCCACCAAACTACAACTAGCATCACTTCCGCCAACGGGCCCCAAGGACACGTGGCAAGCGATCGCATGATCGCATAGCCAAAAATTGAGCTATGCGACCATGCGATAGCCAATTACAGGCTGCCACATGTGCACCTCGCATGACCACCAAATAGCAACCATTATCGCGAAGAGTCGGGACCCACGCGGACAGATGGCAAGCGGTCGCATGTCAGAAAAGTCTGACATGTGGCCATGCGACAGCCAATAAGAATATGCTATCTATCACCCCTCTGACACTGGGCCCACTCAACATTACGCGAATGAATGAAAACCCGCCAACACAGAACAGCGTGGCACATAAGAAACCACTTGGCAAATAGGACCCACCGAAGAACTGCCACCTGAGAAAAGTAACATCAACAGCCGGCGTAAGATCGCAAAGGTCTGACAAATCTCTTGCGAACTTATGCCCATCGTTCATCTTCTGACATCGTCAGGGCCCACTGAGCCTTTGGAAATTCAGGTCCCACCATCCATCACACCTGCGCAAATAGGAAATGCTGGCAAACAGGAAACTGGTGCAAGGTTGAAAACACACAATGTTTTCAACACGGAGAGAGACCGAAAACACACAGAGCTTTCGACACCAAAGGATAAGCGCACAAAAGTAGGAAGCACAGGGTTGAAAATAATGCAAAGGTCGAAAATACACAGACTGAAAACATTATGAACTTTCAGAAACACTGTGGGTTTTCGACACTGTGGCAAATTTTGAAAATGCTTCCCGCGGACCTTAGAATTTGAATATATTTTTGGGTTTGGTGATTTAGGAGATGCAGTTTGGAATGAAGCAAGGCGACAACAAGAACACAGGGGAGGACACTTCAAGAAAATTTGCAAGAAAATAGGCCATTTAAAAAGATTTTTGCTATGGCAGAAAAATGGCCTAACAGTGGCTCTATCTGGGGATGATGGGTAACTTGTGTCCATGCGAGAAATCAGGATTTCTGGGAGAGCAGCCCACCAACAGGACAAAATTATAGAGAGAAAAGAACAAGCAGGGCAAGACAAGCAACAGGACCAAAAATTGACAGACCAGGGCAAAACAGGGTAG
This sequence comes from Chamaecyparis obtusa, assembly GCA_027943335.1. NCBI lineage: Eukaryota > Viridiplantae > Streptophyta > Pinopsida > Cupressales > Cupressaceae > Chamaecyparis > Chamaecyparis obtusa. The sequence continues at coordinate 418,481 of BSBK01003636.1, read as the reverse complement.
GAGAAAGCAACTTATATAAAGAGATTTACAATATTCACAAAAGGCTCAGGGCCCCAAAACTTTGATCAATACTTGCCTCTGTCAAACAAGTAGTTTTCATCTCCACTTAGCAAAGGAAAGCTGAAAATACATTTCTCATCCATCCTGCCAAAAACACTGTGATCCACATTCAGCACATTATATAAAAAATGATCACCATACTCACCATCATCCGGCAAGATAAAGACATCAGGTTGCCATAGATGTTGACCATTTCGTGACAACAAAATGTCACACTCTTTACTTTCACCGCCATGCTGAAAAAGGAAGCACTCCAACTCAACACCATGACCGGAAGCATCAACATTCTGACCATTAGTTTGCAATGAATAATAAACACTTTCTATCTCCCTGCTCTGCAAACTAATATAAAACTTCTCAAGACAAAAATCTGACTGCATGAAAATGGTAGCAACTTGTTGATCAAAAATCACATCAGCATCTTCTAGAAAGGAACAAGCACTATCAGTCAATGACTCGTCAGTCATTTGCAAATCTAAGAAACCTCCTTCAAAGTATTCTCCAGCATCAGAATATAAAGAAGAACCACAGACATTAGGCTCTTGAAAAACTGAATCCACACTGGTACACATATCATCATACTCATCATCACTGACATTATCAAATTTACTACAATAATGTGTACCATCCACTTGCATATCAAAAATGGGAGAAAGGACCTCAGTAGAAGTTTCACACACCATGCCATCACTCATTTTTTCTTCATCAAAAATAATATCCACTAGGCATGGGATCTCAGAAACATACTCGGGAGTGCATCTTTGAAACTCTGCATCCAAAAGCTCTGAAATTTGTTCACTACTTAGCAGGTACTGGGCTTCACACTCAATCTCATTTGCTTCACTGCAAATGCTACAAATATCTTCCTCATCTGAGACAGGGGCTGAAATTTTTTGTGTCAAGTCATCATTGCAGGAACTCATATCTGCAGATTCATCTTCTGTCTCTTGATAATCACAAGTTCCATCATCAACACCACAAGATTCATCATTCTTAAATAAATCCATCCATTTCTTAACTTTTTCTAATGCTTCATTTCTAATAGAGGCAGTCCAACCAACTGATTCAGGCATACTAAGCACTAAAAAGATTTCAGTATACTAGAAATCTTGAAGCTCAATACCCATAAGAAGTTCATCACAAGCTATAAAAAATTTCTTATAGTAAGAGCGGGATGACCCTTCTTTCCATTCCCCTATTGCACATCTTAAAATCCTTGTACAAGTCTATTGGATTCTTTGACTTATTAGATAAATGTCTCTTTCTCTATCAACATTTCTAAGGTCTGACTGATAACACCCAAACCTAGAAACATCATCCTGATCTATCAAAGCTGGAAACTCCATTTTAAAGTATTGACAAAATAATACAACTTGTTCTCATGACAATACTTTTGTTCAAACCCATGCAACCAATGACTCTTTAAACCTCAACATATTTCTGATACTCATTACAAAACTAAAACTTTTATCCAGAAATATGATCAAACCCTCAAGATTGACTTCCCTTTTCAATAGTGACTTGTTCACCTAATTAGGGACTGTTCTTGCTTAATGAAATAGGATTACCTGGAGATGTTGTGAATGCTGCAAAATATTGATATGAATTCTCCTCCAAATCACTTTTCAAATCTTGGTAGAGCTGCCACCTCCTTGTAGAGGACAAATCTAAATCAGCTAAGAACCTCTTCAACTCTGAACCTTCTTCAAAACCAACAATCACAAGACAACCTCACAGGATAACTTCTTGTCAGGACTGCAAATATATCACACTTGTTATAAAACACTGACCAAACAAAGACTCAGAGTCGCCACTCAACACTTAGTGAGAAAATATTACAAATGTTTTTTGTTCATTTAACTCTGTAACTTCAACCAGGACCCTAGGATGATCCAGCCAAGTAAGGAAGCTTACTGTCTTTTACCTCTTCCCCAGCAGAGTCACCATTTTGTTGGCTCTTTTCCTTGCAGGACCAAGCTTGAATCAAATAGTTGGGCTTAGAATCACAAGTTAGGCACTCAAGCTTGACAAGAAAAACACACCAATTGATGAGGATAGAGAGAAATCCTCCTTCTTCTTTGAGCTCCACATTCACTCAGGCGGGTATTGCCTTATCTGCACATTCAAGACACCTCATGACAAACCAAAGACCTGCAGACAGATTAATGTGGAATAGCAATCAATCTCCTATAGGTATCCTGTAACCCAATGATAGAAAATCTCATGCAATAGCCCTACTTGCATGGAATGAGACTGAAAGCTAGAGACCTATACTAACAGCAAGAAAGGGAAAGGGTGGAACTGAAAGGAAATGATTTGAAAATGAGTTTGAAGGGACCCCTGAGATACCCTAAGTCTCTGATAGACTAGTGCCTTATCCAATGGGCCACAAAGTCAAAAACCCTATTGCAAGAGATAGCTATGAAACAAGAAAATAATAGATTCAATATGTTGATGCCTTACATCAATCACACCATGACCAAACCTCAACTTAACACCCACCTGTGCATTCAAGCATGTTATTATCCATTCAAAGGATTTTAACCCTCCCCTTAGAAGAGACCTATGAACAGATAATACATTAACCAACATCCACTGGAAGACAAGCATGACCTATCTTTGATATCTCAGCTCATACATGCATAAACACTAACCCTGAACCAGTTACCTCTGCGAAGATAACTCCACTTGCAAACACGTAGACAATGCAAATAGACAAATCAAACACCCTTGATGTATGATTAATGCATTCAGAATTCAAATGGAGATAGCTTGGTGACAGTAAGAATAAATTGAATCCTCATACATAAGACAAATCTCTTACAATATGTATTATATTCTCTCAACCAGCAATAGAAAGAAGAACACCCTATATGCAGAGAGAAAGAGAAAATCTACAGGAAAAAGACCCTTCACATGGAACCAATTCTCCTCAAAAATTTGCAGAAGAAGGAACCCTTACAAAACTGAACCACCTACAATTTATACCACTAGCTGCCTTAGAATTCTTAGAGAGAATGCAACAAGCTACGGACAGCTAGGGCTAGGGGTTCAACTACCCAACCAACCAAAAGAATACATCATAATTTATTACAGGGGCAGGAAACCAAGTAATCTCAGAGAAATAGATCAAAGATGATCTCCAATCATCATAATCCTCAGAATAGAGCATAGAAGACCACAGATCTATCAAGAGAGCAAATCAAATCAACCACCCTAAAATCACACCTCGAGCCACTCCAAAACTGTCCTCCTCCACATGACACAAATCCCTGCAATCACTCAAAGCACCCTGGACCACACTGGAATGGCAGAGAAGTTCAATTTCACCAACTCTGGCCCTCTTTGTCATCAATTTTAGTCCCTCCTGGTCGCTGGAAACGTCTCTGAGATTCAAATTTGAAAACCAATAGTTACTTTGCACTTCGCGGGTCTTAAGTTTTAACTATTTGCCCTCAATGGCGCAATTGCGTAGTCACCAACCTCACCGCCACAGGACACGGGCAACAATTTATGCCTGGGCGCATGATCACATAACCCGAAAATGGGTTATGCGAACATGCGACAACCATTTCCCCTCGCATTCTGCATAACTGTCGATGCCAGACCGTGGCCACAAAAGGTTATGTGGCATGTTCGCAAGCCAAAAAACTGGCTCATGCGAACATGCGACAAGCCGCTACCATACACCCCGCCGGCCGTCACGATACTACCGAAAAATCCTGACCTGGGCCCGCGTTCAAATCCACCATCCCGCCAGCACAGACCAACCGAAAACCGCCACGACACCACCTACCACCGAGCCCACCAACAAATACAGATGGGCCCCACGGACACGTGGCACCCTGTCGCATGATCGCATAGCCCAGAAATGGGCTATGCGAACATGCGGCAACCCGCAAACCGCTACCGTAATTGCCACCGCAACCGTCATCGCAAGAGGTACCACAACCACCACCGCACTGCCATGGACACGTGTCGATCGGTCACATGATCGCATAGCCAAAAATTGGGCTATGCCATCATGCGACAGCCAACCCAGAGCTGCCACATGTCACGCCACCAAACTACAACCAACACCACTTCCACCAACGGGCCCCAAGGACACGTGGCAAGCGGTCGCATGATCGCATAGCCAAAAACTGGGCTATGCGACCATGCGACAACCAATCACGAGCTGCCACATGTGCACCTCGCATGACCACCAAACAACAACCATTATTGCGAAGAGTCGGGACCCACGCGGATAGATGGCAAGTGGTCGCATGATCGCATGTCAGAAAAGTCTGATATGCGGCCATGCGATAGCCAATAAGAATATGCCATCTGTCACCCCTATGACATCGGGCCCACTCAGCATCACGCGAATGAATGAAAACCTGCCAACACAGAACAGCGTGGCACATAAGAAACCACTTGGCAAATAGGACCCACCGAAGAACTGCCGCCTGAGAAAAGTAACATCAATGACCGGCTTAAGATCGCAAAGGTCTGACAAATCTCTTGCAAAATTACGCCCACCGTTCATCTTCTGACATCGTCAGGGCCCGTTGAGACTTTAGAAATTCAGGTCCCACCATCCATCACACCTGCGCAAATAGGAAATGTTGGCAAACAGGAAACTAGTGCGAGGTCGAAAACACACAATGTTTTCGACACGGAGAGAGACTGAAAACACACAGAGCTTTCGATGCCAAAGGATAAGCACACAAAAGCAGGAAGCACAGGGTCGAAAACAACGCAAAGGTTGAAAATACATAGACTGAAAACATCATGGACTTTCAGAAACACTGTGGGTTTTCGACACTGTGACAAATTTTGAAAATGCTTCCCGCGGACCTTAGAATTTAAATATCTTTCTAGGTTTGGCAATTTAGGAGATGCAGTTTGGACTGAAGCAAGGCGACAACAAGAAGAACACAGGGCAGGACACTTCAAGAAAATTTGTAAGAAAATAGGCCATTTTAAAAGATTTTTGCTATGGCAGAAAAATGGCCTAACAGTCTCCATGTCATGGTCCGAAAAGATTCTCCTTCGTATAGCTTGTTTGATCTTTCCTCCTTTGTGATTGTAGTTCTATTTTCTTTGGGGAATGATGTGAATTCATTTGCAATAATATCATACATATATTATCTTATGATCATACTGACCCCATGGTAGGTAGATCCCTTCTATGTTCTTTGTATGTTTTTGTGTTATTTCCCTTGATTTGTCTTTGTCTGGGGGCATCTCGACGTGGAAACATAATCAGTGGAGTTGTTTATGTTTTCGTTTAAGCCATTCCTCTTGTTAAAGTGTCAATAATGCCTTTAACGTGGAGGCATACGCTCTGCTCACTTATTACACACACGCACTTATGAAAAATTCAAAACATGCTAAATCTTCTAAAGGTAACGCACATAAGTTGCTAAATCCTGAGGAAGACACACACTTTAAATTTACTTTTCAATCTTTCTTTTTGGATTAAGAACTAATCCTTAAAGTATGAATTTATATTAGGATCTCTTGATCCCTCTAGTTTCAAATACACATATATTGTGATCCCTTAAGGTCGGAAGTGTCCTTAGGATGGGATCTCTTTTGTTTTTTATTTATTCTTATGGAATAGGATATTCGTAAGGATAAATCTTTGATGGGTTGACTAGTGAGTAGCCACATTCACTAGGAGGTTCAATTCCATCTTTCCGGTTGCACCTTTTTCTTGTGTGGTTCACAATGGGACATAAGTTCTCATTGGGTGAGGTAATCACACTTTTTCTTTCTTCCTTTAGAGATGTCTCTCTTATTTGTGATTTAAGAGTCGATGAAGACTTGAGTCCCTGGGGGCTTGGGATTTCTCTTTGTCCCTTAGATTATGATAAGATTATCTTATTATTTTTATCTCCTTTACCAAGAGTTTGCATCGAGTCCATACTCTTGCTAAAGTGGGGGCTTAATGTATCGTCTTAAAATGGAAGCACTTCCATGTTAAAAGTGTTTAGCCCTCCGAGTAAGTGGTTTGGGGTCATGTTAAGTGCCTTGATTGGGTCTTTGCATGTATTTGGCTTTCTTCTCGCTTTCCACTTCTTCTCCGCACTTGATTTCTTCATTCTAGGTGAAATTAGGGTTAAGGTCTTAAGGACTTTTTTGATTTTCCTTCTTTTATGGCTCTATTTTGTAGGTAGGGTTCAGAAATGAGATCTCCTAGTCCATCATCACATCAAACAAAGGATTTTTTGTCTATCCCAGACACTGGGTCCTGATCTGACATCAATTTCTAAGTTTCTGGCACCCCTGGAACTCCTGTTGTAGATTCTGGCAAAGTTAGGGTCTGAGGTCAGGGTTGACCTCAACCTTGACCTCTTCCTGCCATAATTTCAAAGTTTCATTTCCTGCTAATTTGGCTTTCGGGAAAGTTATTTCCCACTTCCAAGTCGGCTATTTCGGGCTCCGCAATGGTAAATCCTTTAATGATATTTAATCAAGGTATATTTTCTAAAGGTGAGGACCTAATTGGGATTTAATTCTTCAAAGTGGCCCATCTAGAGGAGTGTGCCCTAGATCACTATAAAAGAAGGCCTTCCTCTCTCATTTACACATCTCATCTCAAGCAATCAAGCTCTCAAGTTCTCAAGGTGTTCAAGCAAGCATCTCAAGTCTTCAAGCATTCAAGTGTTCAAGTATTCATCCACCAAGGAGTTCCATTGTTAGCTATTGAAGGATTCAATCTCTTTGGAGCCCCCTTGAGGATTCATCCTTCTCCATTCATTCAAACCTTTTCATATGCAAAGATCAAATCAAGATTGGTGTTGAAGATCAAAATACCATTGATTGGAGACATCCTACATTCATTGAAGCATTCTTACTTGTGGATTTGAGGATTCAAATCCTCTACAAGGACTTCAACATAAGCAAGGTGATTTGTTTCAATTACTTTGTTTATGCACCATATATTTCAATTCAATTTCAAGGTTAATTCCTATATTGGGGTTTGACCAAGGCAAACCTCCCATACAACCAAAAACCCTCCATTTTTTTGTAGGTACAGGTGTGAAATCTTAGATCTGAGAGTGAATTCAGATACCTTTTTCGATAATCTTTCAAGATCTACGAATAGAATCAGAATTGGACTTCAAATAAATAATGTGCTCTTTGACCTTTTAAAAGGTCAAAGTCAACCTATGTGAATTTGGAGAAAAGATTTCTGGGTTTTGTCCGCCTCGGCATTTCCAGTCGAGAATAGGTGATAGAATCTTCAGAAAGTTCATACAGAAGCCAGAATTCAGCATTTTCCAGATTTATCCTAATTCAAGGTTAGTATTTGCACTTCAATTATTTCAGATTTCATGCTTAATCCAACTATAGGGAAGTATAGGATTTATTCTTTATTTCATATTCTTCATAGATTGATTCGATTGTTTATTAACCTCTTGGTTGATCAAATTGGATCTCTCTTTTGGGAATTTGGATTTAGGATTGAATCTTACATGTTCCCCACACACATACAAAAATAGAGGTGATTCCAAATCACTTCTATTCAGAAGATACTTTGATATACATGATGGTTTCCTTTTTCTTCTATTTCTATTTGGAAGTATTGGACTTGTATGGGTCAATGTGTTTTATTTGAGTAAACTGATGTATGAAGGTACTTTGATATACATGATGATTTCTTTTTTCTTCTGTTTCTATCTGAAAGTATTGGAATTTTTTGGGTCAATGTGTTTTATTTGAGTAAACTGATGTATGAAGATACTTTGATATACATGATGGTTTCCTTTTTCTTCTATTTCTATCTAGAAGTATTGGTCTTTTATGGGTCAATGTTACCATTAACAACAATTTGTATACACAACATGGCATACACAGAATTAATGATGAGCATGGATGAAATTGGTAACATGAGCCAAATATCTCCTTACTCAAAGAAGATAATGTGTACAAATGAAATGGAATGCAAGTTTCTAGACTTGCTCCTCGAGCAAGTATAGCTAGGAAAAAAATGTGACGGAGGCTTAAAAAAAGAAGCGTGGTCTGCCATTGAGAGGCGGTTCAACGTTAATATGAACCTCAATCTATCAAAGGACAACTTCAAAAATAAGTTAAAAACCTGGAAACTTGCATATAGAATGATGAAAGAGCTAAGGAATACAAGTGGTTTCACTTGGAACGAGGAAACTCAGTGCATGGATGCTGAGGATAGCATGTGGGATGAGCTTCTGAAGGTAGGGTGATCTCTCTACTATTTTGATGGAAATAATATTGCCTTCTTTTAAAGTTAATAATCAAAGACAAATAACCTAATCCATTTATTTATGCCAACATGTAGAGAAGAGAGCTCAAAAATGCCAAAGTGTATAAGAGGCAACCCTTCCAATACTTCAATGAATTGGGTGCAATTGTGGGTAATGACATTGCTGAAGGTAATGCAGCTACGACAACCCTTGAGACTGAAGAAGGGAACCCTATGGAAGAAGCATTCAATGTGCATGATGAAGAGGACCTTGGTTTCAATATACATCTTGATAGTGTTGTTGATTTGGATGAAGACTCTTATCATTCTAGTCAGTCCACTGCAACATCAAGTGCTAGAGGGACTCCTACATCATCAGTCAGAAAGGTGGGAAAGAGGAGGAAGGCAAGTATGGCCACTTCCTTGGATGCCATGTGTGAAACAATGAATAAAATAAAAGAGGGCATGAGCAATGTTCACCTTCACAAAATTGATCAATCTGATCATGACAATGCTTTGACGAGTGCATATACCGCTCTCAAATCCATCCCTGGATTGAGTCAAGGTGTATTCTTGAGGGTATACGAAACCTTCGTGGGTGAACGTGAAAGAGTCAAATGGTTCTTGTTGATGACTGAGGATGAGAGAGTGGACTGGATTGCAGCCACATATGGTGGATTATAGTTATTTTCTACATACTTTATCAAACTTTATCATGAGTTGAAATATTATCATACTTGTTCACATACACTGATACAATTGTGTTTTTGTTGATGATTGTTTATGATTGTTTATGGTTGATGATTGTTTATCAAACATAGTTTTTGTTTATCAAATATATTCTGAGATAATGAAATGTAAATTGGTTTCCTAAAGACCATGTCACTGCCCGTAAGGGTACAACCATCCAACCTTGTCTATATTTTTATGATGTTGATTCATCTGTAAGAAAATGATACTTTTTGATTGATGTTCTAAAGATTATAAGCTTTGATAAAATACAATAGAATATATGTTGTTGAGGACTATTGCTTGTTGTTGTGACTGCATTAGACTATTTCTCATTGTGACTGCATTGCATGTTCAAGATGTTGTTATGTTTATCCACTGATTGGACTATATGCCAGTGGTTGTGAACATTAATCACAAAGTATCATTTCTTTTCCAGCTTTCCATTGTTTTCTTAGAAAACAATGGCAAGCTGGAAAAGAAAGTATTCTGAATTTGGGGATATGACAACTTAATTCTATACTTTTCCCTTCAAGTGCATTCTTTCAAACATTTGACATACTGTTGTGTGATTTTAAATGTGTGTATGTACTATAGTGTTAGACATTAAGTCGTACACTTTGTGTGCAAGTGCTGACTATGATGTATGGAAAATGTATTTGAACTTATTCATGGAAAGATAGGATGCAACCACAGATCATTAGACCACCTACTAAACAATATAATTTTGATAACACTGTGAAATCCTTACGAATTACACTGTTCTGCTAAGTTTCTCATTTATACATTTTGCTAAGTTAAGATGCAATCCTTCTTTGAGGTTCTCGGTGATTGCTTTTGTCTCCACCAGGGAAGTCTACTAATCTCATATAAATTGCTATGTTCTAAACCTTGTCACAGTTTTATTGCTGGTTATTTTCTAGTTATTTATTACTGTGGTTACATTAACCTTTGGAATGTGTAGGATTATGAAGCATTATTTGGGATTATGTTCTTTTTATAGCAATATCAAAGTAGTTTCATAATTGATCAGCTTGGGATCATAGTAGTGATACCAAAGTAGTTTCAAATATATTCTGAGATAATGAACAAAATTTGACTTGACTAAAATGAAAATCCAAACAACTTGGTTTGCCAAAACAAACTATGGATGGAAGGAAATGAATTTGTTATTGAGTAGACGTAAATGAATTACAATTGATTGAAATGCCCAAGTCAGCCACTTAAGGGAGAAATTTGATTACCTTGGAATGAAAACTTGATGGATGAAAACTTTCACCATTCTAAACAATTTAGCTGTCCTGCTTTCTATTCAACATTTATGTTCAATTCAGGCATGCCAGAACTGGATAGTCCAGTAGCTTCTTAATAAGCAATCGTAGAGTAGAGTTTGCATAGCACATTACAAACTCCTACAAACTAATGATGGTTGGAAGCCTATAAAAGGCTAAAATTGACATCTTATAGCATATACATGCTTGATCAATGAAATATGTTGTCAAAGCAGGATGACATTAGTTCAAGAACATTCAACTGGTTGGTTCTCATGAAAATGGCACTGGTTGTATTTGGTAAGGTGTTAGATAGCTTGCACAGAGAGTAATCTAAAACATTCATACAGAAATCTTGCACAGAGTTTTCTATTAGAAGCTTGCTACTTCATTGTAATGGTCTGAGGAAATATAGTGTTGTTAATTGATTTTATCTTCTAGTTTGTATTGGAAAATTATTGAAGAGTATGTATAATATTCATTGCATCAATGCTAGTCATCTCACAGACTAATAGTTACCATATCAAGTTGAATATTTGTTTTGCCATATTATTAAAGAGGGATTTGACTGAAAGTCAGGTCTTATTTTAGAAGTGTTAATGAATTGATTTTGTCATTTTACAGAGAGTAAACTAAAATATTCATACAGAAAGCTTGCACAGAGTTTTATATTAGAAGCTTGCTACTTCATTGTAATGGTCTGAGGAAATATAGTGTTGTTAATTGATTTTATGTTCTAGTTTGTATTGGAAAATTATTGAAGAGTATGTATAATATTCATTGCATCAATGCTAGTCGTCTCATAGACTAACAACTACCATATCAAGCTAAATATTTGTTTTGCCATATTATTCTCATTCTGCTATATTAACCTTGCTAGATTGTTAGAGTCTGCTAGAGTTTGTTTGTAGAACTAATGCTTGTTGGTTAAGACACAATCCTTCTTTGAGGTGCTCGATGATTGCTTTTGTCTCCACCAGGGAAGTCTGGCTTCTATTGAGGTATAAATTGCCATAACCTAGAGAAAGCCATCTAGCAGGTAGAAGCACAATGTCATAACCCCATATTCTTATTTCTTGATCATATTTGGGTATTGCCTGTATTCATCCTTGTTATGTGGAAATCAGTTTATGTAGCTGTATTAGGACCCTTCTGCAATATGGGTTGATCCAATTCAAAGAACACATGTCTTGTTTGTTCATCCTCAACAAAGTTAGAGGTCATCCTCAATTTCTTGGCCTTTGGGGTAGGCTAGGTCTTGAGTAGTTGTGTCACTACCTCCCTTGAAGGTTGTATTTCTAATTCTCTCTTTCTCTTTCTCTCCAAAGTTTCCTCCAACTATGTTGGAGTGGAAAGGACTCGAGTGGCAATTTGCATTGATTCATAATTTACAAACAAAGTTCTCTTAACAGGTGGACTAACAATTTGAGTTGGTTTTGAGAAAGGAAATTTAAGTACCTTGCTATAACATAAGCTTGAGGATGGATGATCTTGTGTTGCTTCTTCCTTATGATCAACAACCCCTTGAAGACTCTCTATCTCTTCCTCCTAGGCTCCTTGTTCCTTGTTCTTGGGCTCCTTCTTCGTGAGTTCCTTCATCCTCTTGAATTTTGAAACTCTATTTTTCAGTGTCATCCTCTGCAGTTAGGTCTATGTGAGGTAAGGGACTAGATGCACAAGTGGCTTTTATGTCCTGTTACTTCTCAGGTGGTCCTTCATCTCCTCCTCCTGCAATGTTTGATGAAGTTTGCATAGGTACATTGGAAACATGGGTTGACGGTGTTGTAGCAATGGGTGTGCTCTGTGCAGGGGTTGTAGAGGCCTGTGATGAGGCAGCTCCTTTCTTTCCACCCTTCTTCCTCATTATCCAAGTTTGGGCTCTTTTCAGAACAGGCATTGCCCTTACATCAATACCCTTGCCCATACACATCACTATTACAATCACAGATACAAGAATTTGACTGATTAACATCACAGAAGAATCTAAGGTCAATCTTGATACATTACAAGCAGATTGTAATGCAGTATGATGTTACATTAAATTAAATTCTATTAAATGCATTAATTATTTATTCAAGAAATTTGGAAATTACTTATTCTCTCTTTCAGCTCTTGTGATTCAGTATGAGTGTGAAAGTTTATAGACATATTGTTGCATTTGTTAGTCTTGTTTCTTTTAACATATTTAAGTGGAATACACGAAGGAGTACCACATGATGAATGCTTAATTTAGTGCATTGTTAAGGTGTAGTCTCAGAACTATCCATTTCTAGTTCTTCAGACATGGTTTTATAAATGTGTTTTGGTAGATGACTGTATTGTTCATGATTCTATATGTATATACCCTAACCATCTTGTTATTACTATTGCATTATGAAATTAAGTGGAATAATTATACTTTGTTCAACGCTCTATTTCATCTTGAATTTCTTTTCATTTTTTATTCATTTTTAAAAACCACGTGATAGGTACAAAAATAGAAATGGATGGTTCTGAGACTACACATATAATGATAAAGTGAGACTACACATATGCTAACATTAAAAATGTTTGAAATAGCTTTTGGATTCGATTTTGCAGATATTTTTGGCATCAACATTTTTTATCACACTCTGTGATCCTTCATCAGGATGGAAGAGAGCAAAATGATTGAAAGAAAAGTCCATCATTTTGGTCTATTGCAATCATTTTGGTCTCTTTCATCCTGATGATGGATCACAGAGTGTGATCCAAAACTATCTACACAATCGAATCCAGAAGCTATTTCAAACATTGATGTCGAAAATATCCACATATGTTGATTAAAAAATGAGCTATTTGATGATTGTTTATTGTTCATGTTTGTAAACGGTCAATATTTCTGATGGTACTCCTTGGTATATTCCATTTAAAAATAAACAAGTTTTAGTTTTTCTATCATGTTTACTTTATAGATGCAGGATTGACCATCTAACAATACGAAAAGTAATGGGAAGAATGAGTGGGATATGAGATGGTTGCTCATCGAATGTGGGGCATAAGGACGTAGAGAATAGATTTTCTTTCATTTTCTTATTTAACGGTGTGTTTTCACACCACCATTCAGTTCATGGATATTGTTCTTCCCCATCTTCTATCTGATGCTATAGTTGTGTCATTATATTTTTTGTATAAATTCGCAATATCAACATAAATGAAACTTTTTCAATTTGTACTGATAGAATATAGTCATGTTGTTATATTAATGAATAAAAAATAGTATGAATGAACAAAAAAAAATTGATACAGTGGTGATGGCTATGATAAATGTCCCTATGTGTGACTGTGGTGATGAAGCACACTGCGTGTTGAGGACGTCACACACAGACACTAATCCAGAGCATAAATTTTGGACTCGCATAAATAAGAAAAAGGTTGTTAATTGCACAATATTTAAATGTTTACAAATAATAAATATTAGTCATTATAGTGAGACAAACTTAGATTTATATTGTAGGATGGCGGTGGATGTGACTACTTTCGGTGGGCCGATGGCACCCCAATGTTGTCTACATCATCTTCACCTTCTACACATATACCTATTGTGGATGCCGAGTGTAAGTCTTGCAAAGCGTTTGAGAAAACTATTGCAAAAGTGGAGGCTACCTATAAAGCCAAAATCATGTTTTTACGATGTTTACTTTGTGCGACAATCACACTATTTTGTTGGATCATTATGCAGAAATAGATATATATGTGGACTATACGACTTATTTATATTTTGATGTGATATCGAGCAATGGTATAATTATTTTCTTGTTATAATATTGTTAAAGATAATGTATAAAATTATTAAAAAAAGTTAACTTTACTATTCACAATACTGAAAAAATAAATAAATTTTGTTTATGATTTACTATATAAAAATATAAATAAGTAAATGGACAAAATAAATAAAATATTAAATTAAAACATTATAAAATAATTCAAAAAACTTAATTTTTTAAAGTCAAATTCTAATTCCAATTCAAAATGTAGAACCAAACACAAAAAATGGATAGTGTAATTCCAATTCCAATTTGAAATTGCAAACCAAACACAAAAGTAGGAATTTCTCAATTCTAATTCCAGTTTTGAAAATGGCAACCAAACGCAGAAGATGGATTGACTCAGTCATCTTCCAAGTCAGCCAAATGGTCCAAACTGTCTTTCGAATACACAAAACCAAAATTTCAAAACCTGATTTTGAGATAATCAGGTTTTGACTCAAATTCCAATTTTGTAAACAAACGGGGCCTAAGGGGCGAATGAAGAAAAACTGTGACAAATGGAGTATTGGAGGTGGCCAGGGGTGACAGCTGTGAAGAATGGAGACCAAAAGTTGAGGTGGCAGGGTGGAATGGAGAATGGTGAATCAGGAAACTGCATGGAGTACGGAGGTTGGTGGTGGATGAATAAGGGCCTGTTTGGTTGGTTGTTGGAATTAACTTGGAATAGGAAAATGAGAATTGGTGAATTGGTATAAGTTAATTCTAATTTTGGTCCAAAATGAGCATTCAACCAATTCCTCTCAAAAATCTGGAATTGGTTGAATGCTCATTTTGGACCAAAATTAGAATTAACTTATGCCAATTCATCAATTCCTTTTTTCTTATTCTAGGTTAATTCCAACAACCAAACGAGCCCTAAACGAAGATCCCTTCAAAGGTGTTGGCATCGATGGATGACCAAATACAACATCAAATTTCAAATTTTGGCCCAAATGTAGGTGATTTGAAAGTTGTATAATACCACCACAGGGATGGGGTCTTTAAGTGTGACCCCACAAGTTCAAAGCATCAAAAATAATTACCAAGAAAAAAAACAAAGCATTCACAAAATAAATGAAGTACTTTTGGTCATATAGGAGAACTAATCACTGATAAGAATTAAAAAAAGAGCATCAAGTTTATAATAGATTGAGAGAGTATCACCAACTTATAAACATTTAGATACAAAATATATTAGACAAATTGCTTATAACTATAAATCAATTGTCATCGCTATTACCTTCAAAATTGCTCTTATTAATATCTTATGTGATATCAAGTGTTGTTTTGACTCTCTTTCTATGTCCTTGGGTACTATCTTTAGTTGAATATTTTTAAATTTTTGTTATATCTCTTAACAAATTCCAATAGTCCTTGCAGAAATGACCAGTTCCCTTACTTGTTGAGTGCCCACATTTGGCCATAGAGGATCTCATTTGCATTCATTGTCACTATTCCATCTTCCAAGAGATTTTCAAATTTTCTTTTCGATTATAATAGTAACCTGCGAAAAAACATTAAAGAAATGGTGTTTTTTTTGGAAAACTCAATAAGGGACCTCTCCTTTCCTTGAAATTTTTCCTCATTTCCATAAATCTAGATTTGCCATTATATTTTAGTAGATAATAGAAGCCAAGCATGATTCATTAAATTAGACTAATATTATTAGATAAGATATGAAACCAATTAGTGTTACATTTTCATGCATGGAAAGCATAGCAAAAAATGTTCCAATTAGTGATACATTTTCATTTTTGCAGTGAGAGTTTAGCTTTGATGCCAAGTATAAAGTATCCATCTTCTTCTAAGTGATTCCATATTGTTATCATTTAATTTCACAAAAAGAGCAATAACATCAACAAATTATAGGTTTATCAACTCCTCCTTGTTAGGGGGGGTGATGCCTTTTGCCTTTGGAGATAGGTTGTTATCTCTAAGTAGGTAATGTAGAACATCAAATACTATGACAAATAAAGATGGGGCTAAAGGGCATCACATTGTTGAGTGTATCCTATAAAATCATAGCTAAATAGTATTGATATCACACACACACAAAAAAAAAAAAAACATATATGTCTATATATGTGTGTGTAGACACACATATAGACATGTGTGTGTGTGTGTGTCTACACAAAGAGAGAGATATAGATATGGACATGTATATGGATATATATAGAGATATAGATACGGATAGGGATAGGGATAGGGATAGGGATAGAGATATGGATACATATATGCATATGCATATGGATATAGACACATATACATATATAGATACAAATACATATACAGATCTACAAATATAGATACATATACATATACAGATACATATACAAATACATATAGAAATATAGATACATATAAAAATACATATACATATATAAATACATATACAGATACAAATACATATACATGATACAAATACAGATACAAATACAGATACAGATACAGATATAGGTACAAATACAAGTACAGATATAGATACAGATACACATACAAATACAGATACATATATAGATACAGATATAGGTACAAATACAAGTATAGATACACATACACATACATATATAGGTACATGTACAGATACAGATGCAAATACAAATACATGTACAAGTACATATATAGATACAAATATAGATACAGATATGTGTGTGTGTATTTATCGGTTAAATCATTTACACACACACACATCTATTAATCAATAAATAAAAAATACATAAATATTTAGTTAGAGGTATTTTTGTAGGAGAAAACCTATTCTTGCACCAATCTTTAGCATCCTATCTAATTGGGCTATGACCAAGAAGATCCCATTATTTCCCATGTAGATGTTTGCCCAAGTACACTAAGCAACATATTAAACCTAGAGAATCTCAACCAATTCTGAGTGTTTAGCACTTTTATCCTAAGAGTCAACCCTTAGTTTGTGTGATTTAAGCTAGCTGCATATAGTCCCTAACTTTTTCCAAATTGTTCTTCTTTTCAACTTCATTGTTGAAAAACCTCTAAGCCTTCTTCGTATGTTTCTTCTTTCTTAGCCTCAAGATCCAAAATGCCCAACATAACACTAGATTCATGATGCTCTTGGAGGAGACTGATCAACCCACCGAAAGAATCCCAATGCTCTGATGGGATAATGTGCCAAGAAAAAAAAAATAGCCCAAAAGTTGCTTAGAACTTGCACCACTGGCTCAAACACAGCCTCATAGATCATCCCATTATGAATGTGCCCCTTAGACCATGTGGCAACACCCAAAATACTGATAGTTGCATCCCTAGTCTTGTCATTGCACAACTGGAAAATGGATGTAATTTTCTCTTTCCATGTCTCCACCACACATCGACTATGTGTGCCTAAGAAAAATGCCATTGCTTTGTAGACTTATAATTCTATATTGATAAATCCTCCTTTTGCAAAACTTAAATAACTGGCCTGGATGGAGTAGAATTACCCCCACATTGGCTTCTATTGATTCTATGTCTTCATTTTGCTAGTTGGAAATGCTCCTTGGTAGCACATCTTGTGCCAAGCCAAGCACACTAGGACAAGGTTGCCAAAAAAAGTCTAAATAGTTTGTGGGGACTGTTCACAATGCCAACTTAGATCACACTCATCCCACACTAGTATCCTTGAATAATACCTCGTTCAAACCATCCTATCATTTGGGTAGAGTGTTAATAATCTCTTTTGCATTTCACTCAACACCCCACATTACTCAAAAAGTCCATTATATAAATAAGATATGAATAATATAAAATATTAATACAAATATAATATATAATAATAATTTTTTTTGTATTAACATAGTCGATAAACTGTTTACATCAGAGTTCTCGGTATACAGAGTTACTACCCGATCAAAACTTTGAAGCTAAGTTAGGTAATTACATATATAACATTTCAAGAGTTTTGAAAATAGAGATTAAATACAATTGATGCTAGTTAATACAAAAAGAGGACTGTAATCCTTTGAGAATATGCTCCAATGCATACTGGTCAAGAACAAAAAAGAGAAGTTCCCTTGAAAGCTTTATGTATCAGGTCCTGGTATCCTCCTATCTTCAAGCTGCATATCTTTGATGAACTGGTTAAGTCTGTCAAGCTCCCTCTGCCAAAGCATATCTTTGTGCATGGAGAGATATTGACAGGAGACAATGTCATTTTTGTGAATCACCAACTGGCCTTCTCTCATGAGGACCATGAACTTGTCCCTGGAGATCTCTAAGGAAGTAGCAACCTGTGACATGATGTGAAAGTGTGTGAGTTTACATCCAAACTCAGTAAGCTGTCTCCTTCTCTTCTGAAATATCTCACTATTCCGCTCTTTCCATAAAAACCATAGAATTTCACATGTAAGAGTAGACTGAAAAGAATTCATTTTAAAATCAAAAGACTCAACATAGCCAGCAAGAATTTTAGACCAAAACAGACCATGTGTACTATTCCAAACAATAGGAAACCCAAGAAAGATAGACCATATACCATAGGCATAGGCACATTAAAAAAAAAGGTGTTCATAGGATTCAGGGACTGAACAAAAATCACACCAAATAGGTTCTCCTAAACCATGGGGCAGGGTGTTACCCACAACAAGCTTCTTTAAGAGCAAAAGCCACCTAAAACAAGATTTCTTAGTTTCACAAGGGGAGTGCCAAAAAAACTTAAAAAAGGTTTTCCATTTAGAAACTGGGAAATCCAGCCCCCAGCCAAGGTTCACCCTCTCAAAAATGTCACATTTATCTTTCAACATATCATAAATCTGCTTGGTAGAGATCTTTTGAAACTCACTACCATCCTTCCATTTGACCCACTACAAGAACTAATTAGTGGTCATACATTTACCAGGAAAGAAAGAACCCATTGCTTTAGTTAGGATAGAATAGGTCTTTTTCTGAGAACTAGGGATATTGAACCTATTAGACAGTTCCTCCCAATCCCCAAGCCGATTGTCAATCAATACATCTTGGATAATAGAGATACCATACTTAGCCCAATTCTTGGCAGAGCAACTTTGTGGTAAGGCCAATGGCTTGCTGTTAGCCTCCACCCCCCACCAAATCGATCTATCGACCACCGAGTATGTAGGAGGACCACCACTAGCACCCCTGAATAAGAGAAGGTCCCTGACTTGAATCCAAGCTTTCCAAATAGACTGAAATACTTTGGAACCAAACACTGACAAGTTCATGGATCCCATCAACTTGTCCCAAAGAGGCACATCTTTCCATCCTTTTCCTTTCTTAATCTCTGATTTATTGATGTTATTCCTGATCAAAGCCTTCCATGGTTCATCGCCTGTCACAGCTTGTGTAACCCATTTGGAAGCCAGAGCCATACCCTGGTCTTTCAGATCTCTAATGCCCAAGCCCCCTTTATTTTTTGGCATACAACACCACTGCCATTTGACATAGTGCCTTTTTTTGTTGCCAAGACCATCAGACCAGAGGAAGTCCCTCATAATTCTCTCAAGCTGTCTAGTCTGATAGTTAGAGAAAAGCCATGCAGATGAAAAATAAATGTGATGAGATGATAAAACTTTTTGGACAATCTGAATTCTACCAGCCAAGGATAAAGTGTGGGTCTGCCATTTGATATATTTCTTCTCGATCTTGGCAAATAGCTAGTTCTACATTTCTTTGAGAGATGGGTCGATAGAGAATGGAATGCCCAAATATCTTACTATGTCATTAGGCCCTACCCACCTCCAACCTTTCCTTACAACCCACTCTGGAGGATCATATGACCAATCAATGACCGAGGATTTATGAGGGGCCACTTTGGCTCCCGAGACATCACAAAAGAACTGCAGTCTATGTAGCATGTTCTCAAAGTTCTCCTCTTCCAAGATAATAATTAATGCAGTGTCATCTGCAAATTGAGCATTAAGCATGGATTCTTCATTGGGGAGAGTGATTCCTCTAATAGGAGGACCAAGTTGAGAGGCTCTCAAAATATAAAAAAGAGCATTAGCAGTAATAACAAACAATGCAGGGGCAATAGGGCACCCCTGCCTAATAGACCTTTGGAGGATGATACCTTCAGAGAGTTCTCCATTAACATCTATAATCGTAGAAGAATTTGAGAGTAGGATCTTGATCCATTTACAAAAGTAAGGGGGGAATCCAAATGCTTGTAGCATTCCCATAACAAATGGCCATTCAATTCTATCATATGCTTTTTCGAAGTCCAACAAAACCATGACTGCATTCTGCTTCTCACTCTTTGCCCAGTGCATAGCTTCCCAACTGGTAATCAGGTTTTCCAAGATGAATTTTCCTTTAATGAATCTTGTCTGGGTTGGAGATATAAAATCATTCAACATGCTTCCAATCCTCCTAGTCAGAACTTTAGCTATCACTTTATAAGACAAATTCAAGAGTGTAATGGGCCTCCAGTTCCTCACCAGGGATTTATCACCATCTTTGGGGAGCAGCTTGATGACTCCCCTGTTAATGTCAGCACCTAGGGAGCCCTGATGGAAGGCTTCCTCATATAATTCTAACAATTCTTGCCCTATCCAATCAATATTATGCTTATAGAACTCAGCAGGAAGTCCATCAGGCCCAGGGGCTTTATCATTAGCCAAGGATCTGATAGCATCTTCAATTTCTGCCAATGTGACTAGCAAGTTGAGTCTATTAGCCTCCACATCCTGAATTTTCTTAGGGATCAACCTGAGGCACTCCTCCATTTTTTGAAATTGTGGTCACTAAATTATGAGGAGAACAATTTCTTATAGAAGTTAAAGAAAGCTACTTTGATATTGTTAGAATCCATAGATACTTCCCCATCAATTTGAATGCCTTCAATGCATTCTCTTTTCTGCTTGCTTCGTATGATGTTGAAGAAGTATTTGGAACCTTTATCACCACCTTTCATCTAGTTCATCCTAGCCCTGGTCCTTTGCCCATTGATTTTATACTATTCACAATTTCTAAGTTGGCACTTAGTCTCTTTAACCTTCTCTTCCAATTGCGGGTCATACCCCTTATTCTGCAATTCTTTCTCTGCAGAGTTAAGGGTACACTGTAGGGAAAGCTCTTCCCTGTTTCTAGCCATGGCCTTTTGTTTCCTTATAATCTAGTAAATACTCCTCCATGAAACCACTAAGTGGCTCCACATGTCCACTTGATTCAAACCTTGATTACAAAGTTTACATAAACTGGTGACCATTTTAATAGCTTCATCGGTGTCTTCATCCTTAAGAAGCGAGGTATTAAGTTTAAAACTATTATTCTTCTTAGGAAGATAAATATCCTTATCACAATCGAGGGAAACTATAGCATAAATAGGGTGGTGATCTGACATAGAAGTGGGGGAGACACACACATGAGCCCTGCCCTCCTGTTTCTCAAAGGAGAAGACAAACTCTTCTGCATATACCCTGTCAAGCCTACAGTAGACTCTCTGCTGTCCTGCCTGGTTATTACACCATGTGAACCAAATATCTGAGAAGGAGCTCTTCTTAAGCCCGAGGGGATCTTCAATTATGAACTTCCTCTTAAAATTAGACCATAAAAACAACTCATTCCCTTTCCACCCTTGCACATTACCACCACACTTATCCTCCCTACTTTCCACCATATTAAAATCTCCAACAAAGATCCAGTGGGCTTTAGGAAGACCACTAATTAACCCTTCTCACAGGGCGGCACAATCTCTATAATCATTAGGGGCATAGTTATTACAAATACTAATCAAAAAATCTTTGTGCTTGAGAGTGACCCATAATGCTCTGTGGCAGGGAGAGGAGCCATTTGAATTGATTTTGTCAGCCCATTGGGGTCCCACTAGAATGGCAGTGCCACCTCTACCTCTAGGGTGATTAGAATGAAAGCCAGTAGCTCAGTCCCAAATGAATTACATACTGGTGTATGCTTGAAAGCCAACAACCTTGATCTCTTGAAGACAAATAGTATCTTTATCTTTGAGTTTATTACACCATTTTCTAACCAAGTATTTTCTATCAGACATTTCTAACCCTCTCACATTCCTGCTATGTATATGTATCATTGAGGTAACATTTTAGGGTTATTATAAAGCCTATTAAAACAATCTGGCATCCCCTTCCCCGAATTTTTGCTGTCATTAGACAGGGATGTCCTTTCGACCATCTTTTTTTTTTTTTTTTTTCGACTTCAGTAAAAGGTTCTTCAGCCACATGTGTGATTACTGCATTTTGCAATTTGTGACCATTGTAGACTTTAGGGGTTCCCTGACCCCCCCTCTCTCTATTCATGGGGACACTGGAGTTCCTCCTAGCACTCGCGGCTTTCTCACTGATAGATGATAATGTCAATTGTTGCGCATTCGGTTTGGGGGGGGGGGTGGAATTTTTTAAGTTTTAACAAACATAGTTTCTTGGGTAGGAATTGGTTGACAATCAGCTGGGGATTCAAGAGCAACCGTATTTTGACCCAAGGTCTCCTTTCCATCAAATAAAGGATTACTGGTACATAAAAAAACATCTTTATCCGCTTTATCTTGACTGCAAGTTATCTCACTATTAACAGTCAGCTCGGGGGCTGAGCTTTTACCATCCACTGGACCAGTCTCATCAATTTTGGAGGTGGTAGCATCTTTGTCTTTATTAGAGTCATTAATTTCTGAGCCGACCTTATTATCTTTCATATTCAGTTTACTGGTAAATTTAGGGTTTTGATAAACCCGCAAGGCCAGACACTCTTTTTTGGAGTGGCCATTTTGTTTACAATGAAAACAGGAACTTAACTCACCTAAAAGTGCAATTTCCCAAGAAATATATAATAATAATTAATAAAATAATATATAAATATATATCACTACTACTATTATCAACTTGTCACTACGTCTCTCACAACGGTCAAAGAAAAATATAAAAATATTTCATTTTAGAACATGATGCCTTCAAGGACAATATTTTGTAAATATCGTGACAACTAACTTTTGAGTTAATCTATTCAAAAGGGAACACTTGAGCAGGTTGAAATGTAGAAAATCAGTTTGTAAAGTAGCTTGTCTTATACACTTTCTTTAAATGTTAAAATAATTTTTCCTTGATCATTAATTTATAAATTAATTGAATTGTATTTAGTTAATTAGCCTAAATAAGTTATTATAGTGTGATATATATTTTTTTAATCGAGGGTGTGATAATTGCCTTGCTATGATATAACCAAGCTAGATTTAACCTAAAACCCTTCAAACGCTCACTCTTTTTTTTCGCTCGGTTTACAAAACATACACAACCATTGCATACAGCACCATTTGAGGATTGTATTTTGGGAAGGGAGAGGAGAGTGCGAGTAAGTTGTTAGGTGCGAGGTGAGTCTGCTGCAATGAGGATTTCAGAGCAACACAGAGTAATGGACGTATTAACTAATTATGCATGTTGATTGCAGGACTCCTTTTTGCTATTCACTTGAAGCCCGCGAAGATGCCAAAGCACTACCGTCCGGCCGTAAGTTGACTGTTTCTTTTGATTTCCCAAACTAAATTCATAACTCCCACATCCATTTCTCTTATACATACCTCATCCCGCCGTTCCTGGAAACCATAGTTACTAGGTTCTGAATATTTCATTCATTTGGGTGGTCCAGAAAATTCAGAAATCCGAAACCTTCAAAAGTTTACAAATTTTCATAATAATTTTATGAGTAGAATTTTGAAAATAATAAGATATATAGATGCTCAGAAATGATAAAATCATAAAAGTGTTAAACATTTCTTAAAGATCAAAATATAGAGTAATATTTATCAAAGTTTCAAGCCTAAGCTTAGAATTGAAATAAGGTTCAAGTCTTAAACATCTGTAGCATCAAAATCTTTTTCAAAATTAAAACTAGAATCAGCATTTTGATGAAATCTTCCAGTAAATTCTTTTTCATCTCCTTTATTCTTCAAAGGATACTTCTTTAATGCAAGGAGAATCATTTTATTTTTGAAGAGATTGTCTAGGCAATTGTAAATTGCTTTGAACAAACACAATATCTGGAAGTTTCTTGTTCCCTTGTTGATTCCTCGTGTAAGAATGGATCAAATCATGGTAGTGTGATTTCTTTCACGTACCGAAGCATTGGAATTTTGGCCATGGATTCTCATGGTTGGCTTTTGCAACTCTGTCATAGAAGCCCCTTAAGCCTGCCATCATTTATTTGGTTCCATCCTTATCTTGTTTATCTTTGCCTCCTTGAGATCAAACACTTTCTCGTTGCCTTTAAAAGAATAAGCTGTTATCACCTTTTACTTCTTAATCGCCATCAACAGCTAACTTATCTATGTTGCCAACAAGTCTTTTTTAAAGCTTCTCTTCTCTATTATGGTCCACCTTAACTATCTCAGAATTAAATAGCAAGTTGCTGCATGGAATTGACTATGTAACATGTCCCATTGCTTGCCCACAATGGTCAAAATCCATTGAACTTCATCATCTTTTTCTAAAACTTTTAAGTCGCTTCCTTTTCTCTATCCACGTCTTCATGCACAACGGCCACACAGGGTTTCCAATATAAACCATTGTCAACATTTTATTTTGACAAGTGGTTCATATAATTTCTCAGATTTTTCAGCCCCTTCCCAAATGAATTTCCCAAGATGGCTGCTTCAACATCTTTGCTTATGCCATCATTGGAAAATTTATAGTTTGTTCATTCATCAACTTAGTGATCAGAAACAAGATAAGAGATATATGACAGAAATTGCAATGTGACAGAAAATGGGGTAGGGCGAGTTTGTGGACAACAAATGAATCAGACAGTGTTTTAGTATATTTAGTATATCACTTTATTTACATATATAAAATATCGATTAATAAAATATAAATATTAAATTTAATAATGCCAATGCTGTAGAAACTGTTATAACATTGTTGATATGTTAGAATAAAATAAATTAATTCTATTTGAGTTTTCCACAATGAACTTGCTTGGTAGATATTTATGAAAGGGAAGGCGGCCCAGATAAATCATATCAAGCAGGGAAGAATCTCTTTCAATTGAATTGGATTTATCTTTATGCAATTCATATGAAAATGCACATAAAGTGGAAGCAGGCCTTCAAAGCTGTAATTTTTCATAGAATAATGAATCTTTTCACAGGTCTCAATAATTATTCTTAATTTATGTTTGTATATATGCATAGATGTTACTAGAGAGTATCCTAATTTTTAGTTCGTTTTCTAAATTGCAGGGAAAGAAGAAAGAAGGAAATGCAGCCAAATATATCACAAGAAACAAGGCTCTGAATCGCCTTCAACTGAAATTGCCTGAGTTCCGGTAAATGCAGAATGCCTAATGTGATTATTATGTGGAATTTCTCCGCTTGTCAATTTATTGACATGGTCATTGTGTTCTTAGTATGGATGGATTAATGGTCATGCAGGCGATTATGTATCTTAAAGGGAATCTTTCCACGGGAGCCGAAGAAAAAGCTTGAAGGAAATAACAAAACATATTATCATATGAAAGATATTGCCTTTCTTGCTCATGAACCACTGCTTGTGAAGAGCAGGTCAGTTTGATATGTTATGATACATTTCAATCCTCTTGCTATGTATTAGGTAACTGATATACTTGAATTCAAAGCTCTGATTTTCTTGCAGTGCAGTAAATTTAGGATTCATATGTATCCACATAGCTGAAATTCACTTCATTTTCTCTGTTTGGAATGACCCCAAATGATGAAGATTTAATTATTGTTGGAATTTAATGAGTATCAAAAATTAACCAGCATATAGGTAATCCTAGATACCAGAAGAAACAGCATAGCATTAACTGCAGTGACATGGCTTGTGTGTAAGCCAAATGATACAACATCTATGAAATAGTACACAACTTTAGTACAATGGTCCTAGTTTATACGTTGTGCTATTAATTAAAAGTATAAATGCTAACAACAATTGCATTTTGGCTTCATTTTGGGGGTTTTTATGAGCAATAGTACTCCATTATTTTAGCTTCTACATGCTTGCATTTGTTCATATTTTCAATCTCAACTGATTTTCAGATTTAACTGTTGCCATGATGCTTTCCATTGATGGATTTACAAAATTGGCAAAGTTATTATAACATCTTTCCAACAAGCATTCTAATTGCAAAAACTGGAGTATCTAGCAACCGATAGCTGTATTATAGTTTGACCATATCAACAAAACTCGACTTTCAAGGGCTCATAGATGTCAAAGTCTGAAATGTTGAAAGTTAAACATTTTCTTTTTGTTTACTAATATAAGAAAAATGATTTGTATCTCTGAATAAATATACAAGGAATAAAATAATAGTGACAAAAAGATTGATAGAGTCCAAAGAAGAAGAGTTGTATTGGCCCTTTTGTCCTATGTTGGTCCCAAAATCTTTTTAAATGGGTAGGTAAAGAAGGTCAGATGGTCTGCACTGAAATAATTACCCAAATGATAATAATTTGCAATGAAACATTTTTTACCTGGAGAACTTGTTTCGAAGAGACTACTCTAGTTTTGACAAAAAAGGCTTAGAGCAAAAGCAACTTAGATCACTGGAAACACTTGTAAATATAAACTGATGAAACAGAGATTAGAAATAATAACTTGAATAAATTATAAATGTCAAGTAGATTGAGTTGCTTACATTGCAAAGTAATTTAGTAAGATCACAGGGGAAGCAGAATTGATTCTTGGGCTGGTGTTCCTCACTGTATCAGGTGAGGCTTTTTTCCAGTGATCTTCAAAGTTGCATGCAGTGTCTGGAGGAACCAAAAGATACCAAGAGCACAGGCTATCTATGTGTTGTCTCTCCAGATATTATAAATTAATAGAATTCCTGCATATGTTCTGAGACTGAGATTCATTGTGTAAATTACTAAATTGTGAGGGGTCACATTTAAAGCATAAGATTTATCCTGTTTCAAAGCAAGAAATCAATAAACATACTCTTGGCCACCATTTTTGTGTTATGCTGATTCCCAGTATCACCAAAATCTTTAAGCACAAATTCCAGTGTATTAATGAAACATTTCTGGCAGGATCTTTAAATCTGTGATTTTCACGATCTGTGTTTATATTTTAAACCTTCACAAAATATTTCCTCAAGAACAACAGATGAATTGGCAGTGACATGCTCCAAAATTTCATTTCAGTTCTTGATTTACAGAAACTGTTTCAGTAACTCGCTTATAGCTAATACTATGCATGGGGAACTGTGGCTACGGTTTTCAATGGTTGTACTAACATGCATTAGAAGGTGAGGTGATACTTCCTATGATCCAAGTTATTGGTACAGTAGTGTCCCATAATGAAATTTTCTTATTTTTGGTTTAAATAGATATTCCACACTCACAATAATACTTGCATTATTTATTACAAATATTAACTTAACTTTAAACTTATAGTTGTGATAATTTTTAATTTTTAATTTAAAGCTTATTACAAATTTGAAAATATTGAACTTATATTCTTCTGTAATCTTTCTTCCAATCTGCAGCTTCTTTATATGTATAATTGTCTTGAATTGTTTGAAATTTTCTATCTAAAGTTAGGGGTTTTCGTCCACTAACTTGGCAAGAGAAATTAAGGGATTTCGTCCTTAAACCTCTTGTCATTGAGGGGTTTTGTCCTCTGTTTGCTGAACCACATTTCACATTCCACAAGAGATGAGAATCAGATATGAAATATATTCCTCATATTGGTGCTTACTTCTTATTCAGTGTTTCTTATATATCTTCTTTTTTCAACGGTGGTGATTCTTCACATGCCCCCCTGACTTTTGATTATATCCCCCTGGTTTTTGATTATATTAAACTTTAATTTAATATTTTATAATCACATTAATTTTAGTTTGGCTCTTCTTCTTTCTATGGCTACTCAACTCTAGATAAGAATATGGGCTGTGTGTTTCTGGGTGGTGATCAAATTGGAGTTCAGTTGTAACTTGGTATACTCTGACCCTGAATGATTTGAATTACTATCTTCTCCTTGATTAGTTTGTGCAGGCTTGAGGGAATCGATTACATTGTTCATATTTTGAAGAGTTTGAAGGAGCAACTGTGTCGTTTGTTCATGTCTTTGCATAGAAGTCTTCCATTCATTCTCTTGTTCTCCCTCTCAATCAGCCATATTACCCTCTCTAATATGGTTGCCAATCTCTTGTGATGCTGTCTTTAGCTTTTTCTCTCAACTACATAAATTGTATTTAGACCCACAGGCTGGCAATACTGCTCCTTTAATAGCATTTTTAATGTCACTTTTTGGTTTTTCTTTATTTATTCTTTAAATAATAAATATCTAACTCACATTTATATTTGCATTATTAATGGCATTTTTTGAATTTTCTTTAAATAATAAATATCTAACTCACAGTTATATTTGCACAGTTAATTATTCATAATGATTCTTGATTTAAACTGGCTGATTAAATATTGATTGCTAATATTAAATTTATTGAATTGCTTTGGATACACAATAACCTGCCTAGATTTATACAAGGTATTATTTTCTGTAGTATTTTAAATTTTGTTAAGGTCTAGAGCAGTTTAATGCCTTTGGTAAATAATTTGCAAATCTGCTTGAGTAATGGGTTTTCGTCCACAAACTCAGTGAGGAAAATAAAGTTTTTTGTCCTTTAATTATTGCCATGAGGGGTTTTGTCGCCAAGTTAACTAATTTCTATTCCAAGCTGAAAAGGAGTAATAACGAAATTGTAAAAGATGTATTCTTTGCGTGGTGGTGCCTTCTTGCTTGATGTTTTTTATATATCTTGTTTTTTCAATAGTCATGCTTCTTCACATGTGCCTTGGCTTATGATTAAATTAAATTTTAATATTGTATATTACAATTACATTATATTAAATATATGTAGATGCATTTATATATTTTAACTTATCATTACTATAATATCATTTTGTAAAGGGGTCATTGCAATTTGAGTCCTATTAACCTATTAAAAAATGAAAGAAAAGTAAAAAAAAGTTAAAATAAAACATACTTAAATTAGAAGAAATATTTACTGAAGTGAAACAATTTTTTTATGTTTTACTCACCTTTGGTAGCACCAATTTTGAGAATGATTTGAATCTGTCCTGCTTATAAGGTTTTCAGAGGATTTTATTGGCAGATGACAGTTAACTAGTGTTTGAAGTTTTTTATTTTCCCTTTTAAATTCTGAGTGGATGTTATATCACTATCTTGAAATACATTTGGAGAGGGGGGATCGAGTAGTGGGGAATTTAAAGATATCATGTTACCATCTTACTTGCAAGATTCTTTAAATATATATCTTTGTAGCAGCCGTTGTGTAAATACCATAAGCTCTACTTAATTATACAACTATATTATGAACTCCGTGTGCTTGCTTGGAGGGGTTATATGCTTGCTTACATTAGCATGAAGTGTGTGGAAGATACTCCATTGATCAGTTTTGTGCTGAGCTTCATTAATCTGCTGAAAATCTGAATTTTGCAAATTATCATATTTGCATATATTTACTTGATTCGAAGTGCTGTCCGTGCTTTTGATGACTGACACAATTATTTTTATCTGGAATGGATTGAATTCAATTTAGTAATCGCCCTCTTTTCTTGGATGGTCATGATCTCTAATTTGTTGCCATTGGGTTTCATCTTGGGATGACACATGGATGATCTTGAGATTTGAGATAGTCTTCTGCCAAATGATGGTGAGATGCTGAAAGGATTGGTTTTTTATATGTCAATCACAGGTATTGAGTTGCCGGTATTGACTTATGATGACAGCTGCTTTGTATTGGATGTGATGTTGATAAGCATTGTGGATGATCAGTTGATGATAGGCTTTGCTGATTTTGAGATGCTGACAGTTTTTTATTGATGAAGGTGTCAACATGCTTTGCTTTTGTAGATTTGTTGCTTCTGCTTCTACATATGCAACCACTTTTTGATAACATTGCTCTTGTTGATGTTTATACATGATGGGCCAGCACATATTATTGATTTTTATGATATTTCTTCAGCTGACAAGTATGGCTGAAAAGAAGAGGGCAGGGTGCATTGGGCAATCTCCATTGTCCATTTGCTAATGGATGCGGTCAATATAGGTACAGTTTCCATAATTCGAACACAAGCTTTGGAGATCTTCAAAATGCAACTGATAGTGACTATGACTATGGTGGTGACAGTTACAATGATGATGACCATTGGAGATTGATGCAAACCGAAGAAAGACATGGCTGCAGGCATTCCTGTGATTCCGAATAAGGGCAACTATTAGCAATGCTGATTTGTTGGTGTTTCTTTTACTATTTGAAATAGTTCCTATGAGGCACTATGTTAGCATCGACTAATGGTAACCAGTAAGCTCTCTACCGGTCCAAGTATTGTCATTGATTGACAAAAGAGGATAGAGATCTGTTATCTCTATACAGGTGGAAGCTCTAAGAAAATCTACATCAAGAGAGGCTGGTTTGGCAAGAAAAGAATAACTGTAATCCATTGTAACCAGTCTCTACACTAAGCATCAGTAAACCGGGCAATGCACTCAATTAGGGAAGAGAGTATTCCAGTATCAACCAAGGACCAAACTACAACCGGTATAGACAAGTACAAATAAAAGCTATCTAACTAGTGTTTATAACACAACTGGTACAGTGCAACCAGTAATCCGTGCAAAAGAAAGCACACCGAGGACGTGCAACCGGTAAGCCAAGAAAGAGACAGCAGCAGGTCAAAGACTCCTATCTGTTTATAGCATGAAGAACTCAATCGGTATATTATAAGACTCCGGTATAAACCGAGGAAGTCATAGTCAATTGTCTGTTCCAACCAACTCTTCTTGACCGGGATTTGTTGCAGTAAATCCTGGTGATCTTGAGTTGTCTTGGTGGTCGGTTTGAGGTGCAGGTAAAGGATTTAAAACCGGAATCAATGGTTTCTTGAGGCGCGATTGAAGGATTTAAAGTCAGATTCAGTGGCTTTAAATCAAGGTGTTATCTCCTATGAAGAAAGGTTGTCTGACACGCAACTGTTGTTTTCTTCATGTAGTGGATGAAGCCAGAGCTTGCATCAGATGTTTGCTTAGTGAATCAACACTTCACTGAGTGATGTATTCGTAAGATCTCAGGATTAGGTCATGCATTTGAGGCGCAGTTAGGGCAACAAAACTGTATATATTCTTATGTCTGTTGAGAAGAAGAATTGCCTTCATTCTACTGAGAAAAAGAGTGAACCTATATGCTACAGAAGCAGAGGTAAAAGAAAACTGAGAAAGAGAGATAGAAGATTGTGCAAAGTAGCACAACAGTAGATGAGAATACACCTGCGGTGACCGGTGATGATTCTTAGTTGAGTACAAATGGAGATCTTATCAGGCTAAGCAAAGCCATCTGTAAAGATCACACTTTTATTGTTTTCTAGCAAACTACAATAGACAAATCCCAGTATCTAGGTGGACTCTAACAGGTCCCTTGTATCAAAATCCCGTAACCGGGTGACATCTTTCAAGGTGTTTAAAGTCTTTTAACCAGGCAGGTCCTAACAGACCTTTTGTAACAAATCCCTTGATCGGGTCGCATCTAGCAAGTGCATTTTTATCCTTTAACTGAGAAGGCTCTTAACAGGGCGTACTCCAGGAGAGTACAAAATTTGTGAGGTCTCCTCACACCGTGGTTTTTACCCTAACCGGGTTTCCACGTGATAAATTTGGTCACTTTGTGATTGTTTTCTTACTGGTATCATTTGCTTAAATCTACTTACTTTTAGTGCTATAAGTTTACTTCACGGGATCTAGTGAGAAAAAGTTTTTAGAGGTGCTGATTCACCCCTCCCCTCTCAGCACCGGTTGGGACTGTCAATTGGTATCAGAGCCAAGTCTTGTTTTCTTTGCCGCTTAACCGCTCAAAGAAAAGATGATGAGAAAGGAAGGACCAAAGTTTTCAAAGGAAAACTTCACCTTGTGGTGCAGTAGAATGAAACTATATATGAAGACCACTGGAGATCAATACTGAAATCATGTTGCCACTGAGTACACTGAACCTTCTTGCACGATGACACCTGATGAACAGAAGATCAATACCGAGCACACGACAGCTATGGATATGATAGCTAGCACACTACCTGATCATGTCTATGCTGAGATTGAACATCTTGAATCTGCTTGCAAGATGTGGGGAAAGCTGCAAACAGTCTATGGAGGAGATCCTAATGTTCAAAGAGCCAAGGTCGAAAGCCTCAGAGGAAAGTACGATGATACGAGGATGAATGAAGGAGAAGACATCGAGCAATACAACAACCGGATCAAAAAAGTGATCAATTCCATCAGATGCTTAGGAGGAAAGCTCAGTGAAGAGGAAGTAATCAACAAAATACTGAGAACTCTTAGACCTCAGTATGCCATCAAGATTTCTGCCATTCAAGAGCTCAGATCGGTGACCAAAGATCAAGTCACTCTAGACTCCTTAATCGGTAAGCTGGCTGTTTTTGAATTAAGTAATTTTGATAATTGCTTACCTATTCAAGAAGTAGCTTTCAAGTCTTCCGCTAATATCTCTTCCACTAAAAAGGGAAGAGAAACTGGTAACTTCTCTACCGGTAAGATTGGCAACCTTGTAGAGAATCTGTTCTCAGAAGAGATAGAGCAAGAGGAGTTTGAAGCACTCATTGCAAGAAGATTCCCCAGAGGGAAAGGGAAGTACAAGGGAAAGCTCCCCTTGAAATGCTTCTCTTGCAATAAAATAGGTCATATTGCTGCAAGATGTCCTGATAATGAACACAAAGATAAAAGAGACTGGTTCAAGAATAAAGCAAAGAAGGAGTGCTATCTTGCAGAAGGAGTCACAGATAATGAATCTGAAGACTTGGAGGATCCAAAAATTGCATTTGTTGCAATAAAGGAGGAGAGCCCAGTTATAGAAGAAGTTGCACTCATATCAAGATCTCATCAGTATGATGACTGGATCATTGACAGTGGATGCACTCACCACATGACTGGTGACAAGAGCAAGTTTATCAACCTCGAGCTCAATGACAGCGGATCAGTTACCTTTGGAAACAATGCTCCCTGTGGTATCAAAGGTAAAGGTTCTATTGCTCTCTGCAACAATGTTGTTTGTGAAGATGTGTACTGGGTTGAAGGACTCAAGTACAACTTGATGAGTGTTGCACAACTAAACAACAAAGGATTCCTGCTGGAATTCGGACAAGGTTCCTGTATAGTAAAGAATCAATCCGGAACCCATGTTACAACCGGTAGACAGAGCAAAGGTAATCTTTTCTATCTTGACTTAATGGAAGGAGCTTGTCTCATAGCCTCGATCAAAGGAGAATCAAGCAAAATCTGTCTTATGACCAAAGAAGACAACATTCGGCTATGGCATAGGAGGCTTTGCCATATAAACTTTGACAGTATTGTCAAAGTGAGCAAAAAGAAAATGGTAAGAGGACTTCCTGAGATTACAAAGCCCATCAAGGGCATTTGTAAAGATTGTCAATTGGGAAAGCTAACTGGAACATCTTTCAACAATAAGTCCTTCTCTGCTAAGAATGTTCTAGATTTGGTACACACTGACCTGAGCGGACCAATGAGAACAAAGAGTTACCATGGAGACCGGTACTTTATGCTCTTTGTGGAGGACTTCTCCAGAATGATGTGGACACTCTTTCTTAAGGAGAAATCAGAAGCTTTCCACATGTTCAAAATCTACAAAACTAGAGTGGAAAAAAAGACCGGTAAAAGCTTGAAGTGTCTGAGATCAGACAGAGGAAGTGAATTTACTTCTCAAGAGTTCACTCACTACTGTGAGGAACATGGAATAAAAAGACAGCTATCTGCACCAAGGACTCCTCAGCAAAATGGAGTAGCAGAAAGAAGAAACAGAATGTTGATTGATTGTGCTAGAACATTGCTGATTCAAAAAGATCTGCCTCATCACTTCTGGAGGGAAGTTGTTAGTACTGCAGTCTACACACTCAACCGATTTCAAGTAAAAAAGGGAATCGGTAAGACTCCCTATGAACTTTGGTTCAAACATACTCCCAGTGTAGGCTATTTCAAAATCTTTGGTAGTAAGTGCTACGTGAAAAGAGATATGCACTCTGGGAAGCTTGATCCCAAGAGCGATGAGGGAACTTTCTTAGTTTACTCTACCAAAAGTAAGGCCTATCGGTGTCTGAACAAAAGAACAAGGAAGATAGTTGAAAGCATCAATGTAAAAGTTGATGAATCTTCAGAACTAGAAATAGACCAATCATGATAATCCTAACAGTCTTCAAGGCCCAGACGAAGGGAATGCCTTTGAGTTCAACGAAGCTATGACTGAAGATGAAGGAGAAATACACATGGACAGACATTTGGAGAATTTACTTGAACCCAACAGGTTGACATAGGATGGTGAACCAGTTGATATCCCGAACCATGTTGAAGACAATGCTCAACCGGAAGAACCAAACCGGGAATAGAGACCCGCTCTTCCAAGGTATGTCACATCATCCTACTGACAATATAATTGGTGACAAACATGGGAACGTCTTGACTAGGAAGAAGGCCAAAGAGAACATCTGTCTGCTTTCATGTGTTGAGTCCAAATCCACCAGAGAAGCCCTAGAAGATGAGAACTGGGTCAAGGCCATGGATGAAGAAATCGAACAAATTGAGAAGAACGATACATGAGAACTTGTGCCTAGACCTCAGGACAAAAACGTCATTGGAACAAAATGGGTCTACAGGAATAAACTGAATGAGGACGGTAAAGTCATCAGGAATAAAGCGAGACTGGTTTGCAAAGGATATGCTCAGGAAGCTGGACTAGACTATGGGGAAACTTTTGCACCAGTGGCTAGATTGGAAGGGGTAAGAATTCTTCTTGCCTATGCAGCTCACAAAAGGTTTAAAGTTTACCAGATGGATGTAAAGTATGCGTTCCTCAATGGAATATTGGAGGAGGAGGTCTACATTGAGCAACTGGAAGGATTTACATCTGCTCAAAAGACTGATATGGTCTGCAGACTAAAAAAGGCTCTCTATGGACTTAAGCAAGCTCCAAGGGCTTGTTATGAAAGGTTGCATTCATACCTTCTGACCATTGGATTCACAAGAACCGGTGACAACAGCAATATGTATCTCAAAACCGGAAAAGATGGAAATTTAATTGTTGAAATCTTTGTTGATGACATCATTTTTGGAGGAGATGACAAGATGAGCAAAGCCTTTGCTGAAGAAATGAAGAAAGAATTTGAGATGTCTATGATTGGGCCCATAAAATTCTTTATTGGACTACAGGTCCATCAGCTAAAAGAAGGTATCTTCATCTCTCAGTCCAAGTACATTAAAGAAATTCTTAAGACTTTTGGACTAGAAGAATCCAAACCGGTTGGAACTCCAACGATAACTAATCTCAAGTTATCAAAAAAGGATGATGCCAAAGAAGTAAATGAAACAATGTATCGGTCCATGATAGGAAAATTGCAGTATGCTGTTCACAGCAGATCAGACATTGCTCATGCAGTTGGGATAGTGGCAAAATTCTCAGCTAATCCCAAAGAAACACATCTGATAGCAGTAAAAAGAATCTTCAGATATCTAAAAGGAACCGAGGAATATGGCTTGTGGTTTCCACACAAGGGAGGATTCCAAATAAAAGTCTACACTGATGTAGACTGGGTTGACAACATTGATGACAGAAAGATCACAAGCGGTGGTGCATTCTTTCTAGGGGGGAGAATTGTACCATGGACAAGTAAGAAGCAGAATTGCATTTCACAGTCCACTGCTGAAGCTGAATATGTTGCTGCTGCAATCAATTGCACACAGGTGATTTGGATCAAACAACTGTTGGAAGGTATTTAGGAACAAGTACTTGAACCGATCGCAATTCACTATGATAGTACCAGTGCCATCAACATATCCAAAAATCCTGTTATGCACTCCAAGACCAAGCACATTGCCATCAAGTATCACTACTTGAGGGAACTAGTACAGGATAAAGAAGTAAGATTGAAGTATGTCCCCACCAAAGAACAAATTGCTGATATATTTACCAAGCCATTACCAAAAAGTACTTTTGAGTATCTCAGAGGTAGACTGGGGGTTGTACCCCTCTTTGATCATCAGTAATCATCAACAGGAAGTCATCAGTTCATTATAACTCAACAAAGGGTTACACCTTATCTTTTATGAACTGATGAAAAGGACTGCTGCTCGTAGGGGGAGCAGATTAGAGAACAAAAATCTTTCTGATTGGCCTTTTGGCATTATTGTCAAAAAGGGGGAGAGATTGTGGTTTAGCAATCGACAATCAAACTGGGGAAGTAATGCAAGACTCCAAATGCCCTTCAAAGTTTTGCCATCAATGCTAAAGGGGGAGATTGTTAGCATCAACTAATGGTAACTGGTAAGCTCTCTACCGGTCCAAGTATTGTCATTGATTGGTAAAAGAGGATAGAGATCTGTCATCTCTATACAGGTGGAAGCTCTAAGAAAATCTACATCAAGAGAGGCTGGTTTGGCAAGAAAAGAATAACTGTAATCCATTGTAACCGGTCTCTACACTAAGCATCAGTAAACCGGGCAATGCACTAAATTAGGGAAGAGAGTATTCCAGTATCAACCAAGGACCAAACTACAACCGGTATAGACAAGTACAAATAAAAACAATATCTAACTAGTGTCTATAACGCAACCGGTATAGTGCAACCAGTAATCCGTGCAAAAGAAAGCACACCGAGGACGTGCAATCGGTAAGCCAAGAAAGAGACAGCAGTAGGTCAAAGACTCCTATCTGTTTATAGCATGAAGAACTCAACCGGTATATTATAAGACTCCAGTATAAACCGAGGAAGTCATAGTCAACTGTTTGTTCCAACCAACTCTTCTTGACCGGGATTTATTGCAGTAAATCTGGGTGATCTTGAGTTGTCTTGGTGATCGGTTTGAGGCGCAGGTAAAGGATTTTAAGCCGGAATCAATGGTTTCTTGAGGTGCGACTGAAGGATTTAAAGCCAGATTCAGTGGCTTTAAATCAAGGTGTTATCTTCTATGAAGAAAGGTTGCCTGACACGCAACTGTTATTTTCTTCATGTAGTGGATGAAGCCAGAGCTTGCATCAGATGTTTGCTTAGTGAATCAACACTTCACTGAGTGATGTATTTGTAAGATCTCAGGATTAGGTCATGCATTTGAGGCACAGTTAGGGCAACAAAACTATATATATTCTTATGTTTGTTGAGAAGAAGAATTGCCTTCATTCTGCCGAGAAAAAGAGTGAACCTATATGGTACAGAAGCATAGGTAAAAGAAAACTGAGAAAGAGAGATAGAAGATTGTGCAAAGTAGCACAACAGTAGATGAGAATACACCTGCGGTGACTGGTGATGATTCTCAGTTGAGTACAAATAGAGATCTTATCAGGCTAAGCAAAGCCATTTGTTAAGATCACACTTCTATTGTTTTCTAGCAAACTACAATAGACAAATCCTAGTATTTGGGTGGACTCTAACAGGTCCCTTGTATCAAAATCCCTTAACCGGGTGACATCTTTCAAGGTGTTTAAAGTCCTTTAACTAGGTAGGTCCTAACATACCTTTTGTAACAAATCCCTTGACCGGGTCGCATCTAGCAAGTGCGTTTTTATCCTTTAACCGGGAAGGCTCTTAATAGGGTGTACTTTAGGAGAGTACAAAATTTGTGAGGTCTTCTCACACTGTGGTTTTTACCCTAACTGGGTTTTCACGTGATAAATCTGGTGTCACTTTGTGATTGTTTTCTTACTGGTAGCATTTGCTTAAATCTGCTTACTTTTAGTGCTATAAGTTTACTTCACGGGATATAGTGAGAAAAAGTTTTTAGAGGTGCTGATTCACCCCTCCCCTCTCAGCACCGGTTGGGACTGTCACTCTAAACCTATTTGGCAAGCCTTGGCTGAAATTTATATAAACCCAATCCAGATGTATCTTGATTCAGCTCTAAAAGGAACTTTTTTCTTCAAAGTTCCCTTTTTGTTATCTCCTCCAGATTTTCCCAGCCCCTGAGAGCTGCTGCTTTATGTTTTCCTTATTGAATGTTTTGATGTGTCGATTGTTGATATCTTGATACTCTCTCTTCCTTGCTTTCTTGATCAGACTTATTTAAATCCAAGTTTAAAGCATAAAAAAGATTGACTTTGAGGTACCTGGTTGAGTTTTGTGCTGCTTCTTTTTAGACAATCCAATTACCATTTTCAAATCCTTATCATTAGCTGGTCGTAACTCAGGTTTATTTGCTGCCACTGTTTTGCCTTATATTGTGGATTGCTGTTGAATCTGCTTTTGACATCCCTTTGCCAATTGCCCTCAAAAAGATTTACTTTGGTGTACCTGATTGGGGTTCTTTGCTGTTACTTTTTAGGTATTTCAACTGCTATTTCCTATCCCGGCTATTAATTTACCTTAATTCAATTTCATATCTTTACCAGTTGTTTTCCTTAATTTTTGAATTCCTGTGCAATCAGCCTTGTACATCCATTTACCAAATGGCTGTGCCTGAAACAGACCTGAAATTTGAAAGGGATGTGTTCATGGTTAATTTTTTGATGCAAAGTGTAGTCAAGAACTTTCAACTTTGCAGAGGTTGTTTAGGATTTTTCTTAAATCCAGTTTGAAAACCATCTTTACATGAGCACAGTTTTAATTTCAAAAAGCAAATTGATAACCAAATAATTCTTGAATTATCTCAAAAGCCTTTTCTTGCCAGAATTGCAATGGGAGATTAGAAATTTTTATTAAACAGGCAAAATGGAAAGTATATTATCCAAAGACTAAAGTCAGACTGTCCCTTTTGTGCATAGATCCGCTCTTTGCATAAAGCCATGATGCATCCTCCAATCTGGTCATGCTCTGCTGGATTTGGAAATAGCTTTAAAAATATTTTACAGGTGAGGGCATTACTGCTGAACCTAATTTGAACTTCTTAGTAATTCATGCCTTGGTGGTTTCAACTTTCTGCAATGGGTCTAATATCCAGGGACTGACAAATCAGAGCGTAATCTTGTAGAGACATGATTCCACTTTTCCATGCCTTGAGGGTTAAGTACAATTATGGGAGATCACTTTTTGAATAACTCCCATGCGAACTAGAGAAAGCACCATATTTGATTGCATTTATTCGTAAGGATCTTCTTCAAGTTTTGGACACTGAATAATATAGAGGGAGGAGTTAACATTCCACCCCAGCACCTTCCCAGAAATTTCACACATGTAGAAGATAATTTAAAGAAAACACAAAAACTTGTACACTAGCAGGAAAGGTGCAAAGGGGAGAATACTAATTTTGTA
Source organism: Chamaecyparis obtusa (assembly GCA_027943335.1). Taxonomy (NCBI): domain Eukaryota; kingdom Viridiplantae; phylum Streptophyta; class Pinopsida; order Cupressales; family Cupressaceae; genus Chamaecyparis; species Chamaecyparis obtusa. The sequence goes on along the minus strand of BSBK01003636.1, from coordinate 379,220 downwards.
GATGACTTGTCTCTCTGAGTGACATTGTCTTCTCTGGTTGAGAGGATCTGTATATGAAGCATCTAAGTTGCACCTTAAACTCAAGAGTGCTTTGACATCCTTCAATTCAGTGTCATTTTGTTTCGGCTGTAAGTTCATAGGCTGCTTTTTGCTCGGTTAACTGACAAGTAACACATCATGGATCATGTTTCGACTTTATAAATATTAATTTGAAATCTGTTCTTTACCAAAATGTGGTCTATATGAAAATAAAAATTCTGAGCAAATTATGCATGTGTGTATGTTTTCTACAGACAAAGCTTTACAGACAATAGTCCATTTATATTTAGTCTACTACCCAGTTGTATTAATTGGTTATATGTTGACTTATGTAATGATGAGCTATTTTTATATCACTTCTTTTGTTGTCAACTTGATTGGTTGACTTTTGTGTTTCTGTATGCCATGTAGGGAAATAAAAGCATTCGAAAAAAAGATTAAAAAAGCTTTGGCAAAAAAGAACAAGAAATTGGCTGATTCTTTGCAAAATAACAAGCCATCATACACTCTTGATCATATTGTGAGACAGAGGTATTGTAATTCTATCTTTTATATCGATTTGTCAATAGATTTTCATGTAACGAATGACTCACTGCTTTTTGATCATGTATTTAATTTTTCAGGTATCCAGCGTTTATAGATGCCCTTCGCGACTTGGATGATGCCCTTACAATGACCCATCTTTTTGCAGCATTGCCTGCTGAAAAGACACAGGATATTCCTGTTGAGCGGGTCCATAGCTGTCGAAGGTTTGTTTCTAGATCTATAATTGTTCCATTGAATTATATCCTTCAAATCATAACGATTTCCAGACATGGAAGTGTTTTGTATCCTCAGAATTTAACTGCAAATACATTATTTTTGTTTTGATGTTCAAAGTTAAATTTTTATTCCTTATGGATTGGTTCAGTATTCAAGATGAATATAATAAACACACTTAGCTATTGTCTGTTATTGTATCTAAAAATATGATTAGTGTACACATTTAATGTTGTTTTAGCTGGACAAGTGTTTTTTTAATTTTGTCTGAGGAAAAATATTTATATAATTTTGACATTTTTTTGGTTTCGTTTTCCACATGGTTATCATAAAATTAGAATGGTTATAAACTTAGAACCGTCAAGAATCTTTAGGGATAACATAAAATATGCAGTGGCACAATATGGTCAAGTTTGGCCGTTTATTTTCTTACTATATCATTCACATAAAAGTATTCATTAATAATATTCCTAAAATAATTTGTTGGTTGTACTCTGTACTCTGTACATATTCACGTTCTTAGTGGAGTTGTCTATGGTTTGAAATTCAAATGTTTTTTTACATATAAATAGTATATGCTGTGAGTTGTGGGTGTGTTGTCTCTTCCTAACACCAATACTTGAAAATTGACTTTAACAATACTTTATTTCTTGAAAGACATAAGATGGACAACCTAGGAGTTTACTACTTGTTGCATTTTGTGAATAGGAGAAATATGTTCTTTATAATTTTATACATTAAGGGATTTCTAGCGGATCACGCCATAAAGGTTTAATACTTCAAAACAATGCCAGTGTTAGAGATTTCTGTAGATGCTTGTAAAGAGAGCATGCATCAAGGTAGCTCAAAGAAAGGGAGCTTGAAATTATATTTACTTGTCTACCTCCAAGCTGACTGTTGATGGCCCTGGGTCACAATTTGTCATATGGCTAAAACTGCACATCTCTTGAACATGGCCATGTCCATTCTCTCTTTTTTTAATATTCACACACAGGTTTCCAACTTTTCAGCCCTTACTGCACAATCAACTCTGAGTTCTAAATTTCATATTATTCATCTTCAGAAGTGTCTGCATTCTGTGCATCATTTCATGGGACTTGCTTTGAGATCCCTAGTTTTCCTTTGTAACTTGAAGTCTTTCAGTTTGATTCATGTTCTTGATTCCTCAATGTACCAAGTCCAACCTTCAATTTCCCAACAAAAATGGTTTTTTCTTGTCAAACTGTACATTGGATTGTTTGATATGAATGCTGGATGAGATGAATGAATTTGAAAATTATTCTGAACTGCTTCCTATTATATATGCACCTTCACGCTTCACTCTCTATCCATTTTTATTTCTGCAGACTTGTAATTTTTATAAATCTATTTTAATAGGTACTGAGCAATTAGATTTGTTGACAGATTAAGTCTCGAGTGGCAGGTCTACATTTCTAGAAAGCATTGTCTGCGTAAAACATTTGTGTCTGTGAAAGGCATTTATTACCAGGTTAGTGTGATCTACATGATTTGATAACATGAGTTTATTTTGTTTCTGGCAACTGCTTGTGAGAAACATAATGACTTGCTATTTAATAAACTGCTACTGAGATCCTTCAATTTTCTTGAAATTTACAGGCAGAAGTAGAAGGTCAGACTGTAACATGGCTTACACCACATGTTCTACATCAAGTTCTCCCTAGTGATGTTGATTTTCGTGTCATGCTGACATTTGTAGAGTTTTATGAGGTTAATTTCTGCTAGAATTACGATTTTTGGTTCTTGACTATGTGGGGCTCATATATCTTGATAATTATATTTTGAATTTGTTTGCATATTGTTCATGCTATTAAGGGTGTACGGAAATTCTTGTAAAAACAAAATAGACTTGAATATCTTTCCACGGCTTTTCGTGACAAGTTGACAGTAAGTGGATTTCTTTGGTGTCTTCTATGATGTGCGTGTATCATTAAAAAAATCAAGAGACTGATTTGGATTTGATTTTTTGATTTGCAGACACTGATGGGATTTGTAAATTTCAAACTTTATAGCTCCATTTTATTAAAATATCCACCAGTGCTTGATCCACAACTGGAAGCAGCAGCAGCAGGTTTTCTTTTAATTTTATAAGAAAATAATCCCAAGCTCCTTAAGTTAATATAAATTACCTCTGGAAGTTAGAATAAGCTTTTCCAAGACACTAGATATAGATTATATTTATATGTATGTCTTTTATGGAAATGTGATATTAAAACTATTCTTCTTTCTAATATTTGTAGAATTGTATGCAATGGTCAAGGGCCTTGCTTCAAATACAGCAATCCTCCAAGAGGAGGATTCTTCAGATGCAACTTTCAGTAATAACAATATCGAGTCTGAGGTAAATGAGCTGGAACAGAAAGAGAAAAGGTTAGCAGAGTCACAGGCAAGATTAGCATTGCTTCAGCATCAGCTTTCAACAATGGACAAAGAAACAGATGCAACTAGTGACTGGAAGCATGAAGACATGTCAATTCAAGCTAAAGAGCAAACTGGTGATGGGGAAGATGAAGATGAAGATGAAGAAACAAAGTTCTGCAGGACTCTTTTTAAGGGTTTGAAATTCTTCTTGGGTCGTGAGGTGCGGTTTCTGTTCTGATCTCTATGTAATATGGTAGTAGTTGCCCTTTGAAACACACATGAATCTGCATTGGCACAATTCAATAGCTGCAAAGGAATATACTTCTGGGCAGACTTGACTTATTTTTTCAAAATCGTATGGAATGATTCTAGGACTGTAGATGTGATTAGTGTATGATAATAATGTCAACACCAACGAATGCCTGCCTTTTAAACAGTACCAGTTTGACTACAAGCTGAGACAAGGTTAAAATGTATAATGATGACCTATAACTGTGGTCAAATCATGTGGGACAATGAAGTGAATAAGACTCTTTTCCACTTCCCTTATTATTAAATTTTACCTAAAATGGTTGAACTTTTTCCTGGAATATGGGGAACTTTTGGGTTTCTGTATTCTAGGGAATGATTTAAAATGTTCATTTGATGACACTTGTAACAAATACTAATTACATCTTGTAGGATTTAATCTAAGTTATTGGTTTGTGTTTGACGGTTCGTTTCACAGGTTCAGGCAATTTTTTGTTGGGGGTCTGGTTTGTTTTGGGTTCATCAATACAAAAATATGTAAAAACTAGACATATATACATATTTGCAGCATTGATTAAGTTAAAATACATCTCCGTGCTAACAGTCGAATAAGATAGCCAAATACACCACCATTTAAAAGTCAAATATTTGTCAAACTTGATTATTATGATATACATTAAGGCTCAAAAATAATAATGTCAAGTGTCAACAATCAGCCATCATTGATGAAATATCAAATGGGTTATCAAAAATATAATCCTCCAAGGAAAATTAGAAGAACCACAAATAATGCCACTGGCACTGGCACTAGCATTGGTGCTAACACTCTCATGCTCACTTGTTAGCTCAGAGTCATCATCAACTTCAAGTGCAGCAAAGTGGGAAGTGGCAGCATCCAAGTCAGTACACTATGGCTGGATATCCCACTTCTTTGTCTCCCCTTTTTTGTAGGCACTTTATTTGTTTATAAGGAGCTGCAAGTTTGAATGCACAAACACCAAGTCCTCCGCCTTTTTTTGAGTGTAGTCTATAATGCATTATTGAGTGGATGAAGGAGAATGTGCTTCAATTCCTCTCAGATGAAGATGAACTAGCAACCTATCAAGACAAAATTAGAGAGTTACAAAATTAAAAAATTTAAATGAAAAAATTAAAATATAAATAAAACTTAAAAAGATAAATTTTTTTTTTAATAAAATTTGCGATAATTTTTTTATCACAATAGGTTGTAGGTGCATGTATGATTCTCCATGTTAGTTCAACCAATTATGAGTATAGAACACAAACTTGTCCCAAAGAGCATCAAGACCACAATTGTTGGAGCATGCAAAACCCATGAACTCAGCCGTCACTGCATCCCACATGTCATGATTCTAAAGAGTTTGCAAAGTGCTGTACCCATAGCAACTTCAGGATCTCTATATGGGGGAACTCTTGTGCCAACGTAAAGGAGCTGAAAACAACATTTTTTAGGACTCGATGCAAAGGCAACAAGATGCGACAGAGTGATCATTTTTTTCCATCTCTCTACCAAGATTTGGTGTAGTTCTTTGAAGAAATTTTCTTTAGGATCTTGCTCTTTTGCATTTATGATTACTTTCATCTTCTTATCATTGAATCAATGACATCATACACCTCACCAAAACAAGGCCTATCCTTGTTAGTATAATAGATCTTGCTCATGTACTCAACGCGATCCCAACAAATATCATCTAGGACCATTTGCTTAACCCTTGTTGTGCTAGGTAGCTTCCATGTGAACCAATTTGGGCCGATACCATGTTAGAGAGTGCCTCGTGAACCTCTAGAAGTTGGGAGGCAAAATGGGTCTCAACAACCTATTTCAAAATCAAAATAAAAAAAATTAAATTTACAATATCAAAATTAAAATAGAATTAAAAAATTTACTTAAATAAAACGTACTTATTAATTATCTTACCTTTAGCAACTCCAATCTTGAGAATGTTCTAAATATGCTTCGTATATGTTGGTGACAAAAATTCGGATCTTTTCGGCGTGAGTGTACAACTATTTGATTCATTCAATTTTGTGCCATTTTTTAGTAGCATTATGTTGAGGGAGTGGACAACACAAGGTGACCAGAAAATGTGTTCACAACATTCCTGAATCAATGACCCAACAACCCTACAATTTTTGGCATTGTTTGTTACAACTTGCACAATATTTCTAAGGCCCACTTCCTTAATGGCTTGGTAAAGAATGTTAGCAGCAAATGCACCATCCTTCTCCTTTATGATCTAGTGCTTTCAAAAACATTGCCCTTTTAGGGACATTGCAATAATATTGATCAATGGGCATTTTTTTGCATTTTCCATCCACCCTTGTTTCGACTCATGAATCCTCTATGGGCTTCAAGGAGTCCTCTACATATTTCACCTCTTTTTCAAATAAGTTAATACCATAACCTAGGCCCTTGTATCCCTTTGGATCCTCATTAATTGATTTCACCATTTTTTGCCAATATGGTGAGCGAACAACCTTGAATGCCAATCCATTCACATAGACACGTCTAGCTATGTCTTGGTCAGAAATCTCTCTAGACTCATTGGGAAGTGTTGTTTACAAGAGTCTGTGATCTATTATGTGTAAAGGTCACATGTTGTTCTTCAGGTATGGATAAAAGTGGATGGCCCTCTGTAGGTTGAAGATGAGAAGGCGGTGGAGGGGCCTTCATCCCTTTTGATCCTTTCTTAGTCTTCAGCCAAGGATTATTTACAGCTTTTTTCCCTTTTTGCCAATATGGTGAGCGAACAACCTTGAATGCATCCATTCACATAGACACGTCTAGCTATGTCTTGGTCAGAAATCTCTCTAGACTCATTGGGAAGTGTTGTTTCCAAGAGTCTGTGATCTATTATGTGTAAAGGTCACAGGTTGTTCTTCAGGTATGGATAAAAATGGATGGCCCTCTGTAGGTTGAAGATGCGAAGGCGGCGGAGGGGCCTTCATCCCTTTTGATCCTTTCTTAGTCCTCAGCCAAGGATTATTTACAGCTTTTTTCCCTTTTTGCTTGGTCTGCTTTTGCTTTCTCTTCAATATATGCAAAGACTTGTTTTTCTAAAAGGCCTTCATCATTTGGGCAGGGACAAGATTGGATGCCTTGGTTAGGGATAAAGCACAAATGGCCATTTCACTTGATTGTATTAGCTCGAATATCTTGCTTTGCAATGACCACAAATCCAAGTATAGCTTTTGTTGCATAGAAGTTGTACCATTTCAGCATATGGTCAAAGGGGAGAGTGTGGGTTTTTTTTGAAGTGTGGTTGGCACCCAGGGCTAGAAATAGTTGTTATTGTAAATACCTAAGACAACAATTTCAATTTACAGCATATTTGAAACAAACCGAAAAAAAAAACTTCTAAACATAACAAGAAAGTTCATTTGTTAAAAAAATGTAAGAAGACAAACCAAAAATTTCAAAAAATCCAACTATTTTGAAGAAATCTTCCTCTACTATCTCTTTGATAACAAACCAACACTTGCAAACATGTAGAAATAGCATGACAACCAACTTGGAGCATTCAGTGATCAATCTTCACTTCTATTCATGCAATGGCAAGAAAGAAAATAAGCCCAGCAATGGAGGAAAAATATTTGAGTTTTCCATTCACAATATGAAAAAGAGATGTATTGTATGGCAAAAATTAGGGTTGGAGGGTGAATTCACCTTTTTGCATTAAAAAACAACCACAAGCTAGAGAAGTATCACAAGGCATGACACCAGTATCATCAATGAGGTTAATAGTAGGTAGAGAGGAAGATGACACTAGCACATTAACTGAGAAGTGAGAACTTACAGCTGAAAGCTTGTTTGAAGATTGTTAAAGTTTTAAGTGCATCTTATATCTCTTGTATAAGCAGTAGAAGATGCATACTGCCTGTTTCAAGTTTTAAAATAATAACTTGAATTGTTAAATTTTAATGTTGAAGAATCTTATTAATGAGTAGAGATGTTAAGGCCCCCCAAAAATTGGTGATCTCCATATGAGATATATTGGGCACCCATCATCTCCAGTGAGGAATTATTATAAAGTGGTAATATTATAGAAAATATCATAAAGAAATTTGACAGAGGCATTTTATTTTATTATATTTATATAGTTATTAAGAAAAAAATTATGCCACTATGAATCAGTAGTTTTCCTTTTTTGAAAAGCAATTGAGGGCCTTTAAGTTATTTTAAGCCTTGCAAAAATGTTACCTGATAGTGATACTATTGCTTGCAACAGGTTCCCAGAGAGTCACTACTTTTTGTGATTCCAGCATTTGGTGGCATTGCATCGTGGGATGGTTATGGAGCTCCTTTTCAAGAAACTGATGAAAGCATTACACATCAGGTTCTGAGTGACTTGAATCACACACCCTCAATTAGAGTGGATTAATTTGATAAATAAATTTGTCCTGCATTAGCTGGAAATTACTGGTAGTTTTCCATATTATCTCTGTTAGTTCTTTCAATACATTCAAGAATATTTGTATGTGTTGTTCTGTCAAGTTCTTGACTTGCTGACCGTGTTGAGCAGATAGTGGATCGGCCAACTCAGGGTCATAAATATTTATCTAGGGACTATGTTCAACCTCAGTGGATTTATGATTGTGTCAATGCACGACTTATCTTACCCACAGAAGATTACATGGTCGGAAGGTACATGCAATATTAATTGTTTGAGTCTAGAAGGTTTAACAAATCTTTATATTTTGTACCTGATTTCCTGATAATGATATCTGTAAATATGATCTTCATTTTTTTCTTTTGCACTGTGTTAGAACTTCCTGAAAATTGTTAGTAAGAAAGCTATGAAGTGACAAACTTGGTCACCGCCAACTATTTTATGTTCATCAGATCACATGATTCTAAACAGTTTGCTGAGATAAGTGTACACATCATAAGTTTAGGACTCAGACTTGGCAGCCCAAAATAGGACTTGGACTCAGGACTCAGCAAAAAAAACAAAACTGTAGTTTTACAAAAAAAAGAATAAATTGAAACCAGTTGACAACTTTAAACTTATTTGTGTAATTCCACTCCTAGACCCCCTCATTGTAATCAAATTTCTTATATGATAAGAGATCCCAATAATTAGTGGGGTTTTGGGAGTGAAGACCCTAATGGGTTTGAGGGGCAGCAATGATAAGCTGCACAAGGTTTTAGATGTGAGAAAAACCCAACAATAGACGGGGTTTGGGGGCTATGCCCTTGAGAATTTTTATTTTGGCCCTTTTGTTCCTGCCCAAATGCTTGTCTTCTCCACTCCTTCCCTTTCTATTTCACTGTTTAAACCTGAAATGGACGAGTTCAAGCCAAAATATGAATGAAAATAAAATCTCACGTTTTTGTTGTTTTGAATTGCCTAGGTGGACCCAGTAGTCCACACCCAAAACTTATGAGTCTGAGTCTGGGACTTGGAGAGTCTTGGGGTGAGATTTGGGTGAGTACTCCTAGAACTCTTCCAGACTCGCCGCGTGAGTCAGTGACGAGTGGGCTCAGCCAGAGATAGGACTTGTGAGTCTCGTGAGTTTTGATGAGTACTCACAGAGTCCTAAAACTATGGTACGCATTAATATATATTTTTAGCAAAAGTTTAAAAATCTACTATATAATTTCAAGAGTGCAATATATTAATATAACTGACAAAGCTTTGATCCTCTCAATTTACTCCCTATGTATGGTGGAAATAGAATGAGAAGGTTGTTTTTTGTGACAGGTACCTCTAGTTAAATGCCAACATTGACTGAATAATTATATGACATAAATTCTTTCTTATAGTTGTTTTTTCCTTAATCTCAATGTCTGAGGAAAACTGCAGAACAGTAAGATTTGAAAAGGTAGTTATTATTCATTCTTAATGTCATTCCAGCTTTAAAGTTAAGCATGTCCTTGTCGCAGGGTTGGTGCCCAGGGATCCCATGTAGCATTGGCGATCCCTACTTTTTTGTTGAGGACCGGACTTTTCCTGAATCCTAGCAAGTGCTCCTTGCTCCTAACAATATAATCTCCCTTCTTATCTTAAACGATAATTCTTACTCCAAAATGATAATAACTTAATCAAACCTAAGAAATTCAAGATAATAATTAGATCAACAAATCAGAGCACAATCCTCAAAATCAATCATTTTGTGAATTCTTTGGGAATCAACTTGCTCAGAGCATGAAAGGGTCCCTGTACCTTCCAATTTATAACCCCATAGCCTAAAAGGGTTATCATTCCAACTTCTAGCCCCAGAGCATGAAAGGGTTTTTGTCCTCACAATTCCTAGCCCCAGAGCATGAAAGGATCACGTCCTTCCAACTCCTGCAAAATACTTCCTCCAATTCAATTGTTTGTTTGGTGAATTTGTGATTAATGCTGATTGTTATATCTTGATGGATTGACAAGTTAACGTTTGAATGAATATCAATAGTTTATGCTTGAACAGTTGATGTTGGAATGATGGATGTTTGTATGTTTAATTGATTGAATGAATTGATAATTCATGATGGTGATTTGCTGATTGATTGTTTGCTTGATTTGATAATGGATGATTGCTTCGATGGATTCATAAGTGATGATTGAATAAGTGCTGATTTGATGTGTTGGTGAGTGATGATTGATAAGTGATCCTTGAATGCTTGGAATAATTCTCCTTTATTGGTGAAAGGGTCATCACCTTTCATAAGAATTGAGTCACCACCCTACATTGCTGCCTTCTGAGAATAATAAATTATTATCCAAATTGATCTATCTTGCATGTCCTCCTCAAATGAAACCTTCCTCCTTTTATATCTTCCAATGTGAGGGAGGAGTCACACCTCTTCATCATGTCTACCCTTTGCAAGAGTCACAACCTCTCACAATCACCACTCTTTAGAGTACAACCTTTAATAATTCCGCCCTTTGAAATAGTCACTTTGTTATTTTCTTTGCATTCCTTTCTATTAATCCTTGATTGATATGCTCAACTGTTTCTTCCTTCCTTGCTTGATGATCTCCTCCCAAAGAAATGATCTCCTGTTTGTATCTTATTCTTGAGGGGTCACTACCTTTCATGATTTCTACCTTTTGAAAGAATCACAACTATTTGTCCTTAATTGCTACTAATTTTTTTGGAGGGATTGGATGTGGATGGAGAAGCCATATTTTTGGATGATGTAGTGTTGTAAGGAAAGACGAGAGTGGGAACAAGGTATAAGAATCTTGGAAAGTGGGATGAAAAGGTCAAAAGGTGAACCAAGGAAAGGTGCTTTTCCAAAGGAGAAGTGTGAGAACTCTTCCCTCACTCCATGTTTTATTAAATTTTTGTGGGGCCAAAATCCTTTGCAAGAAGAGAGATGTGATACGAAAGGATCATGAAAAGTCGAAGCATGATAAATATAATGGATTTTTGAAATATTTGTAGCAGAATCGTGTAATGTCTAATCCACATCTACAAGGTCAAACCTACACAAGGTCAGATCCAAAACTGTGGAAGGAAACTTGCAGTTAAAATTTTTGACCCCAATTATAGGGAAATAGATTCTGAGGTGAACAACAGTCTTTTTCACTGCCACTGCCAAGAGGATCCTTTTAGGTCCAGAGGGGGATGCTTTGATATTACCAGTGATTATATGTAGAGTTTGAGAAAATGTTTAAACTGGAGGCAAGAATTGAGTGTTGGATTGATCAAGAAAATGAGAATTCAGCTGTTCATATTTTTCTAAAGAAGTTCAGGAACAACTTGAGCTGGTATCCACTATTTATATTTGTTCTTTCAACTTAATAATGTAAAGGTAGGCAAGCAATTTCCACTATCAAGCTGGTTTTTTCCTTCAGATGGTTTTCTATTTCAACTGCTATCATTTCCAGCATGCAATTTTCTGTTTTTTAACAACATTCACAGTTTTGCAATGCTTGCCATATGATAAATCAAGTAGAAAAATGTTAAAATATATATTGATTTGTTTATTCACTACAGATTGAGGGTTTATGGATCAGCTAAGCCTGAGAAGTACCCCTATTGTAAAGGTGAAAAAGGTAATAATACCTCTATGCCTGTGGTAAATTAAGAGACCAGTATAAAGGAAATTAAGTGTAGTTCAAAGGTGGATTCTAGATTGACTTGCACTACAAAGAAGCTTAATTTTTGTCTATTGGCACAAGAAGAAAAGGGACAATCAAAATTGTTTGGCTTTAAGATTGAAGTCAAGCATGTTAATGTTGATGCATTTTTTGATTCTTGTTTGCAAAGTAATCTTATATCTCAAGATTTTGCTGGAAATATTGATCTGGGAACTTCTCAACTTGCTATTGGTTGGATCAAAGAAGCTGTTGATTTGCTTGTGAGTAGACAATTTAGATAGATGTTTGCTAGTAACCCCAAGTTTTTGATGAAGTTGTGAATGCTGTGCCTTTGGATGTTTGACAAAGCCATTTATTATTGAAGGGCAAGCAGGTATTGATTGATTGTAGGTGGACAAAGCTTTATCATGTTTTCTTAAAAATGAAAATAGTAGCCTTGGGTCTTGAATCTTCACATGGATGTTGAGGGAAAGCACAATGAGCATTCCTTTTGAGGTGGTGAGAGAATGGTGATCAAGTTCTATAAAGATTAAGCTTTCTGACTTCAGAGAATCATTCAGATGAATGGATACAAGTGTTTTGTGGATCTTGGTTGGAGTGGTGTAAGGTGTGGTGCCAGCCATAGCATCCATTGAGGAGGAGCAGTCCTCTTATTTTGAGCCTTCATGGCTTTTTGGAACCAAATACATACGTATTGGGGATATATGGTCCAGAAAAGATTAGAGAGATATCATGCCAATAAGGTTTGCAACTTAAGAAAACACTTTTGGCAAAGGTAGAAGAATATGAACATCTTTGAGTAGGCTCGTAGTTGAGGAAACTAAGAAAAGAGTGTTTCTGGCTTTTGAATGAAACTTGGAGTTTTAGACAAGTGATGGTTTCTTCCTAAGGATAAGCTATGTTTTGTCAATGGCTATTTTGTAACTGATAGGTTCGTTTTGTTTTCAGCCCATGAGGGCAAGCATAGTTGCTTTATGGGATAGAAAATGATTGTGGTATTTGAATTTCCTTAATCAATTGACTTCCTCCAGCTTACAAGGTTATGTTTTTATTGTACAGCATGAGATATTATTGTATACCTGAAATATTGATTGAAGAAGCATGTAGTTGGGATTAGAATGATTTCTAATGAGTTCATAGTTCCAATAGTCCATATTTTAGGATAGTTTAGAATTAGGAGGTGTTTAGGTAGTTTGCAAGAGATCTTACGGATCGAATAAGTTAGAAAGATCCTTAGTACTCTTGTCTCTCAAAATGGAGATACTTTTCTTTTTTTGATTGCACTAGTATTAGAAAGATTGGGTGCATGCTAGAAGAATTGATGACTTCTCGTGTCAAGATAGTGTCACACTCCTTTGGCTTATTGCACAATGTTGATTGGTTTTCGTTGGTTTGAATGTTAATGACTGAAGTTGTTAGTTTAAAGACTTTAACACCATTTTTACCATTGACCTTAAGATATAATACTTTACTTTTTCCTATCTTGGTACAGTAGAGTTCTTCCATGTTATCTTTCAGCTTTTGTTAATAATGGAGTGGAGCATTACTCATCAGAGTATGATATGGGCATAAGCAGTTTTGGGTTGAATGTGTTATGTTCAAAGGCTTTTTCACAACTCTCATGAATAACTTGGCAAAATCTGCAAGTTTCAATTTTGGACTTCGCAGCTCTCTTGAAGTTGGTTTTATCTGAACTTTGTAGCTCCTGTAAATTTGGACTTTATGGCTGAGTTAACAACTCTGCTTGTAGCTCTTGCGAATTCACTATTTACATCTCATAGCACAACTCTTGCGAAGGATACTAGAAACCATACCTTGCAACACATGCGAGCACACTAACTGCCAGCTTGTTGGGTTCCACAATCACCACATGACAGGCCATGTCTTTGTAGAGACCCCCTTTCTTGTGCAAAACTTCATATTTTTCTTCGAGAAAGTACCAAGAAAAGAAACAAATAAGTGGTTCACAAATGGTCTTGTAATCACTTGTTCTTTAAACAATGTTCTAATATATTTAAAGTAGCTAAACACCTCCTTTCCCTTTCCCACGTACTCGTATCCATGTATTGGATATTGTATATGATATGATATTCTTGGATATGACACATACACATTCAATAGGAGCCCTTATTTGGGTTATAATAATATCTGATATGTCTGGATACAATACTACATTTTTTGTTGCCATATCCAGTTCAGCTTCATAAATATTAAATAAGCATTCAATGCAAAAATATAACATTAAAATAATTTGTTCACATATATGTATTTAAATCACTAAAGAGTTAAAGACATATAATATAATAAAATAAATATTATTAACTAATTTTTTAAAAGCCAAAATATATATAATAAATATTCTGGGTTATGTTCTATGATTTTAGATATACAAATAATTGAATATTCTCTTTTTTTGAGAACATTGACGTCATTAGTGGGTTCATTGGAACCACAAGAAGGTCTACTCTGAGTCCCACTAACAATAGCTGCACTAAGCAAGTCTTATGTAGCAGCTTTGTGCTTCCCATCCTTGATCAAGACGAGTAAAGCTGTGCATGAAATTCATCCAAATCTGCTCCCTGTAATTCTCTAGCTTGTGTGAGAGTAGACACAAGTCGGAATGCACCTGCATCAACTCTCAACTTTTTTCGCTGCAAACTGATTGTATGTAACTGACTGGGTAAAAGAGTATGTGCTCTAGTTCTGCTGAGCTAAATAGGAACTTGCAACTTGTTGAGACTTCAGACAAATTCAATGCAACATTTAAAATTAGTTACCAAAGAAAAGTAAGAAAGCTAAAAAAAATGCATATGATATGATATTCTTGGATATGACACATGCATGGCAAGAGGTTGGAAAAAATGGATCATTGGTATCTAGGTACCACCATGTATGAGAGCCCTTGTACTTGTCCTGAAATCCCCAAATTCACCCATGACTATGTCTTGTACATTTGGATTATGGAACAGTCTAGTAAATGCTGCTTTATGCTCTTTGCAAACTTCAACTTCCCTATATGGTGGCACTGGCCTTGAAAATGAGCTATCACTATGCTATAATACTTAAGAATCAAGGCAAACGCTAGGAGATGCAAGGGGGTGTTATCTTATTCCACTGTCAACTAGAGGTTTTAGCACTTGTTTAAAATATGTTTCCAAGGTGTCTTTCAACATTGAGTCAATATTGTTCTATATCTCACCCAGACATGGTTAATTCGTATTGGTGAATTTGATGAGATTAATAGAACTCAACAGGTTCCACCACAAATCACTGTTTAGGATTGCTTCTTTGGCCTTTGGGCTCTTTGTGTTGCCTTCATTCATTCCAAATCTTGTTGATTGCCATGACACTCAATGCCTTTCACACCTTCTCAAGTTGTCTCAAGATGTGTGTGTGTAAGGTGAATTGAGTCTCAGCAACCTTACATGGTGCTAAAACAAATAAACGAATAAAAAAGTAGCTGATGTAAGAAGTAAAATAAATATTGAGTAATGTAGATTAAAATTAAAAACTTGAACTTAAAGTAAATAAAAAATAAAATATTGAAATTTCATTAACTTACCTTTAACATTTCTAACTTGGGGAAGGACTTGAAGTTAGCTTTTGACATGACAATTAATCACAAACATTTGAATTTCATCAGCAAGAATTTTGATTTGTTTTATCCACTTGATGTGTGTGCTAAGCTTCTATGTCATCAAGTTGAGTGAGTGAACATCATACGGTGTCCAAAATATTTGCTTGTTTCTTGTCTCAACCATCAACCTCCAACTTTTTGGCATTGTTTGTTATGACTTGGATAATAATTTAAGGTCTCATTGTCTTAATGGATTCCAAGAGGATGCTGGTAATGAATTTTGCAACCTCAACTTGCCCTTCACAATCAACCACCCTAAGAAACATTGTCTCTTTAGTTCACATTGCAATGATATTAATTTGTTGCTTACTTTTTGCAGTCTTTCCATCTATTTAGAAAGGATGGACACTCTTGTTTTGGCCTATGAATCCCTATTTGGTTGCAATGAAGTGCCTACAAGCTTTCTTTGCTGGGTTAGTGAGGTGTTTATGGATTTTTATGGCTAGGGCCTATATAAATTATGAGTGCCTCTTTAATTCCTCTGATCATTTTCAGTTAGTAAGGTGATCTAATGAGGTTGAAAGGAAGCCCATTGGTGTAAATATAATGCGCACTATGCTCATTAGCATTGTGTCTAGCTTCATTTTGAAATGTCCTTTTCTATGGGCCTGCGTCTTTTGTTCTTTTGTGGGAAAGAAGGGCTATTACCTCCTTTGGAAGATGGTGTCACACGAAATGGATGTGTGTCAACCACTCTTAGAGTAGTGGAGGATGGCCCTGGAAGTGGTTAGCAGGATCCTTTATTGGTCAAGGATAAGATTTCAATCTACTTTTCTCAGATTCACTATGTGCTTACTTTTGCACTTTGATATATGTAAGGATATG
Source organism: Chamaecyparis obtusa (assembly GCA_027943335.1). Taxonomy (NCBI): domain Eukaryota; kingdom Viridiplantae; phylum Streptophyta; class Pinopsida; order Cupressales; family Cupressaceae; genus Chamaecyparis; species Chamaecyparis obtusa. The sequence goes on along the minus strand of BSBK01003636.1, from coordinate 363,275 downwards.
CTCATTTGGCAACTCATTTTGGTCAACCCACCACGAACTTTGATTCATTGGTTGATAATTGCACACAAATGGACTCTCCTTTGACTATAGGAGATCACATATTCATCTTGTACTGAACATAACTCTACCTCTAGCAAGCTACTCAATCATAGCCACATGTTGCCACAGTGGTGATAATGGTCAAATTTGGAAGCCATAATCGACTATTGGCCCTACTAAGGTAGAACTCCTAGCCATTGTAAAGTACAACTTCCTACATGGATTAAAATAAACAAATGCTAGGGAAAAGTTACAAAAAAAAAATACATTAATGCAACCATAGGATACCATTACTTTTGTTAAAAAAAAGGAAAAAAATAACAATATAACCCTAGGCCAAAAATAACAAAAAACAAATATATCATTTTTTAAAACGAAAAATTCAAAAAAGTCTATCTAGGAAATAAGTTTTTAAAAAAATTATAAAATCTAACTCTTTTTTTACCTCAAATGAATGATTCTCCTCGATAGAAACTTTCTGACCCCTGTAAAACCTACCTAACACTCTTTGACATGTAGGAATAGTGCCTTCACAATGGCTGAAAACCCAAAAACTAGCAACCATGAGCAATTAGTAGAAATTGAGTTTTGGATCAGTGGGTAATGAGAGGTAGGAATATGTTTACATTTGTGTTATGTGTGTTGTTAACTTGTTAGTGAATTAAAACTAAGTTTTTAGAGTTATACAGGGCGGGCTGGAATTTTTAAGAATTTTTTGTGAGTTTTTTTTATAATTCTTGAAATAAGCAATTGTAGACTTTGTTCCCACCCAGTTTCACTTGGGGAACAGTTCAGGCTTGGCCATTTGGTCGAGGACATCTTAGATGTACCTTGGCTGAATAGTCACACCTGGGGCTGGCCCCAAGCTGGATCTGAATCTGGATAAAAATCCAGTCCAGACCAATTTGGATTCAGCAGGGGATCCAACAGACTCGATAAGCAGGGTCAAATCATATCTAAAATAGTTCTTCTGTATAACAAGAATGTGTATAACCAAGAAAAGATTGATCTCTATTGAAGAAGAGGCCTATTATAGTACAAAAGGCTATAAATAAGGGTGTGACCTATAAGTGTAATTTAAACAAAGAAAAATAAGAGTTATTAATCCCTGTAGCACAAGGACAAGGAAGGTGGTACACTGAATACTTCCATCAGACATGCCCTTTCAAAGGACAGGGTCTCACTTCCATTGATGATGAGAACATTCCCACTGTCCCCAATGTGCAACATCAACCTCAAAGAGCCAGAGTCGTTCTGCTCAAGATAGAATGAAAGGGAATCATCTTCCCATTCATTGCACTCAAAGTAAATATTCTCTTCATCTCAATAACCATAGATTAAAACCTCAAAGAGTCAGCACTCTGGAAGAATTTTGTGCCTCTTTCACTTGGCTTTTTCAACCCTACCCCTCTTGGAAATCCATACCAGCTTCTCCTGATAGCTACCCACATTTCTCTCGCCGCAATTCCCACCCAAATTTTTCACCAGACACTTTTTTTGGTACTCTCAGTTCAGAAATGACAACTCCATACAATGTATCCTTATCTTTCCTTCCCGAAACACCAAAATGCTGCCTTGCTCAGAACCAGTACTCAAGCTCAACAATAACACAACCAGTGTGACCAGCTGCAAGCCTTCAATGCTACTCCCAAGGCTAAAAAAAATCTGGAAAGCGTTATTGGTACTCTAGCAATGAAGATCAAGGCTAATGGCCACAAAATGCTCCCTGTTCAGAGCTGAATACTCCATTTAGTGGCCAGTAACAAGTTGTTTGTTTCCAGCCAGTAATATCAACATTACAAGGTCTTGATTGTTGAAGAGATCATCTGGAAGAACCGAGCCAAGAAAAGATGTGCCAAAGTTCTTCAACCAAGGGGTTTTGTCTGCCTTCCTCTAAAAGGCATAATATGGAGACTTTCAATCCACTCAGCAAGAGAGGAACACCTAGTGCCTGCTTCATGCTAGACCTGAACCCCCTTCTACTGAGTGAATTCTGTACTTTTGAAAAGAACCCATGAGAGATTCAAGCAGCGGATCTGATGACATTCAAGCAGAGTGCTGCCCGGCTCACATTACTGTAATACTTAATACTATCAGTTATATTCCATACCACCATTTAACTTTTTGTTGACTATCTGAAAAGTCTCCTTTGCATATGATTGAGAACTTATTTACAACTAGGATTCATATATTATTAGTATTATATTCTATTTTAGCTTACCAATCTTACTTGTTCTATTGTTTTCTGTCAGATCATCTTAGATTTTCACACATTTCTATTTTTGTTTTATAGGATAAATTAGACGAGTGTACAATATCCAAGCTAATGGATCCCAGTGGGCTGAGTCCTGAAAAGGATAACATTATGTTAGGAATGCCAATAAGTGGTTTCAAACTCTACGCACTTGTTACATGCAAATAACAGATAATGGATTGCTACAAAAACATTTTGTTACCCAACTCATTTAGTGATTTCTTGGCACTAGATAGAAGAGGAAGATGAAGTGTGTCAAATATGGTTTGTCATAGAGTAATTGCAGAGCTTAGTGAGTTGATGGTTTTGTTTGCAGGATACTTTGCATCATTTTTCATAAGAAATGCTAATTTTCAGTTTGTGGGAGTTGCAAGGTGGGTTATGAATTGAGCTGCAAAGCCTAAGTTTGTTGAAATATTTGCAGGAGCTGCTAACTCCAAAATTGTAGCTTGCAAATCTTGTCATTTGGCTTGCAAGATCTTAGATAAGCAATGGAATCCTGAAAATACAACCCTAATGTACTTATGCTCGAGTCAGATTTACAGTGACTATCAAGCACCGCAAGTTGTAGGAAAGAAAAAAATGTACTCAGACGCATTGATAATTGACTTCTTCTATTATTAATTTTTATGGCTTAAACTGTTATTTAATTGTTGGAAGACCCCATAAAACTCGTCCTTGAAATTGAGCTACTTTTTCCTTATTCTGGAATACATGGGCTGGAAAGGTTAGATGCCCTAGGAAAAAGTAGATTGATGCTTTGTTATGTCAGGATAGTGTCATACACATTCCTTTGTCCTATTGCACAATGATGATTGGCTTATTTTCGTTTGAATTCTAATGATTGAAACTGATCTTAGTTGTTGAAAGATCCTTCACACCATTTTTGGTATTTTGCCTTGCCCTTGAAATACATCGCTTTAATACTTCTTATTTGGTTGCACCAGGGTTCTTCCTCCTCATCTTTCACCTTTTGTTAATAATGAATTGGAGGGTTACTTGCCAGAGTATGCTGAGACAATCAAGCGCTTGCAAGTGGCAGAAAAGAAGCAACTTTTACCTATGCCAGGGATGGAAGACGAGGATATGACTGATCCACAAAACATGCTGGCAGATGCTGTTGCTCGTCGTAATGAAGCTAATGAAGCAGCAGAAAAGGAAAAAGTGGTATGTGCTGTTAATATCACTTACTTTATAAATTATATAGGATGCATTTAAGCTGTTTTATGATTTGATATTTCCAATAACGAAGGACTTTGAGAAGTTGAAGTTCCAAGCTCTAAGTAGAAACTTTAGAATCTTTGTTTTACTTAATTTTTAAAATGAGATTTTAGTTCAGCCAGAGTACTCTGTTGTGAATTATTTCAGGAAATTGTGAGTGAGCGGGTGTATCAAGAAGATCTGGTGAAGGAACTTCAAGGCATTCCATATTCCGCATCTCTGTTGGGCACGGAGAAGGAAGAGTTGCAGGAAGCCTATCGGGAGGAGAATTCTGCATCTATGGGATTTGGGCCAGGAAAGGATACTGATGACTCTAAGGCAATGTCAAAGATTATGATGTCCGGGAAGAAGAGAAAGCTATACGAAGCCATGCAGGTATTGGTTTTAGTCTCAAATTACGTTTGGAAATATGGCTAGTAATATGTAGAGATAGTGATAGTTACAAAAATATTATAAAGTGCATTACCACTTACAACTAAAACAAATCTTTTGCAAGGAAACAAGATGCATTTTTTCAATTTCTTATCTATGGCTTATCAACTAGAATACTAAAATGGGGCCCTTATAGGTCATGGATGAGACAAGGAGTGTTGTGGGTCATACTTTCCATCCCTCCTCGCTCCATTTGAACAACTACACCTTATTAATCGGTACCACCTTCATCTTTTCCATCTAGCTGTAGTACCTGTAGTTGGGTGGTCATGGTCTAGCCTTTGTTGTCACCTTGTTTCCTGACCTGCTTGATGCCTTCCCCACTTAATAATTGGGCTGTAGAGATGGTGCAGATTTTTGAGTTCATGGAATCACACAACCACCATGTTGGAATCAATGTAATTATGCTCATCTCTACTGCTTCCACTGGGCATAATCTTGGCTTGAAAAGTAGGAGAAATATCCAAGTATGGATAGAGGTGTGCTCAGTTGATCTAGTCATAGAGTCTGTTTTCCTTTGATTTTTTCAGCAATTGCCTAAATCGCCTTTGAATGCCTCCTATCCATCACATTAAACTTGGAATCACCTGAGTTTCTTTGACGATACAACATGATTCCGACCCCTGGTTCTAGGACAAATTGTACCTAGAAGTGCTTATAGTTTTTTTGTTGATTCGGTAACATAGTGAGGAAGCATAATTGGGAAGGAATTCAATGGTAAGTGCCAGGCATGTTATTGGTTGTGTTGCTTTTGCACTAATTTTGGGACGGAATAGAAGTACATTAGATGGCAAAGTAAGATTATGATTAGTAGAGATGTGCTTGTAGACTAGAAGATGTCTTTCTTCCAGGATACTGGTAAGTCTACATAGTCTTGTATGGGAAATGACAAGCAATATTTCTGGTGTGAAAATTGAAGAAGTCTGAGCATAAAGCACAGAGCTAACAACAGTAGAGGGTGGAGTTTTGATGGTTCTAAGAATCCAAATGAAAGTCAACATTGATGAATCAAAATGGCATTACAATAGTTTGTATGATGTTTGGGGTGATGAAGAACGGGATGATAGATAGGGTGATACCCAATCTTAAAAGCAAGCTCAAAAAAATGAGCACTAATACTGAAATAGTATTGTACCATACAAAAGGATGTTTGAGAAATTGAAATGCCAACAATGACAGAAGGTTGGCCTACAAGTTTTGCAAAACAACTTGTTTTAAGGTGGCGCGCAGGTCAATTTTCCCCTTTTGTTTACTATTTTGCAGATATTTGAATTTCTTACCTATGATGAGGCCAAGGAAAGCCATGAATGGGAGGATGCCATGAAGGTGCAATTTCAGCTCTTAGAACAGAGTAAAGTTTAGATGTTGTCTGAATTACCTGAAGGGAAGAAGCCTACTGGTTGCGATTTCAGGTTTTACTGCAGAATAAAGTTTAGATGGCTCTTTGGACAAGGACAAAACTAGGCTTGTCACAAAAGGATATTTACAATCAAATAGGATGGACTATAAGGAGACATTTCCCCCAATTACAAAGATGGTAATCTTTCAACTTGTAATTTCAATTAGCTCAGTTTGATGGAAAGTCTATTAAATGGATGCGAAAATTGTCTTCTTGAACAAAATTTTTGTGGAGATCTACATGGTATAGCTCCAAAGGTTCTAGGTTCCAAGAAAAGACTATTTGGTTTGTACGGACTTAAGCAGACTCCTAGATCTTGGTAAACAAAAAGTTATCAATGACTTTGAGGTTTAGGATTCAGAAGTCATTCTGTTTTGAACATGTATATAAAAATCACTGGTGATGACATTGTGATACTAATTGTTTGTTGATGATCTTGCTATGCACCACCAGTGGAGCCAAGTCAATTGGAAAGGTCAAAGGTGAAATCTGACCATTTTTCCAGTTTTGAAATGACTGATCTTGGGCTTCAGCTTTATTGCTTGGTGTAGAGTTTTGGCATCTTAAGGATGCTGTATTTGTTTCAAAACTAAGTATGCTAAGGCTGTTATGGAAATTTTCAAAATGTGTTAATGGTAGCAGATCATCTACGCCTATGGAAGTTGGGATGACACTCCAAACTAGCATTGATTTACCATCAATCAATGAGTCAGTGCATCACAACTAGTGGGTTGTTTGATGATTTGATCAATCTTACTACCATCATTGCTTGGTATTAAGTTACTTTCATAGTTTTATGTTCAAACCTTAATAAGAATATTGGCAATCTGCAAAACATGTTCTTTAATATGTCAAAGGAATACCCAACTTTGGCATTTTTTATAAGCACCCCTTTTTTCTTAAAGGGGTAAACACTTTTCACAGGAGCTATGAACTGGTGAGGCCATGTATGGGGAAACTCATCCCCAACTTGAATACTCAGAATATCACCCTTGTAAGGGTTTGAACCTTGGTGGCAAGAATTACAACACCACAACTTAATCATCACACCATGCCATTATTGGCTTTTATGAATGCTCTTTCAATTTTGTACTATGTGGGCATTATTGATGGGTGTTCTATGCGCAGCATAGGAAGGGGGGTGACTCCTCTTATTTTAGGGCTTTTGGAATCCTTTACAATTTACATAAGTTCCTCAGTCATCCTCTTTGGTTTTAATCATACTATGCATAAATTTAAAGAAAAGTAAGCTGTATTCCATGAGGATGTATCCCCAGCCCTAAACCCCTGTCCCCATACCCAATGGTGCTTTGGGTATGGCAGGACATCAAGTATTTCAAATCTTCAAAATGTTCCTGAAATGCATTGCAGAAATTGCTGCAGGGATGTTTGGCTGTCTCTGAGATAGCTGGGGATTTCTGAGACATCCTTTGATCATCACGGGGATGGGCAAACGTCCCCAACAGCAAAGCAATTGTTTATAATATTAAAAAAAATCATTCATAACATTAAAAAAAGACTGTTCAATATATCATGAAAACATTATAACAACAGTAGTATAACAGCTATAAACACATTATGATTCAGATTCACAGTCAATGAAATAAGTTATACAACAGTAAACACTAACAGCAATAATTTGGATTTCTCATTTTGTCCATCAAATTTTTTCTCAAACTTTAAAACTCTTGATATGATGTTAGTCGTCATTGTCAGTTGCGAAAGTTATTAATCGTACATCGGCCATGGTCTGATGCAGTGTGGTATTGTGTGAGATGTGCGGACAAACATTTTTTTTGGAACATTGTCGGCATGGCATGCATACATCATCCAACATCATTTTAACAATTTTATGCTATATAGCTGCTGTTATACTGCTATCCAATAGAAATTTGAGTCTTTCACCATATAATTTCAACACCATCTTATGCTTTCACTTAGACAGGTATGCATTAATAGAGAACCAAAGACTAGCAAATTTGAACAATAAGAATTTTGTGTAAGCCTGATTCCTCTTGTGCCAAAAAGTACCTATGAAGCACCCACTGGAAAAGTTTTACTGTTTCTTTCCACCTGAAATTGGCTTTTTGAAATGAACAGCAAAGATAATGATGAACAATGTGACTTGCCTCATGGACCATATCTGCAAACTCCCTTCTCTAGAGAATCAACACAAGTAAAGCTAAGCTAAAATTACTTAAAATGATTTGTAAGAAAATAACTAAAAGTAAAATGTTTGTACAATCCTGAAGAATTTAGTAGGAACCATCCATGATCCAAAAACTACAAGTTTTTTTAAATGTTGAAGCAATGAAAACTGTGCATGGCTGTATATATTGTGATATCACCTGCAATTCTATGAAGATTTTTCTTTCAGAATACAATTTGCAAAAATAGCTAACAATGATCTAGAAAGCCAAAGACATCACTTACCAAAGATAATTGTGATACCAATACAATCTTGTGACTTATATAATATGGTATAACTTTATAAGTATTACCATAGCTTGTAATCATGCATATAAGAGTACACAATATTCAACAGAACAAATACTATGGAAGATCATGAAGCAAACTAGGGGGAGGTAATTTTTTGGCGTTCTACTTTCATGCCGAATCTATCTTTGAGATGCGGTTTGTTTTTTTGGGTGCTGACTTCTACTGTCAAACTTATACAACCACACCAAAAAACAAATTTTGGTACTTGGATTACCTTGACTTCTATGTCAAGTTCTTATTCCGTGGTTATAAAAAATTGCAAAATCATTAATGACACAGGCAAGCTGCATGAAAATATTTTAAATGGCTTCTTTCTATATATAGAGAGAGCCAACCTTAATTCTCAAAGTTTGCTTTCAAACTGTCTCCATGCTTCTGGTTACCTGGGTCAAATTTCAATGTTTGCTGCACTTTGTTGCACAAGTTGTCCAAAAAAATGTAGACACTATTGATCAATTGATCAAGCCATTTGTTGTATGTCGCCCCGGCCATTACTCTTTGGACAAGTGATTGAATATTCTCCTTCATTGAGGGATTTTTCATAATCTCCTTTAGTGCCTGAATTGGTTCAATTCTGTTTCTAATCCCGAGTCTGTTTTCCTTTGGAATATCTTGTTTAACTGTCTTATGCTATTGCCTTTCTGAGCTTTCCCATGCAATTGTCCTGCACAAAAATATTTTGTGGCAACCAGAAAGGTGAGGGTCTATACAAATGCTCAAACATCATTAGCATTTGTGTATTTAATCACAATAAAAAACAATTGTAGTGGTCCAATGCATATTTCAATTGTATAAATCTATAATAATCACTCAATCATACTAAATACTAGTGGTGTTTTTAATGGCTTTGATATCCATGTTACACTTTAGCAGCCATGCTGTATTGGGTTCTGCAATCACTGTTAGTTCATAAGGACTAAACACAAGTTAGACAATCATCATTACTCTCAAATTAGTTCTGTTATATCAAACAATGAAAGCAATGTTTGTTTATTTTTTTAAAGGCCATACATGAATTTTTTAGTTTGTTCCTGGAATTGGATTCTTCCATACATAATGAATGTGTTGGAGAAATTTTTTTATTGTGTGAGCGAACAAGTTCATTGCTATGCTCCACAGAGTTTCAGGGACGGGGACGTTTTAGGGGACGGGGACGTGTTTCCGGTACAGGTACGGGTCAGAGCCAAAATTTAGGGGACGGGACCTGAGGGGACGGTGATTAAAAAATAGGGGATTTTTTTATACATAGAGAGAGAATTCAAATATGCATATCATAACATTGATAAACCATTCATCATAGACATTTTAGAAGCTCAATACATAGCAAATTAACAAAATTCCAATACTAAGTACTTTCATTGTAAAAATATGCTGTACATATAGCAAAAATGCCCAAAGGCTCCAAGTTTCATGCATGAAATCAAAATGACATTAAGAGAAGTCCAACTAAAATACTAAAAGTAAACAGTAAACAATAACATAGAAGTTCAGCTCCATAATCAGATGTCCATAATAATCAAAATCGATAATGTATCTACAAATAGTATATGTGCGGTCAAACAATTTTTTTTTTTTTTTTTGCCTCAACTGCCATCCAAGTTCCGGCTAGGAAATAGGGGACGGGAATCCGTACCGGGGATGAACGAGGGACGGCCACACCCTCCCCGGTATGGATTCCCATCCCCCGTGCCGGTTCAAAAAAAATGCCATTTCGGGGAGGTCCCCGATTTGACCCAATTGGGAACGGCTTGGGGGATGGCAAAAAACTGTCCCCACATCCCCGTTCCGTGAACAGGCCAAAAAACCTAGGGGACGCGTCCCCGTGGAGCATAGGTTCATTGGTGTTTTGTAGCTTTTGACTATTTGAAAGAGGACCCAGACTCATACTGTTTTTAGTACCTAAAGATGGATAAGCCTGATGTGTAATTCTTTGTATTTGAAAGTAGTATAATAGTCCATGATAGTTTTTTAATGCTTCAATTTTTTAAAAAAAAGTCAAAAGCTTGTTTCTTGTTATACATTTTTTTCAATGAAGAGAAATTATGGCTAGTACTTTTCATATTTTCTTCATTGTTGACTTTTGAGATAGTTTTGTACATGCTAGTTTTCTATGCTTGAGAGCCGAAAATACTCGTCAGGGTTTATGCTTTCTTGAGACAGATATGGCATTGCGCTTGTTTGTCTCTATGATGTTTTGGTAGAAGTGCTGTACTGGACTGCGTTATGAACCACAATATGATAATGAAATTGTAGAACTTATTTTTTGGCTCATTTATGCAGATGGGTAAAGCCAAAAAGAAAGCGCATGTCAAGCTCCTTGAAGAAAGGAAACAGAAGGCAGACAAAGTGGGCAAGAAAGACTGATACAATTTCCAATCATCGAAAAACATTCTTTTTATAATGCATGTTATATCATATGCTTTCCATTTAAAGGAAAGTATAATGATAGAAGTACTAGGGTTTACCAGTTTCCATGTATTTCAAACAGAATTTTTGTTCTTCAAGGAGTTTCTGATGTATCGGCAATTGGTAGTTGTAGACATCATGTGAAAGGTATTTCTAGTGTATCCAGATAAGGTGACCAAGAATGAGTGAGAATGCTTCCAAATCTTGGGGAATATTCTCTGCCATACTGCATATTATGGTATAAAATATCCATTGCAGATTCATCATCAGCTGTTGCTTGGGCAATTAAACATATGCTTTAAAGGTAAAGATTGAAGCACACCTTTTGAAAACTAATTTGGAGCACATGCTAACTTCCAAATTTTGTTTCTTTTCTTTTATTCTTAGGCCAGCTTTTTTTGGAATACGGCCGTCCATATATAAAAACTAAGTGTATACCATCTGCAGAGAGTTACCCTCTCAGTTAAAAAGGCTTTTGACTAACTGATGAATGTCTTATCGTTTCTTGGCAACCTATTATGAGCATTTGGCTATTGATATTTTTAGTACATTTCATAGTTTTATTGGGTTGTAAACTAGAGGTTAACAGCCTTGCTCTTATGGTATCCTGTATCTAGGATATTTGGCATTATTAAATGCTGCTCTGCGAATGGCTTTAGAAATTAAGCAAAACTATTGAAAAGGTTACTCATTTCATGTTTATGTATGTATATATGTGTACGCACATAAAATCAATATAAGAATATAAGTCCATCTATTAGGTATCAAAACATATATGGTATGATGAATTAAGTCCTTGGATGCATTAACAATAAATACAAACACATGCATACATAAAATCAATATTAGAATATAAATCCTTCTAGTAGTTGGGTATCAAAACATATATGGTATGATGAATAAAGTAGTTGAATGCATTGACAATAATCCTAGATAACATTGCTTGCACATTATTCAACATGAATGATATGATGTTGTAAGCAAATTTGCCCCTGTTAAATGTAGTTTTATCTTCTTCACTTTGCACTTAATGATACCTTAACCATCGACACAAGTCTAGATGTCACACACTACAAAATCTTTCCAAAATTCTTCTAGGAATAATGTCAAAAAGGGAACTAGTGATTCACACTTTATTCAATACATGGATCCACAAAAACCTTGATCATGTTATCCTCAACTGAAATAACCATACGACTCAGACAATAACCATAGGACTTAGACCATTTTTGTTTCATTGTTTTAGATATGATGGTTGCAAGTGCAACCAACATCTTGTCTATTTTTACTTTAACCTAAATATTAATAGACTAGGATTTAAGTTATATTGCCACTTCTTAATTGGCTTAGAGATCTATTTTATGCTAATATGCTTGTTTGCTAAAGGATGTAATTCTATAATCTACTAATATTCTTTTCAGATTAAATTTTGGTACTCGTGCATAGATCATGCATGAGTGCTGAATTTTCTTCTCCTTCGTAATCTCCTATGGTGGCCATATTTGACATCTCTTCGAAGCAAGTGTTGACATGATCTATTTCAGAGGATTGTCAGATTGGGATTTAATCTCTTTGGAGTCAACAATAGGTATTCTTGTCAACTAGTCTCAACATTTAGATTGCGTAGAAGTTTGATCTAATATTTGTTTCTACTTGTTCAACCTCCTTGCCTTTACATTTATGCTTTGTACTGTCAATGCCTTCCACATATCATTTCATTTGTTTCTTGGTGCACAAATCCTCGTTGCCAAACATAATGTGCAATTCATTAAAATATTATGTTGTTTTCAAAATAAGGATATGCAAACACTTTTGAGGGTGCATCCACACTCCAATATTAAGTTATGAAAATAAGATGTGTAGGAAACTAGTAGAAATATGCTGCCATGTGGGAATCTCCTAGTCATACTCTTTCTCCATGTTACAAACAAGAACAAGAATTTAAAATGTTTACATAAACCTACATACCCATAGCTATCTATCATAGCTCTACATTAAACAACCCCAAACAAGGTATGCAAAGAAATGTGATCATATGTGAGCTGCATCATAATATCCCAATGTACATGCTCTTCCAATGTCAATGAATTTGTATTTGGAAGCCCCCAATTAATGGAAGCATTAACCAACTTTATATTAGGATCTTCCTAGAAGTGTGGAGAAATTGTGAGGTCAATTTGATATTCTAGAAAATCTCCTCTGTATAGGGATCTTCCCAGAAGTGTGGAGAGAAATTGTGAGTTCAACTTGATATTCTAGATCGCCTGCCATGTGTTGTAATTGTCATAGTTGGATACCCTATTGAAACATAGTTTACTTGTGCATATTCTGAAATATTTGTGCATATTTGAAATATTTATGCACATTCTAAAATATTTGTGTATTTGTCTTTGAAATTGTTATTTGTTTCTAATTTATTCTAGTGATTTTAATTGGCTTTGTCTTCTATATTTTATTCTTCCTTGTGAAACTATTTATTGCAAGTCCAAATTGATGGTGTCCCTTTTGACCTAGATGGTGTTTAGGAAACATGCTAGTTATGCGTCTAGGTGCATCGTACAAACTATTGCATCCATAAACACATAATCTACTGTGCATCACTCAAGTGCTACTTTTTAATTAGCCCCTAATGGTCCTTCCCAATTGAGAACACTTTATGTTAGATGCATTCTATATTGTTGGGCTTTTTAATATCCTTTTCTTCAATATAGTTTTGTGCCACATATATTGTACCATGAGCACGACCCAAACGAATGGCAACACACTTGAGTAATAGATCATTAAGATTATGAATGTGGGGAAATTAAGGTAGCATTACTACTTCCTACACTAATCTTGAGAGATGGTCATGAAAAAACTTTCTAAGATCTTTCCAACAATTATTAAAACTTAACAAAAATAAACATAAATAGCATGCATACCACAACCCAATGATTTACGTGGGGAAAACCCTTTTGAGGAAAAAGCCCCTCTAAAAGCCACTCAATATATTATTTAGATTTCAACAACAAATTACAATACGTGAATAACAAGCTTCTCATAGGAGTATCACCAACTAGAGATCCAAAGGTAAATCAACAACTATCAAACTCTTACACCAAACCTCTATCTCACACACCTAATATATATGAGATACAATACATGAAACCTTCAAACAATGTTAGAAAACTGTGAGCTAAAAACAATATGAAAAAGTGACCCATCTTATCTCCAACCTAAGATGCTCTATGATGTGTCAAAACACACGTGTAACTCTCTTTTACAACTCATTTATTTGTTCGACACATTTTTACATTTCCTATTTCAGGAAACCTAATTTTGAAGGCTGTAACTTTTGAAACATGTGTCCAATTGAAAAACTGTTTGAAGTATCAGAAAGCTCGTGATGTGCTCTATCAAGCTATAAACTAATATGTTAGTTACACTTTCGAGCTATTTAGGAACTTTTAAGGCCTTCAAAATTGACTTTGTAAATTTTTTTTTCAACAACTTTAATATTTTCTATCTAGACATGGTCCAGTGACAAAAATTTATTGACATGCTCATCTGTTTCATTTGAAGCTTTGGGTTAAGTTTAGGAAAAATAGGTGCTCAAATGTAAGCTTAACATAAATAACAAGTGTATGTAAATGCAAAGACTAAGACACCATTTTCCTAACAATGAACAATCCTAATAGATGATCACATATACTACTATCCATGTTGAATACACAATAAGAAGAAACTAGTACAGATCAGCCCATGGCCATTGATTCATCTTGCGTTATTGCATTGACCTTCGACTTGTATCAATCTACATTGCTGAAAAAATAATAGTTCAACATTGTATAAGTTACATTACAAAATAATATTCCTAGGTTTTATGTTGAATTATTCCTTCCACCTCCACAACCCTATTTATTTCCACTTCTCCCTTTCTATTTGGGTACACGTTATTGTAGAGTGCATAAGGAAGTGGTGCATATTGTAGTTGGCATACAAACTATGGTTGCAAGGTTAGTTGTTGTACACTAGCATTCATCACCTAATTTTCTCTATAGTTCTATAGGTTCTACACCACCCAACAAATATTGGTGTCATGGGCACTCACATATTCCACACCAATAAGTACTAGTAATATTTTCTTCTGGCAATAAGGTGCAACATAAAGTGTAACATTTCTCATTAATGTATAACACAACTTTGGAATGTGGGGGATGTTGAGCAAGCCAACTTATTTGAGATCTCTCACCATCAAACACTCATTTGTATAGCCCTTTGAACACCATTCAATATATATGCATTATATTTAGTTTCTTGTATTACTACTAGTTCATCCATTTGTGAAGCCATGATACTCATTTTCTCTTCCAACCATGCTGTTTCCTTATACTACTATATATCTTCCATTATTTTGGGGTGCAAAGTCACATCTAACAAATCCCTCAAATTCACCAATGCCTTTTGAACTATCTTTTCTCGTATATGTTTTGTTGAACCTGCATCTAATAAATCACTCGCATAATTTTTTGGGATCATTGATAGGTTTGATCTTCATTCCTAGCTCTGTAAAGCATTTGTGTACTTACAAATTTATCCACCAAGTTGCTACTTCAATTGTTCCAGGCAACTATTTTTGTATGTTCAAGCTCAAGGTACTTACAATTTTATAGAAATTGTTGTTTGACCTTTGCTAAAATGATTAACAATGTCTAGATATACCCATGTACCAAACTTGTATGCAACCTCCTAATGTAGTTGCAAAGAGGTCTATCTCGCATGTAACTTTAGTGACAATTTTTTCCTACCAAGCTTTTTTATAAGAAGGCGTTGTCTCCAATTTAAATTTTTTAATTGTCAATAGTATCAACTCCACTACTACTACTACTACTATATGAGCCACACTTCCAATATAGTGTAAAAATTGATCAAATTCTCTACACTAATATAACTATCCTTTGTATTACTTATCCTTCTATATTCTTTAACCAAAGTGGTCTAACTATTTCAAGAATAATGTCAAAACAACATAAATGGTACTATCGGAGCCATAACTAGCCCATAGTCATATGAGTGCAAGATACTAGTGTGTCCAACAGTTAGAAGACATTTGGTTATCATTTTGGTACATTTCCACAATTTTAACTTATACTATGTATATCACCCTCTAATTCTAATACATCCATGTGATATCTTTCTATTATTGATTTTGTTTATGTGCCACCTCTTTAGCTTGCATTGTTCCCTCCTGGATCTCTTTTTCTACATGGTCATAATTACAACCTTCTTTTTGTTATCCCATATTTCATTATACTAAAACTGAATCACACTCAAGCAATAGCCTTCCATTCATACACTCCACTCTTCCTCAACTGTGAGTCAATCAACCTTCTCCACTGTGCACCTTGATGTATAGGGAGTGACTACACCATAACAAGGGATTCATTATTATGTGTGTAAATTATTTACAAACCTTCATAAGACATTAATTCAACATGCTTTCAAATCAAAATCATTAGACATATCTAATTAAACAATTTGAAAAGAAAGAGTCAAGAGCATCCAATGGACCTCTAATTTCAAGGACTTTGAAGTGTGCTCTCAGCCACATTAAGATCCAAGGGACAACCTATAATATGAGAATATGCAAAGATGGATAAAGCTATGATCTATGATGCAAGATTGATACAAATTGATGTAGATGCTATCCTAAATGATCAAAATCCCTCAAAGCTTGATGAAATTCATCCATTATGATGTCATTATATGATGGTTCTAAGCTAAATCAACTCACTTGCTATGATATCCTAATGAAATGTGAGTATAATGCACTTGCTATGAAAATTGAGAGATGAATTACTCTATTTCTGCATCCTATTTATAGGATTTTCCAAGGTGTAGGGGGTGAGTTAGATGTGAGTTGAGTTAACCATGATCAAGGCAAGAGGTTGAGTTGTGTTTGTTGAGGTGCCCAATTTTAAAGGACAAGATTCTCTCTCAAGAATAGATGGTCAAAATTGAAAAGCCTTTTAGTGATCCATGTGCTCATTTTCCTCCTCTCATTGGTTGATTCAAATTTTGTCATGTAGTGGTAGGTGAGAGATTTTAGGAGTAATTACTTCAAAAGAATTAATTAATTATCCATGTATTGATTATTGAAAGGGTTGGATTTAATTATTAAATGAATTTTATAATCAAGGTGTTAATTTAATTACATAACTATTTAATTTTTTATTTTAATTAACCCAAATGGCTTGAATTTCATTGATGTTTTCTTTGACCATTTTTAGGTGTATACATTTTCCCCTCTTTGATCAATGTGCGAAGGGCATTGGTTCAAAAAATATCTGATGTCTGATATCTAATTGTGATGCCAATTTGATGTCCTGATGCTAATATGATTGATTCAATGATGATATGATGTTGCCCCTGTGATGATGAAACTTCAATATGCATTCTTGATTTGAATATCAATTGATTTTGATGCCCTGATTACAATTTTGAAGTTTTTCACTCTGATGATCATATGCCCCCTCGGAAATGAATTGAAAATGATTTTAAATGATTTGGATAATTTTCAGAATTTTTATGATTTTTCCTTTTTTTTTCATGAAATTCTAATTTTGATTTATTTCCCGATATAGATTTGTGAATTCGATTGATGATCTGGTCAAAAATTTGGATAAAATGACTCATTTTTGATAAAATAGATAAAAATAGCTTTTTGAAAGTTCAATTGTGGGTATATATAGGCCAAAAATTACTTTTTACCTATTCATTTTCACATCCACTTTTAAATTTTTCCTCTTTGAGCCCTTTTTTGCCTCCTTGCAAAAAACATGGTAGTCCTGATTCAGGAGCATCGTTTCAAGAAGGGGAGGAGATTCCAGTGACCTCAGGTGTATGGAGCACCGATGTCTCGAATCTTAGCTTTGTTTTTTTGCATTTTGTTGAGTTTTTAGACATATTCAAATGATTTAGGCATCTAAATTTATGATTTTTCAAAATTTTTACTTGTTTTGTCACCTATACCATTTTATTTGTCGCCTTCGTGGTTAGTATTAGTGCCTATAACCCTCCAGTGTTTCACCTAAGTTAGGGCATAGTTAGATGACTTGTGTCGTCTATACATTGACTTGCATTTTTTCTCTATTTAATGTTGCCTAGACATATTATTTCATTGCCTGCGTAGTGAAATGTCGCCTATGCCAGTTTGTGTTGCTTGCGCAAGATTTCAGAGCGCCTATGCCAATTTATGTGTCACCTAGGTGTTTTGTCACCTATGGCTGATTAAAAATTTTGCCTATGCACTTTTTTGCACTTTTTGCATTTTTTTGATTGACAACTCAACATTTTGATTGATTTTTAGATCTGATTGATGTTAATGATGTTTCAGATAGGGTATTGATGATGTGATGTCTTTGTAAAGTCAATTTTGTATGGTGTCAATCTAGATCACTTGATTGATGTGGTATTGATGTCAATATAATAGGTTGATTGGTTGATTTTTCATCCTCAAGATCTAGAGGAACATAATTTGATTCGCTTAAAGTTGAGCAAGTAGATGATAGGTTAATTGATAATTGATTGATGCATGATGATCAATTTGATGATGTTGAATTTGATGATGTTGACTGATTAAAAATGTGTTTGACTCTTTAAAATAGGTTTCTTTTTGGAAATTTAATATGAGGGGTCAGTATCCATGGCCATTCAAAATGATTCTGGATCTAAATGCTGCTAAGAGGCATGTGATTGGTCATTGCAATCTTTGGGTTTTGTTGGATATGCCCCAATTCTGAGTGAACAAGGGTCTACGTATAGCATTGGCTGAGAGATGTCACTCGGACCATAACACTTTTCACCTTTTGATGGGCGAGATGACCATCACCCCAGAGGATGTATATTGGATATTGAGTATTTTGATCATGGGTGAGCTAGTCTATTATGATCAAATTTACGATGGTGAGGCTTGCAATGAGTATTTGGCGATGCTACCATTGGTGATTAGATGATTCAGTGGCGAGTGATGAGACAAAGATATGGTGCACTCCCATAAGTTTTGGAAGCTTTCATTGGTGGTTTTATGATGCTAGAAAGATGGGGTTGAGGATTTTTCGTTGGTTGGGGAAAGATCCTTAAGGATATGATTTCTCATATGTGAAGATTTGCATGGGGAGATTGTGTCTTAGGATAGATTTATCATGATTTACACCATGTTGTGTATAGATGGAGTGAAACTCTTTCTGCCAGTGTAGTGATTCTACAAGTTTGGTCTTGGAATAATCTACCCATTGCTAGACTAATCACATATAGTGTTCATCCTGTGGGACAACCATACATTTATGCTTATTAGGGAGTGATTGTCCAGCCTCGTCTGGGAAAACTAGATTATTGGAGACAGATGCTCGATGATGATGATGCAATTTTTTGATGTCCTTATATTGGTTGTGAGGCGTGACATGAGGATGCTGGTGATGTTCCATTTATGTTTATGCCTTAGTGGTTGATTGGTCACACTCCACTCATTTTGGAGAGGTTTTGTTTCATGTGAGTGCTATGACAGTTTGGAAGAGTGCAGGGCATACCACAGGGACTAGAAATTTATGCACGAGTACAGGTGGAGAGATAATTGTGGGGACCCTGTGTGGATTACAAGACTGCTCTTAATGAGGTTATGGGTCTCCATGCTATTTTGTGGGACTATCAATCAAACATTATAGATGCGAGAGTAAAAACCAAGTATGCTTAGTGGGTAGAACAACATCCATTTTAGATATTGATGAAACCGATGGAGCTTGTAGCTAACATTGATTAGCCAGATTCTAATGAGAGAGATGATGATGATGATGATGATGGGGGACCTTGACAAGAGAGGAGAGATATAGTTCTAGGAGGTAGAGCCTAAGTTCCTCAAGGTGGGAGAGCGGGTAGAGATGCTGGTGGGAGAGCTGGTGGTAGGGCTAGTGGTGGTGCTCCTGCTAGGGTTGTGTGAGGTAGAGGTGGGGTATTCATTCTTGCTCTTGGAGGTGTTGTTGGTGGTGGATATGGTGGTGGAAGAGTTAGGGTTCGAGGAGGCCATGCTCTTGCTAGACAAATTTGTGGATAGGTTCCTCCTAGGCCTAGAGTTTCTTTGGTTCATGGATGGGTAGCTTGGGGTCATTGAGCAACTAGACAAGGTGGATAGCTAGTTGCTCCAACTCCTCCTGTAGTTCCTCTTTCTCTTGCTCCTCCAAGTTAGGATATACAAATGCTACAAACATGTATGAAAACTTTGTAGAGTTAGATTGCACATGCTATGAGCTTCATGCAAGGATTAGCATTAGAGGTGGCTCAGATTCGATCTTTTCAGCAAGGTCAGTCTAGCTGGGTACCTACTCAGACAAGGCTTAATGCAGGAAAAAATACATCATCGAGACCACAGGGTGGTCCAAATGCTAGCTCTAGTGGCGGTCCCCCTTCAGGCACAGGTGGAGACACATGTATAGTAGATGGACAAAGTTAGATTTATTCTATTGATTAGATGTGACATGTATATTGATGTATCATTGATTTTTGATGTACCATGATTTGAGACTCTTGTAGATTGATGGACATTTGATGATGCACTTTGATATGGACACTCTCACCCCTTCTTGATACTTATGATTTATCTCCTTTTGATGTCATTATATACTAGACTTTATGATTTTTGATGATCTATATACATGATGCAAATGTACACAGTTCTATATGATTCTCTATGCATGTTTTTGTATTTTTTGTATGCAAGATTTATGGATGCACTTCACTTTTCTTTGATGTTATGTATGGATGCATATTGATACTTACATGTATGGATGCATAAATGTGGATGTACTTATTTGACCTAGATGGATGCATTACTTAGATGGTAAATGTATGAATAAATGATTATATGATGATTTATCTTTATGGTTGCAATTTATAGATCCAATGATTCTACATGTTTTCTATATAATGACGCAATGTTTATGTACATGTAATGATGCAATACCGATGTTTAATGAACTTAATGATTTTATTGCTTTATGTAATGCAACTAAATGTTTATGAGATGTACTTAAATGATAATGGATGAGTCCTAATACAATGCTATTCTCTAAATGCAATAAATGCACCTAAATGATAAATAAACTAAATGCCATTAAAATACCTTTAATGATAATGATTAATCATTGAATTGAAATGCACTTAACAATTAACAATTAATGATTAGTGATTAATGAACCTAATGAAATGCAAAGACTTAAATGAAAATGTATTATTTTTGTTAAAGTCCAATATACTCCACCCAAAGGGAAATTTTGATGATTTGACGTTGATTAACTTTCCACCCCCTTTGAGAAATCCCATAATGATTACCAATGCAATATTAATATATAGTCAATACAACATGGAAATGCAACTAAACTATTGTCACTTTTCACTGGATCTTTTTAATTTTTAATTATCATCATTGAGCTTTTTTGTGGATTATTGAAATTGATACAATCCTCACTGGTTAGATTTTCAATCATGATGATATGAATACCGCTTTCATTAGACTCAATATTGAAAGTGGATCTTGACATTAAGGTATGAAGAACATAAATAGCCTAGGTATCCTTTTATGTAAATAGGCAAAGAATTAATCCCTTTCATATGCAAGTGTCCTCGATGATTCTTTGATGATTATGTCTTTAGAGGAACTTGCACACTTCTATGAATTAATCTAACAAGTAGGAAAACCAAGAAAATATCATGTTTCATCATTGCTTCTCTATTCAAAAGACATCCTTAAGTTGCTAAAAGACATGATTTGTCAAAAATGAAGAAACAAACATTTGAATATCTTTTTTTTTGTTAGTTGATCCATATTTTTAGAAAAATTTCATCCATTTTTTAACATTTTGATCTCATTCAAGCTGTTTGATTTGATGTTTCAAGTTTGATTTGATGCTCGAATTTGGATGTGTCATTTTCATTTGATTTTAATCAAATGTTTAGGTGGTTGAAATTTGACATTTTGGATTTATTGAAAAGTTCAACTATCATGCTTCTTGATTTTGATAAAGAGTGTTTGGGTCATGCTTGTGTCTATTTTTGACGAGCTGATTAAGTTCTAGATGTTTGAGCTATGCAATTGTGAGGGTTTATTATGACTATGTACATGGATGACAAAAATGTAGCTGAATATGTACAAGGATGGAGGAAATGCAAATTCAATGCTTGATAGATACAAGAGCTTAACTCAAAGAAAGTAGCGCCTATTTGCCAAGTTTTCATTACTTGGGTTTATTGCATTTTTTAATTTGCTTTTTATTTGCTACCAAGGCGTCTGCTTATGAGGTTTTCACTAGGGTACTTTTTTTCTCTTTCAATTTTTTTGTATTTTTCATTTATTTATTTATATTATCAAGGTGCATGTTTACTAGGTTTTCACCAAGATAATGATTTTTTTCAGAACTTTTTCTGATTTTAGGTAGTATCAAGGCGCTTGTTTACCATACTTTCACCAAGAATAGCATTTTTTTCAGGATCATTTTGCATTGTTCTTACTTTCTTCAAGATCTCTTTTTATTGTTTTTACTTTTTCCAGGTTCCATATTTACTTTTCTTGGATTTTTCTTAAGTTCACTTTTTGCTATGCAAACTGATAATCTTTCGTCTGATACTCTTTCAACTAATCAAGTATAGAACCTCTTAAGATGGATGTTTATTAAAGGTTCATAATATTCTTCTTCCTCACATGTGGATAGTTTACAAGTTCCCATTCCATAGGATTATGTGATAACAAAGGGTCCTAGCCAATTTACCTCAAATTTGCCTTTCTTTTCTCTTTCTTGTTGATTCCTTGGGTTTTCTCTTAGAACTAGATCACCAACTTGAAATTCTCTAGGTTTGATTTTCTTTTTCTAGTTTCTTGACATCCTCTTTTGATAAACCTTTACATATGATCATATGCTTGGTATTGACGTTCTTCAAGAAATTCTAGTTCTTGCAACCTGGAAACCCTATAGTCCTCATCTGTCAATCTGCCATGTAATGAAACCCTAAGTGATGGAAGCTCTAGCTCCAAAGGTAAAACTTCTTCGGCTCCATAGAATAGAGAAAAGGGTGTAGCTCCTGTAGGTGTTATGATGCTGGTCCTATAAGCCCAAAGTGTTAGATTTAATTGAATGTGCCAATCTCTACGCAAGTCATCAACTTTCTTTTTAAGAATCTTAAGGATATTTTTATTGGAATCCTTTTCTTTTCCATTTCTTTGTGGGTAATAAATTGATGAGAAACAATGTATAATATGAAATTTATCACACAACTCTTTTACATCCTTGTTCTTGAATTGTCTCCCATTATATTTTATGATGGAGTGTGGGATACCATATCTGCAAATTATGTAATTCAAGATAAACATTGATATTTTTTTTCCTGTGGCAGTTGATAAGGGTCAACTTCAACCCATTTGGTAAAGTATATATTTTGCTTATGTGATTATGTACTTATGACCATTTGATGAGGGAGGATAAATCATCCCTATTAAATCAAAACCCCATTGATAAAAGGGCCAAGGTGTAGTCAATGAATGCAACTCATGAGTTGGTACATGTATCAAATTTCCATGGAATTGGTACTTTTGACAAGTCTTCACAAATTGGCATGCATATTCCTCCATTGTTGTCCTATAATACCCCATCCTAATGAGTTTCTTTGCTAAGGTAAACCCACTTGAGTGTGACCCACAAATACCCTCATGAACTTCTTGTAAGGCTGTTTTAGATTTCTCACTCTCTAAACATCTAAATAACATCCCATCAAGACCTTTACGATATAATGTGTTAGATATAAGGGTATAACATGAGACTTGGTGTATGAAATTTATTTTTAGGTTACGAGATTGGTCCAAGGGTAAAGTATTTTCTTTTAGGTAAGTGTAAATAGGACCATACCAAGTGGAGTAAGGACCCACAAGTAGGAATATGATTTGGGATTCATGGTGGTCATAGGAAGTTTTTACCAATTCTTTCACCAAGAATTCATATCTTGCATTCTGATCAGGTACTTGTAGAAGTGAAGCTAATGTAGCCATGGCATCTGCTGCTTTGTTCGCAACTCTTGGTATTTTCTCAAAGGTGATCACCACAAAATACTTCTTAAAATCATCAACCATATTCTTATAAGGCATGAGTTTATCATCCTTGGTTTGCTATTCATCATTTATTTGATTAATAACTAGTTGGGAGTTTCCATAGATCTGCAGTTTTGTAATTCTCCATTCTAAAGCCATCCTTATTCGAATCACAAGTGATTCATATTATGATATGTTGTTGGTGCATGTGAATAAAAATTTGGAGGACTTTGGTATAGTGTAACCTTGAGGTGTAATAAAGAGAATTCATTCCCCTGAGCCATGTTGAGTATATGAACCATCTAAATACAATTTCCATGTTTCTAATTCAATGGTGAGAATGTTTGCATATGAGAACTCTACTTGTATTAGTCCATCACTTGATAAAGGTGCTTGTGTTAGTTGATCTTCTATGACTTGGCCTTTTATAGATCTTTGATCCACATACTCTATATCAAATTCACTTAGAGCCATGACCCATTTAGCCAACCATCTTGTTAGATTTGATTTACTAAGAAGATATTCTAAGGGATCTATCTTATAAATTAACTTCACTTGATGTGATAATATATCATGTCTTAGTTTTTGGGAAGCAAAAACCATCTCTAGACATGCTATATTTATAAAGGTGTAGTTAAGCTCATATTTAACCAAACTCCTACTGATGTAGTAGATAGCCTTCTCTTTTCCTTTTTCATCTTCTTGGGCTAATAAGGATCCTAATGAATTCTCCTTTGATGATATGTAGAGTAACAAAGGTTTCCTAGGTATTGGAGCCATTCAGATTGGAGGATTCATCAAATATTTCTTCAAAAGGTCAAAGGCCTCATAACACTTGTTGTCCCACTTGAAAGAAATGTCTTTATGGAGCAATTGAGTGAAGGGATGACAATTTTCAGCTAGCTATGATATAAACCTTCTTATGGATTGAAGTTTTCCTTGTAATGACCTCAATTGACTTATGTTTTTTGGAGGTCCCATTTCTATTATGGCCTTCACTTTAGTGGAATAAACTTATATTCATTTTTATGATACAACATAGCCAAGGATATTTCCTTATTTAATTACCCCAAATTCACACTTCTTAGGGTTTAGTCTAACCTTGAATTTTTCTATCCTTGAGAAGATCTTATCCAAGATTGGTAAATGTTCTTCTCTTATGCATTGTGTGATCAAAAGGTGACATACTTCTATAAACCATTGCTATTGAGAGAATCCATGAAGAGGAGATCCCAAGAGGCGGCTTATAGCTTCCTATCTATGACGTGCAAGAATGTAAGCAGTATGGATAGTGGCTCTCAAATGAACCGTAAAAAGAAACCCTTGCAAGGTGCACCATAGAATGGAAGATTCAAAATGAAGATGCAAGCATGAAAGATCTAAATGAGATGCAATATCTAAACTAGAATGCAAATTAAAGAATAAGGAAGCAAATCTAATATAACAAGATTACAATGCCTCCTAGTTAAACTTTGTGATTTAAGCTAGATGCAATAAAATAAATTCTAAGCTAGAATTCAAGTAAACTAGAATGCTCTTAATAATGCAAGATTAAAATTGAGATTATATGATCATGACTAACTAACTAGCCAAGAATGAGAAGAGGGTCTCCTTTTATAGAATTTAGAAATAAATGGTCAGTCAAGATTAAGAGGCAAAATCCAAGGGTGGAGAATAATCCCCATTTTGACTTTAGGGTACAAGATTCTCAAGAGGCAAGATCAAGTGGATGAGAATGGTTAGATAGAAATGAGTGGTGGAGATTCAAAGGAAAAAGAGATTCCACTTTTGTCTTTTTTTCTCTTTTTTTTTTTCAAATCAAGAAATTTCTTTTTCATGTGCACACATAGGATAAAGTGAATTTTATTTAATTAAAAGGGGACATGTTCTTTTAATCAAATAGAACTTAGGATAAAGTTGTCAAACTTTAAGATATCATAAAATAAATGATTAAAGTGATGATTTGATTAAGAGATAAGATATTAAATCAATATGCAAGATTGATTAAGTATAAGATAAGGTCTAGTATTTTTAAAGTTTAATGTTAGAGTGGAGCTCAAGGTTTACTAGACCATTTTTGGGTGGTTACATTTGCTCCTCTTTGACTAATATGTGAGCGCTTTGGGAACACATTGCGTCAAAGAATAAATATTAAGATAGCTGATAGAGATTTGACTCCAAACTTGATTGAACAAAGAACATAGAGATAACTAATCCCAAACTTGATCGAATGAGAACTAACAAAGGCTGGTAAGATAGATCTAAATCCAAACTTGATCAAATGAAGCACAAAGAGATAACTAATCCTGAACTTGATCGAATGAGAACTAACAAAGATAGATAAGATTGTCGTTTAAGAGATAGATTGATAGATTATTCCCGCTCCCTCGGGATAACAATCAAAATAAGGTAGAGGAGATGCATAAATGAGATAGATAGATTTGATCAAATCAAGATAAGGTAAGGTTCCAAATGATCAATTAAGCGCACAAGACCAAGTTTGACCACCAAGTGATGAAAATTTTCCCCAATTTGAATAAGATTGACTAGGAAGAGATATTAATAATGTTAGGTCAAGATACGAAGATGAGAAATGAGATGATGATGGGTGAGAGAGAAATGGTGATTGCCTCAAAAGATCAAAGAAATGAGCCTCAAAGGGTCAATCAATTGCACATAGGAGGATAAAATTTTAAAACACTATTTTGATAGTCAAGATAAAGTTGGATTATGATTTCGATCCAAAAAATGGATCCGGGACGTCAAAATTAGGTAAGGATATAATTTTTGTAGCAATCTGAGACTTTGAAAAATTAAGTCAAAATGATATATAAGGGTAGATTAGATATGATGATATGATTAACCCCTTGTGATGACATGAAAATGGTGAGAGGATGAAAGATCGAGGAAATGAAAAAGACATGGTTGAGATAGAAGAACGGAGATACGTGATCGAGCGTAATTGACTAATTTATCCAATAATGATGAATGAGACTCTTCAAACTCAAAGGCAACTAAGAATGCACCTAAGAAATGCAAGCTACTATGACGATGCAAGGTTTAATTTGCAAGGTTTAGGTATATAGGTCCTTGTTTTTATCATCGAGCCTTATTATGGGACATCACAAGATTATACAACCGTCACTAGTGCAAGTGCAACTATGAAGATATGAATATGATCTATATCAGATAGAATGTAGGAAACCCATGTAAGCATTGAGACATAAGTGTCAAGATGCCTGAACACAGTTTCCAAGTTAATGTTGCAAGATTATACTAGTATCGAGGAATAAGCACCAAGATAACCATGAGTACGGTCTTGCATGAGAAAACACAATGTAAGAGTCAAGCATATAGCCTTAAGTCTCCCGAGTGTCCAAGGGAACAAATCAAGAGACACCTAGGATCGTTAACGTAATATCCACAAGTGAAAATCAAAGAAAATATCCCCCATGCCCCCATTCCTCTAGTCGAAACATCACAGAGAGACTAAGGAGGAAACACTAAGTGAAAATCATCAATAAATAAATACTCAAAGATAAATAAGTCATAACATGTCTCAGTCATTTTAGTTTAAGCGCGATGTGAAATAAAAAATACAACCACTGAACTGCTAAGACTCATGCCTATAAGTGAGAAATGTCACACAATCCTAGACTGCATACGAAGCATTGACTCAAGACAGGATATCTGATAAGTGTTAAGAAACACTCAATGTCAAAGGAAGTGTTGAGGAACACTGTTTAGGGTAGTGTTAAGAAAACTGGTGTGAGTTACTAAAAGACACCATTGCACAATAGAGAAGAGGTCAGTTCATGCCCCCTAGCCCTAGACAAAGATCAATTTCAAACCAATGAGATAAGATGATGGGAGTTAAAAGGGTTCAGAGTGCAAAGCGATAAGATGATAGATATAGACGCATAGGTTTCAAGTAGTGCCTGTTTCTAGGTTTTCACCACTTGGAAGCTTTATTTATTTTTGCTACCGAGGTGCTTGTTTCTAGGTTTCCACCAAGGCACGATTTTCCCTTTTCTAGTTTTTTAATTCTTTTTGTTCTTTTTTGATACATCAAAGTGCCTATTTGCCAGGTTTTCACTAAGATGATCATTTTTTCAGGACATTATGTGATTTTTATGAATTTTTCAGGTCTTTCAGATATGTACAAAGCTCCTGTAGCATCATGTGTAGAACTTCTTCATATGTAGGATGTTGATAGGTTTAGGGAGCTATTCTCTCTCAAGTGTAGAAAGATGATAAGCATTGGATCCAAAAGCAGTAGTGATTATGTAGGGACCCAACCAATTTGTCTCAAGTTTTCCTTTTTGTGCTCTATTCTGTTGATTCTTGGGATTCTCTCTTAAGACGAGATCTCCAAGATGAAACTCTCTGGAATGTACTTTCTTATTGTAACTTTTTGACATCCTTTTCTAATATACCCTCATGTGGTCAAATGCATCTTTTCTTCTCTCATCCAGAAGTTCTAACTCTTGTATATGCATGATTTTATAGTCATCATCAGTGATAAGGCATCTTAATGAAACTCTTAAGGAAGGTATCTCAACTTCAAGAGGAAAGACAACCTCAGATCCATAGGCAAGTGCAAAGGGCCTAGCTCCAGTTGGTGTGTAAATGGTAGTTATGTAGGTCCATAATGCAGGACTAATCTGTAAGTGCCAATCTCTACTTGTCTTATTAACTGTCCTGTGTAAGATCTTTAGTAGTGTTTTGTTAGAAGCTTCAACCTGGCCGTTACCTTGAGGGTAGTAGATTGAGGACCAGTGTTGTTTGATCTTGAATTTCTTACAGAGCTATTTGAGATCCTTATTTCTGAACCGTCCTCCATTATCAATGACTATGGAGGAAGGTATGCTTGAGCAACAGATGATGTGATTGAGTATAAATAGGGACACTTATTTTCTTGTAGCAATTGAAAGAGGAATAACCTCAACCCATTTTGTGAAATATTCTATTGCAGTAATAATGAATTTGTGTTCACTACATGAATTAGGGTGGATTTGACCCACCAAATCAAAATCCCACTGTTGAAAATGCCAGTGTATAATAGAAGGGATAAGTTCTCTGCCTGGAACATGAATTAGGTTCCCATGTATTTGACATTTTTTGCAAGATTTAGCATAGCGTACAACATTTTTCTACATAGTAGGCCAATAGTAACCAACCCTTAGTAGTTTTTGAGCTAACACAAGACCATTAGAGTGAGACCCACATACACCGTCGTCGACCTCAGCTAACGCACGTTCAAACTCATCTTTCTCTAAGAACCTAAGAAGTGTTTCGTCTAAGCTCTTTCTAAACAAATCATCAGAGATGATGGTATAACAAGAAGCATTGTGAATGAGTTGTCATTTCTCATTACGGGTTAAGTTGTAAAGAATGATTTGGTGATGAAGATAAGAGTAGATTTTGGCATAGAGAGAAGAGTCATGAGAAATGATAGTAAAAATCACATGATTTTCAGGGGAGTTATAGGCAGGGTAGGGTAGTTCTTCCACCAGGAATTGAAATCTTGATTCATGTTCTTCTAGCTGTAAGATAGAAGCTAAGGTGGCCATTGCATCGGCCACCTTGTTTTTAGCTCTAGGAATTTGCTAAAATGTGACAAAAGAGAAGTAGTTTTTTAGATCATCAATCATCTTTTTGTAGGGAATTAATTTTTCATCCTTTATTTGGTAATCATTATTAGTCTGATTGATAACAAGTTGTGAGTCTCCAAAGATATGTAGCTCAACAATCCTCCATTTAATAGCCAGTTTGATTCTATTTGTCAAAGCCTCATATTCTGATATGTTATTTTGTGCAAGGGAACACAAATTTGTTGGACTTAGGAATAGTATATCCATGAGGTGAAATAAACAAAATTCAGTCTCCAACACTATTTTGTGTGTGAGATCCATCAAAGAACATCTTCCAAGTGCATTATGTTACATACATGATAGAAGAATCAGGGAAGTCAACCTACATAGGAGCATCATCTGGTATAAGAAATTCAGCTAGTTGATCAACAATTGCCTATCCTTTTATAGCTTTATGGTGGATGTATTCAATGTCAAATTCAGAAAGAATCCTCATCAATTTGGCCAACAGACCAGTGAGAGTAGCTTTGTTTAGAAAGTATTTTAGAGGATCAATTTTGGCAATAAGATGTGTAGTATGTGCCAACATGTAGTGTCTAAGTTTTTGAGATGCAAACACTACTGCAAGACAATCTTTTTCAATGTTATTGTAATTGATCTCATAGGCAACCAATGTTCTGCTGATATAGTATATGGATCTTTCTTTTCCATTTTCATCTTGTTGTGCTAGTAATGCCCCCAAGGATGTAGCTATTGTTAAGATATACAAAATGAGAGGTTTCCCTAGAATAGGAGGCATTATAATTGGAGGTTTAGCTAGATATTCCTTGATTTGTAAGATACTCTTTTCACATTTTTCATTCTAGGTACATGTAGCTCCCTTATGTAGATTTTTGTTAAAAGGTTGAGCTCTGTCAGCAAGTTGAGATACGAATCTCCTAATAGTCTGAATACGTCCTTGTAGACTCCTTAGTTGACTTATGTTCTTGGGAGGTGACATTTCCATTAGTGCTTGGAATTGTTCAGGATCAACCTCAATTCCTTTTGTTGAAATGATATACCCAAGTAGTTTTCCTGAGGTGATGCCAAAAACACATTTTTTTGGGTTCAATCTGAGCTGAAATTATTCCATTCTATCAAATATTAAATTCAAGTTTGCAATATGTGTACTCCTCTTTTTAGAATTAGCCAAGGTATCATCCACGTAATCTTCCATGCTTTTATGCATCATATCGTGAAAGATTGTGGTCATAACTCTTTGATATGTAGCTATTTCTTTTTTTAATCCAAATGGCATGATGCTCTAACATAAGGTTCCCCATACGCATGTGAAGGCAATATTTTCT
This sequence comes from Chamaecyparis obtusa, assembly GCA_027943335.1. NCBI lineage: Eukaryota > Viridiplantae > Streptophyta > Pinopsida > Cupressales > Cupressaceae > Chamaecyparis > Chamaecyparis obtusa. The sequence continues at coordinate 332,980 of BSBK01003636.1, read as the reverse complement.
TGGTCTTCATGTTCTATTTTGATTTTATTATATCCTGAGAAGCCATCCATAAGAGAGTACATTTCATAACTCACATTCATGTCCACTATCATGTCTATGTTTGGAAGTGGAAAGTAATCATTAGGGTATGCTTTATTAAGATCTTGAAAATCAGTGCATACATGAATGGTCTTATCATGTTTAGAAATGAGAACAATATTAGATATCCATTCTGCATAGTCAATAGCCCTTACGAGTCCTGCGCTCAAAAGTTTTTCCAATTTTGCTTTAACCAAAAGAGCTATATGTGGATGCATATTTCGTAACTTTTATTTTATTGTCTTGATACTAGGAGCTATAGATAGATTATGCATGATGAGATTAGTGTCAATCCCTCGCATGTCTGAATATGTCCAAGCAAAGTTTATCTTTTTTTCTTTGAAAAGTTTAGTGAATTGTTGTTTCTCATCCGCTGACAAAGACTGAGCTAGGTGTATAAGATGAGGTGTTTCAATTGTCCCAAGATTTACAGCTTGTGTGGGCTCTATTAAGACTGAAGATCTTTCCTAAAAATAATTGTGCAGACTATCAAGTACCTCATCTTTGGGTGCCTCAAAGAGGTTTTCACCCTTAGACACATGTTTTATTTTTACTTTTTTTTGGTTATGATACCGCCACAAAGTGGTTTTCACCATCAGAACATCTATTCTTTTTCATTTTTCATTTTATTTTTTGACTAAAGTACTTGATATCTTTTTTAATCATGTTTATTTCTAGTTCACTGGTAGAAGTAACCATAGGTTCAATGACATTGAGGTAACATGCAATTTCATAGTCATTATGAAAGGTAGGTAATGTAGGGGGTAAGTTTTGTTGTGACCAATCAATTAAGTCAGGGTACGTAAGTGGGAGGGAAGGGATGGGTTCCAAGGTATTAATGTGAGGGGAATCATCTCCAAGGATAAGATATTCAGAGCTTATGAGTCTCTTTCAAAAGTACCTAGATCGATCTGATTCCTAGCGTTGTCAACTTGATCAATGAGAGTGATATGTAAGTTTGACTCATCAAGCCCTACAGGTGACTCATCTACCACTTTGTTTTGGTTAGTGTAGGTATGGACTGCATCAATCCCCAATTCTCTTGACTCAACTAAGAGAATCCCATTCAGGCTCTTGTGTTTCAATATCTCTATCTCTTTGTAGAAATCACACCATGTTTCTACGAATACACTCCCTATTAGGATCCTCAACTTTTGATTCTTCGCTGTGATGGGATGCAAAAATTTCATCGTCATGTTCAAGTGGGGCTCCTTCTTCATTCCAAAGGATAATAGTAGAAGGAACAAAGTTGTGTATATCTTGATAAAAAATAGGAGCATACAAGGTTTCTTCTTCAGATTCACTATTTTCAGGAGTTGGATCAAAAACTCATTGTGTGTTGTAAAATCCAAATCCAGTCTTATCCTTAGATTTTATCCCATTAGTATGACTCATAGGCTCGATGAGAACATGTCTTTTGTCACTTAGAGGGCCATGACCAAGATAACCCATTTTAGTTAAGAATTCATATCCTTTTCCATATTTTTAAAGAGGTACTGTAGCATTAAGTATGACTTCTTTAGGTTCTTTTCCTTTGTATATCCATTCTCTGACAACTTGTTCTTCTCTTTTATCTTCTAAGGGTACTGTAGACTGAAAAAAAGTACCATAGAATGTCATGGAAAAAGATGAAGGTTTTTTTATTTCCTGAAGGTTTCCCATAAGAGCGAGGGAAAACTGAGAGTGTAGCAATAAAGTCAAGTCGATATTCTCCCATTCCAAGGTTCATCATTTTCAATTTTTTCTCACAATCAACAAGAGTGGTCTTATTTTCATCGGCAACCCTGTTATTTGGTACCAAGGAATCAACAATAAGTGCATTAATAGACATGGAATTATCTCCTGGGATAGAAATCTCAGTCCCGTTAAAAGGGTATTTTATGCACTGATGATAAGTAGAGGGGACTGCTTGCATGTGATGAATATAAGGTCTTCCTAGTAGTATGTTATAGGCAAGAGGGATATCAAGAACTTGGAACATCACCTCTTTTTCAATTGGGCGGGTAATACAATTAGTCCTTTAGAGGACCTCTCAACTTCATCATAAGCCTTGATAGTGATCTTTTTCCTTGAATCAATGGTGAATTATGATAATCCCAATTACTTGATTACATTAAAAGAATAGATATTTAACCCAACACCATTATCTATCAGCACGCATTTGAATCGAGTTTGATAGATTTTAATCTCAATGTTTAAATCAAGGTTATGTGGATGGCTTAAGGATTTATCATCTTCCTATGAAAATGAAAGGTAATGTGAAGCAACGATATGGTTGACCATAGTCTAGAATTGATCAGTGCCAATGTTCTTAGGGACATTAGCTGCTTGCAAATACTTCTTTAAGATTTCCCTATGCATAGGTGATAGTTCTTGTAGGTCAAATATTGAGATTTGAGAGGGAGTTCATTGAAGTTGATCTACTAAACTGTAGCTAAATTTGTTAGAAGTAGAGATTTGTTTAGAAGAGGTTTTCACTTTTGGATATGCTTATTTTGAAGAATTTGGACCTTTGAGCATGACTTTGGGTTGACTTCTGGTAATGAAATTGAGACTTTTCTTGGATGAAGGAGGGTTAACACCTCTAAGCATTATCATATGACTGGACTCGTTGAAAGATCATGGTTGTATGGAAGAATTAGCACTTCTTAAGATGAGCCTAGGTACCTCATCAAGATCTTAATCATAGTTGGTTCCATTATCTTTTACCATGTTAATACTTTCATCCATTGGTTCGAGCATGTTGATGATATTGTCATTGTTTGTGTAGGTGTATTTAATCTTATCCCTTTCATCTTTCTTAGATGTTGACTCCTCTCCTTTATTATATTTAGGGAGTGGCTCTTTAAAATCTTTGTGATCATAATTTTTGACAAGGCCATCTACTCCAACTTTTCCACTCTCAATAAGGTCTTGAATGACATGTTTTAGCCTTATGAAATTATCATTCTTATGTCCTTTGTTCTTATGATATTCATAGTAATGATTACCATTCCACCATTTAGGTTTTACCTTAGGTTCATAAGACTTAGCAAATTCTGGTAATGTGATAATTTTGTTGGAAAGAAATGTCTTGAGTATCACATCATACGAGTCTCCTAAAGGTGTGAATCATGCTTGGGATTAGGTGCTCATGGAGGTCTTGTCTTATTAGAATCATTGGTCTTTGTAGCCTCTTGTTGTCAAGTTGTTATGATAGAACTGACCAAATTGAAGATGGGCTCCTTAGACTTAGGCTCATCAACAACGCCATCATTAACCATATGCTTATTCTTGTTCCAAGGTTTGTTCTTATCTTTGTTGTATCTATTATTAGTATTGGATTTGTCTTTGCTCAAAGTTATTTCACCTTTCTTGACCAAGACATATTCTATACGAAAGGCACTCTCAATCATGTCATTTAAAGTGAAGAAGACTTGCTTCCTAAGATCATAGTGTAATTCAGGAATAAGATTATTAAAAAATATGTCAAATTTTTTTAATTTTCAGGGAGTTGTCGTGGATACCTTGAGTGAAACTTTCTCCATCTTTGCAAGAATGTGACAAAGGGTTCACCTTGCTTTTGTTTAATATTACATAAGTCAAGCATAGTTATTGGATGTTGAATATTGTAAGGATATTGTTGTATGAATCTTTGCACAAGCTCATCAAAAGACTTAAGTGGAGGAGTAATATTTGTAAACCATTCCATGGATTGGCCATTTAGACTTTTAGGGAAGAGTCATATGAGATAGGTGTTATTGTGTGTGACATCATATTTAGAGCATACAAATGTTTGACATGATCATGATGATCTCCATTACCATCATATTTGTCAAATTTAGGGATTTTGATATCCCTTGGGAAAGACATCATGTATAAATTCTTGTCAAAAGGTAATGCACATATAGATTACACTGAAAATGATGATTTAGGCTTCTTTGTTTCTCTTCTCAAGTGCGATATTTCATCTCTCAAACTTTGTATTTCTTTCTTGGTAACCTCTAGTTCTGAGGGCTCTATTTTTTCAAATTAACCCATCAATATCAAAGTCATGTGGAAGTTTTAATCCTTTAGAGTCTAGATGCAAAAAGTATTGGTATCCATTTTGTTCTAATGTTTTCAACATAAGATTCTGGTAGTGATCATCTTGTTGAAAATTTAGGAGCTCTTCTTCAGTAATTTCTTGATATATATTCCCTGTTTGAGAATGTGAAGATCTCAGGGGTGAATCATGTCCATTGTGCCGAGATCTTGGAGGAGATCTAGGTGGTGAATTATTTACATTGTTTTCATTGTTGTTAAATTGTTGAGCCAATTGGGCTGCTTGTTCTTCAACGTAACTTTTTTTTTTCTAATTCCAATCGTCTTAATCTTTCCTTTTTCTCAAAGAGTTTGTTAAATCACTTGTTATGCTCTTCTCTAGACATGGTGAAAGATATAATATTTTCAGATTTTGATGAGGAAATAGGTGTCTCACAAATGCTATCAAAGGTGCTTCCAAAAGAATCAAAGTAGATTTCGGTATTCTCCTCTTCCTTGTCAAAGATAACTTGAGGGTCTTTGTCGTGGTTACGCTGATGCCTAGTGGAAAAGGGTAATTCATCAAAGCTAACTAGTGGTTTCTTTCCTTGATCAATTTGGTATCTAGTTGTTATTGGTATGAATAAGAGCGTAAAGATCCAATCAAGATGACACAACATGACTTAATGTCTATCCTATAAAAGAAAAGTGTTCACTTGTCAAAAGAAAGAAAAAGAGAATAAAAGAGAAAGATCAAGACGACTTGTCACAAAGTGCCCAAGCTGCGGGTAAGATCCATGGGTAGAACACTTGTGACTTGAGTCAAAAGATAAAGCCAAGATAAGATAAGATAAGATAACGAAGAGAAATTAGACAAGTAAACAACTCTACTAGTCAAGAATATAACCAAGGAATCTAAATAATCCTTTTCAGCTAGAAACAAATCATATTATGTCAATTCAGACTAAGAGATCAAAAAGATTCAAATGTAAGCTGCCTAAATTGGCTAAGAGAAAACTTGGACCAAGCCCACTTGAATCAGAATCTGGGCGATAAACCTCAAATAACTAGGCGACACTTAAGTAGGAGATAAAATTTGTATGACATACCCCAGTGAATTAGAACGCTACTTTAAGGTCATGTGATATTTTATTTATAGGTTAGATGATATACCCTAGTACAATGAGGCAACACTTCCTTCGATGGAAGATAATACTTTAAAAGGTCGTGCAATATTTCTCACTAAAGGTAGATGACATTTAATTAGAAAACTATGAAGGGAAAATTTTGGCTTGAGATCTTTGTTTTGACTAGTTATTTTGACCAATTCGACAAAATAACAATGTTTATCAATAAGTTTAACAAGTTTGACATTTTAAAAGCAATTGTGACACATAGAGTAGTCTTAAAAAAATCAAGCAAGTGACAAAGCAACCTTTCATGATACAAGCATTTGTGAGGTCTCAAAGGAAAACTCCATGCATAGAATTGTAATGTGTATGTTCAAATAATTTTCACTGGTCTTTGCACAAATTGAAGACACATCAAGAAAATTCTACCTAAGGTCAAGAGGGTAGTGCTTCAACCTTTTCCCATAACTTGATGTTCTTAGCCCCATGGTTAGGTGGTTGAATGGCCTTTCTTAGGACTATGCAAGTTATGGATCAATTGGAGAAGAATGATGCTTGAATTGTATGTCTTTCCATATTACCATATTCAAGCTTTAACATCCAAGGGAACACATATGGTGAGTGTCTTGGGGTGATTTGAGTAATCCAATTGGATCAATCCTTGCAAAAAGGAATTCACATGGCCAAAATGGGCAGTCTCTAATCCTAGGTTCTTAATAAGGGTCTTCATTCATGACTATCCCTGTAGTTCCGCAAGCGGAATTAAGACCTTTCAGTCCTACAAGGAAGCAACCAAGTCTTCTCTCTCTCTTTGGATTGAAATAAGCTTTTGATTATAGTGGGGTGGAGCAGTCAGGTTCACTTGTTCCCCACTTGGGTCATTCCCAAAAGATTACTCTTTTGGCAAGCCCTCTAAAGGTAAATGCAATAAATTAAATGGATAACTAGTAGAGGTCTAGATTTCTGATTTTGCATAAGTAAAAGAGCATACTCTCCTACTCCATAGTGTCTTCCAAACACATCAAAAACATGTCAATTTACCAAGATTCCTTTTAGAAGCAACCAATCAAGTAGGTCAAGATTTCTGATTCATCCTCTAGGAGGTGAAGAGCATACTCTCCTACTACTCAAATAATCACAAGAAAAGAAATCTTCTAATTAAGCTAGGTGCCTAGAAAATCATGTATATGAAAGCACAATGTTTATTTGTATCTCCCAAGGAAACCTACAAAACTAATGATTAGTAGTTTCAAGATGAGTCCTTTCCAAGCATCCTACAAAACCACAAGTTAGTAGTTTTCTCAATGCAACTTCTTTGACAAGTGATTCCTACAAAATCACAAGTTAGGGCATAAAATATCATGCAAATAAGATCAATATCCTTGCAAAAAAACTTGTTAGATCCTGCTAGAAAACCAAAAAAACCCAAAATTACAAGAAAATGCAAGAAAACTCAACCAAAACCAAACTGTGATAGAGAATAAATCTGGATGAAACTTCACAGTTTGCCAGGAAAATCGTACGATAGTGTCTTGCAAACCAGATGATACTTTAGAATGATATGACAGTCTATAAACAAGCCGTGCGACACTTCACTTGAAGGAATATGATATTTCTCTGTATGATAAAGCGATATTCCAGAGAGTGCAAAGTTTTATTTGATAGTATTAAGAAACATCGCACAAGTATATGTTGGAATGTCATACAACTTTTTGGGCTGCAAAACAAAAGTGACGAACCTGCGACAACAAAAACCAAAAAATATAAGAAATGGAGCTAAAAATGCATGTCTAGCCCCATAGTGGGCGCCAAAAATGTGTGATAAAAAGGTGACACACTTCTATAAACCATTGTTGTTGAGAGAATCCATGAAGAGGAGATCCAAGAGGTGGCTTATAGCTTCCTATCTATGACCTGCAAGAATGTAAGCATTATGGATAGTGTCTCTCTAATGAACCTCAATAAGAAACTCTTGCAAGGTGTGAGAATGGAAGATTCAAAATGAAGATGCAAGCATGAAAGATCTAAATGAGATGAACGATCTAAAATAGAATGCAAATACAAGAACAAGGAAGCAAATCCAATCTAAAAAGATTACAATGCCTCCTAGTTAAACTATGTGATCTAAGCTAGATGCGATAAGAAAATGCTAAGCTAGAATGCAAGTAAACTAGAATGCTCTTAAGAATGCAAGATTAAAATTGAGATTATATGATCATGACTAACTAGCCAAGAATGAGAAGAGGGTCTCCTTTTATAGAATTTAGAAATAAATGGACGGTCAAGATTAAGAGGTGAAATCCAAGAGTGGAGAATAATCCCCATTTTGACTTCAGGGCACAATATTCTCAAGAGGCAAGATCAAGTGGATGAGAATGGTTAGGTAGAAATGAGTTGTGGAGATTAAGAGGCAAAATAGATTCCACTTTTGTCTTTTTTCTCTCTTTTTTTTCAAATTAAGAAATTTATTTTTCATGTGCACACATAAGGATGAAGTGTATTTTATTTAATTAAAAGGGGACATGCTCTTTTAATCAAATAAGACTTAGGATAAAGTGGTAAAAATTTAAGATATCATCAAATAAATGATTAAAGTGATGATTTGATCAAGAGATAAGATATTAAATCAATACGCAAGATTGATTAGGTATAAGATAAGGTCTAGCATTTCTAATGTTTAATGTTAGAGTGGAGCTCAAGGTTTACTAGACCATTTTTGGGTGATTACATGCATCATATCATGAAAAATTGTTGTCATTGCTCTTTGGTAGGTAGCTCCAACATTTTTGAGACCAAAGGGAATCACATTCCAACAAAATTTCTCCATCCACATGTAAAGGCTATTTTATCTTGATCTTCAGGTGCAATTTTGATTTGATTATACCCAAAAAATCCATCCATTAATGACAACATATAATTCCCTACTGTGAGATCTACAATATTATCAATTCTTGGAAGAGGAAAGTCATATTTAGGACATGTCTTATTGAGATCTCATAAATCTATACATAACCTTATACTCTTGTTAGGTTTTGAAATTGGTACAACATTTGAAATCCACTCGGCATATGCAATGGGTCTAATGAAGCAGGTGTCCAAGAGTTTCTTCAATTCTTCTTTGAATAACAAGGCTATATGAGGATGCATTTTTATCAAATTTTATTTGACTAGTCCTAGATCCATGATGAGATGATGCATTATCAAATTTGGATCTAACCCTGGCATGTCAGCAGTATGACCACACAAATTTACTTGCCTTTCCTTAATAATCCCATAAATATTTGCCTTTCTTCTTTAGATAAAGATGCTGCTAAATTGATAATCATGGGTTCTTCCTTTGTTCCATTGTTCACTTTTTTTGTGAGTTCAATCAAGATGGATGACCTTTCCTCATAATGTTCGGGTAAATTATCAAAATTATCATCCTTGGGTGCCTCAATTGAGTTTTTACCTTTGGATTCATCTTTTATTTTTACTTTTTCTTGATCTAGCACATCCACATGGTGGTTTTCACCACTAGATCTTTGATTTTTTATTTTATTTGTTTGACTAAGAAACTTGACACTTTCCCTTCTTGCTGCCACATGAAGTGATTCTTTGGTGGAAGATGGTTCAATTGCATTAAGTTACAAGGCAATGGAATAGTCATTTTGGAAAGTGTCTAGTTCATTTGGCTTGGTTTGATCCCAATCAATGAGTTCAGGATGGATTAAAGGTAAAGAGTCATTTTCTAGGTTTAAGTCCATTGGGGTTAAGGTCCTGAATTCATTATACTTTGGATCATACATTGTATCTTCAAGGTCTATAATGTGCAATTCCTCAAGATAATCCATAGAGTTTGGATCTTGTTCTTCCTTACTAGAATAATCTTGAATGTATTGTGAATCTAACTCTTGTAGTATAAACCTAGAGTTTTGTTCCTCTGAGAATGTAGGTCTATATGAATATCCTACCCACTCTTGTTTTGAACTTTGTGCTTATTTAGATTTAGGTGCATAAGAGTGGACTACATCAAATTATTTATCCTGGCATGATTCCTCTGATAGTGATTCCCATTCCCAATTGGTGAAGTCTTCATCACTATAAGAATTCTACTTGAGAAATTGTTCATGAATGTGAGGGAGTTTCTTTTCAGTATGTCCTAGTTCAAGGTACCCTACTCCAATTTTCTCTTAAATAGACCTCCAAGAGGTTTGTATAGGTTCTAACAATCCTTCTTTTCTTCTTCCAAGAGAACCCGATCCTTGGTAACCCATCTTTTGCATTATTTCACAACATTTCCCATATTGATGTGTGGGAATGCTAATGTGTAGGACACTTTCACTTGATTCATCTTCATCCTTGTATAACCACTTTAGGATTTCATTATATTATTCTACCCCTGATGGTGTACTATCCCTTACAAAATTATCATTGTACCTTTGAGGAGATGTTTTTTCTTTTGAAGTAGAGGGTTTACCACGAGATTTAGGAGAAAGTGGTGAATTGTCCATGGATAAGGAATATTCTCCAACCCATTTGTGATGAAGTTTTAATTTATTTTCATAATATTTCATCAATATATCTGTATTTATATAATATGTTTCTTTTTCCTTCCCCTTTTTTGATTTTGAAGACCTTGATTCATTTTCTTCTTTATTTGAGGAACTTGAACTAGAGGAGCTAGGATTTTCATCATTTGAATTTAGAAGACTAGCTTTTTCTTTATCCTTGTTTGATGTGTGGAGGGAATAAAATATTCACCATTTGAAATAGTGGGAATTTATTTTCCATCCCCCTTTTCCTTTCCTTTTGATGTCTAACTTGTACTATGAGTCTCTTATTTTGCTTTTTCTTTGGGTGAATCTGATATGGAGACCTCACTATTATATAGCACAAAGGAATATGTAATTGGTTTCAAATTGTTACAATATTGGAAAGGATTGAGATCACTACTGATAGTTCTTTCTTGACCAAGGTAAGAAAAATTCAAGTATTGGTGATAAGTAGAAGGAATCACTTGCATCTTATGAATCCATGGCCTACCCAACAATATGTTATAAGTTAATTTGAGGTCTAACACTTGACACATAGTTTCTTTTTAAACTGGGCCCACTTGAATAAATAAAATGACCATGCCCTTTGAAGACCTTTATTCATAAAAATAAGAGTTAATTATTATCTTTCTTTTTGGATCCATGATATTATTGGAGTTGATGAGAAAATCAATGCTACATTTCCCAAGAATCACCTGCATGCAAACACCTGTCACAGAAAGAGAGAAGCAAAAATATATGAAGGCCAAAATTCAATGATCCACGAAAGAGGAATCATATTGATGTACAAAATAACAATTTCAAAACAATGTAATGAATGTGTTATTACAAGATAGATAAATCCTTATAAAAGGAGATCAAAACCCTAAAATTAAAACCTAGGTTGCATGATAATATTAATAAAAGAATTAATTATTATATGCCTAAAGTTTAGCTTAAGTAAAGAAAGAGATAATAAGTGACTTAATAATTAAATTAGTATGATTTAAGTAATAAGAAAACACCTTATTACTCTAACACCCCCTCTTAAGATAAACTTAGGGAGTAGCTAAAAACCTAGAAACAACTATTGAAAGCAAATGGGTCTCGACAACAAAGGCTTGATCAAGTAACCAAGTACAAAAGAGAGTCTCTATAAAGAAGATAAATAGAGAAAAGAACATGGGAAACAAATCTACCCCAAAAAGAGATGAATACTAGTGAAGGATCGAAGAAGCCTCCAAACTAGAGAATGTCCCATAAAATAGGAACAAATACTTAACATGAAGAACTCCACTGAAGCAAGAAGTTGCAAATACTGTCAAAGATGAACTGCTGATCTGAAGTACCTCCACTAAAATAGAACATGAGCAGGTAGAGAAGACTATAATCTGCATGAGTTCCCTCAAATAACACTACTTGAATCAAGAGGCAAACAACCGAACTTGAAGATACAAATGGCATAAAACACCAAAGCATGAAGAGATGATCAATCAAATATGGAAGGTTGCCTCCAAAAAAAAGGAATGAAAGAGTGTCCATATGGTAAATTATTCATCTCACCAAAATGCATAGGTACCTAGCCACTGCATCCACCTAGTACATAGGAACAAATACTGAATACATAGCTAACTCCAATGAACCAAGGAAGCATAAGAACCAACAAAATAAACCCCCCACAATGCAGACAAGGGAGAGGTGACAGGTACACTAAAAAGGATGACCAACAAGAATTGCATGATGAAGAACCAGGAACATCAAAGGTGCAAAGAAAGTACAAACACATATAAAGATTAGTGTCATTGACACACATCCTGAGGCTAATGTCATGGAAGGAACACTCACTTGAAAAAGGTATATGGAAAACAAGGCAAAAATGAAACTCTCCATGACACTTTATAATGGAGTGCGAGTCCAAAAGGCACAAAGATGTGCAAGATCGCAAGCATGCAATAGAGTAGCACTTTATCTCAGTGTGTTTACAAAAAATAAATGCTTAAAAAAGATGTATACAATGCTCACAAAAGACAAAAGACTGTAGAAACATGAATAACAACCTAAGATGAGCCATCCCATACAGGGAAAAAATACAAGGATTGAAACATTCAAGATATTCATCAGAGTGCATAAATGCAAACAATTAAATAAAAAGTACCAAGAAAAAAGACTCAGAACTGGAAAGTTCACAGAATAATCTTTCCAACAATATCTCATTTTCCAAAAAAGGAGTATGGATGCACAAGATATGGCTTTCAGAGTGCAAAAATGAATTTATGGATTTGACAGAAAAAAACACTATAAAAAATGAAAAATTAGAAGTTATAACCTCCAAATCTAGATAGAGCTTGGAAAGAGATTTCCGGTGATATCTTGTTTGCCCACTTTTGATGCCATATGAGCAAGTTACACCCAATTTTGTGAAAGGTGCCCAAAAGGGGCATTTAAAAAATAAAATTCCCCGGGGCTTAAAAATTTGGCCCCTAGTCATGTGGCAATTAGGGGGTTAGCAGAAGGGGGGTGGGGATGAGCCCCTAGTCATTTATGTGACCGGTGCGGGGGCTATTCAATGGTTCCACTGGCGGTGCCGCTGGGTAGTGACCTCGATGGTTCTGTTGGGCGATGCCACAATGGTGGCCACTGCTCGATGGTGGCCACCTGGCGACAGTGCTAAAAATGATTTAAATTTTTTTTTTTTGATTCGTCTTCCTTGATATACATGCCAAGGTCGTATGATCTTAGAAATTTTTTTTTTCTTCAGATGGAAAATTTATCCAAATTGGATAAATTTTATATGGAAATAGGGTTTTTGGGCGGTCTAAGCACATTGGAATCAAAGGTACCCCCAAATCTAACACAAAACCTTATGAAAATCATAGATTTGATGAACAAGGTCGAATATCTCATGAAGAGAACATGAGCATGAAGATTCGATGCTATGATCCAATAGACATTTTCAAAATATCCCAAGGCTTTGCAAAGATTTAAAGTACATATGTTCAAGCCAACCCCTCCATCTATCAAGACTCTTTTAACCCTATGCTTGTGGATAAGGACTTCAATATGCAATGGAAAATTTTGTGGTTGGTTCAATTACATGTCATCATGCTCAAAAAAAGATAGACAATGTGGTACAATGAGATTACCAACTGTGGTTTGAAATTGTTCTTCATCCAAATTGTTAGGGACCTTTATATCAACCAAGGCCTTTTCCAAAATTTCTTTATGAGATGATGAAAGTTTCAACAACACCAAAATTGAGATTTCTGCTAGGTTTTTTTAAAAGTTGATCAACTATATTGTATTGTTTTGATGGAGAAGATGGAGGATTATGCATGGTTGTCTTGTTGGATGTTCCTTGCAAAGTGACCTTGGATGCTTTCCCCCTAGCAACAACATTGGAAGAATCTTTTTCTTGTTTATATTTGATCACTATGACATTGATGGTACTCTCAAAACCGGATAAAGCATTGATAGATTTGTCATAAGTGTGATAAAAATTCACCTTGTTGTTTCCTTTCTTATTATTTTGATTGACATTTGAAGATTCACCTTTCTCATGATTTAAGAAAGGGGTTTTAAAGAACATGTGATCGTTATTGTTATTGGGTCCTTCCACTTCAATAGTTTCATTATAAATGAGATCTTGGACAACATGTTCGAATCTCATTCAATCATTAGGCTTGTGTCATTTATTTAGATGATAATCACAAAGATGTGAGTCATTACACCATGAGGGTTTAACTTGGGGTTCATAACATCTTGACTCAGGTAGAGTGATGATTTTGTTTTCAATAAGTGTTTTTAGAGCTGTCTCAAGAGGTTCTCCTAATGGAGTAAATTTCATTCTAGGTGAATTAAATTGGGACATGAATTGTGGCCTTGATCTATTGCTACCTTGGTTATTGTTTTTGTTATTGAAAGATGTATTGTTTGATGGATTGACATTTTTTGCTTGATTGTTGGAACCACTAGAAAGATCTACTGGTCTAGATGTTTTTTTGCTTCCACCACTCCATCATTTACTAGGGTTTTGTTAATGTTTTTCAACCAAATCTTGGGTTTATCATTGTTTGCATTGGTTTATAGGTTGTTGTTATATGTATTGTTATTATTTGAAAACCCTTTGTTATCCTTGTATAGCTTTAGTTCACCCTTCCTTACTAAAGCATCCTCTATTTTGATACCATTTTCAATCATTTTGTCAAATGCTGTTGGACATTGGAGTTGTAACCAGAAGTTAATTTCATTATCAAATTGTTAATGAAGATGCCCATATTCTATTTTTTTGACACACTTCTTGGGTAATTGGAAAATATTCTTCTCCAACATAGTAGGAAATTCAAGAATGATTCCCTATTCTTTTTCTAGTATTGCACAAGTCCAACATGGTCACTTCGTGTTTAATATTATAGGAGTATTGGGTGACAAAATTTGAGATAAACTATTCAAATGTTTTAATTATAGGTGGAAACTTAGAGAACCACTCCATTGCTTGTCCGCATAGACTCCTAGGAAACAATCTCATTAGATATGCTTGTTCATGGATGAACTCCATTCTCAATGTGAAAAACTATTTAAAGTGGTTTTGAGGGTTGGTTAGGCCCATGTATTTTTCATACTTTGGAAACTCCATATTAGGTGGGAAATGTACCTTGACCAAGCTCTTATCAAAATGAAAAGGAAAAAATTCTTCTAATGTGTACTTTTTTCGATAATTTCCCTTTTGACCATTATCAATTTTTTTTGAAGGGATTGGATATGTCTACTTAGAACTCCTAGAGGATTAGCTTCATCCTCATCTTGTCTTATTTGTGATATATCATAATCATGAGGTAGTTTAATCCCCAGTTGAGCTAAGGTTATGAAGTACTTTTACTTATCCCTTTCTATCACCTTTTCCATGAGTTTTTGAAACAAAGGATCTTGTTGGGCTCTCATGATTTTTTCTTCTGTTATTTGTTCATTTTCATCATCATCATGGTTGTTTTTATGGCTATTCTTAGCCCAATAATTCTCTTCTCTTTCCATGTTTGGTTGATTTTCTTGTGTTTTCTCTTAGTGATGAATTCAACCCTCTTGTTGATTTTGATCAATTTGATAGGGGTGTAGTTGGGTTTTTGTCTTTTGTTGAAGTGACACTTCTTCACGAATCACCTTTTCATTATCTTGAGTCTCGTACATATAGGACCTTGTCCTTACCGACATAAAAATGACCTCGAAACATCTCTTGGATGAAAATATCTTTTAAGGAGTTGATTTGATTCAAAATCCAGTTTAAATTGCCTACATAATTGATTTGATGATGAATAAAACTCAATGTTAATGTATCAATTTGTGTGACAATTCCAATTGTGAAGAATTTAAATTTTTTTTTTGATGAATTGGACCCTACTTTGAAAAGGGTATCAAGAAACATTTCCTATTTTGACCCAATAATTATGCATACACTCATTGTTTTGAGATTCAGTTCTATACCTGACACTTTAAATTGTGTAGGCGATGTTTTGTTGCTCACACACTATTTTCTGCTAATAGAGAGCGCTATTTGATCTTTTAAAGGCACCGTTATTTTGTTTTTAGGTGATGTTTTATAGTTCAAAGGTGACAAAAGACTATTTGAAGGTGACAAAATATTGTTTACATGTGCTTTACTACATAATCTTTTCTCAATCCTTGACTTTTTGAAGTTTTTTTCTTGAATCTTTACGTTCAAAGGCGATGTTTCTCTGTTCATAGGAAACAAAATATTGTGTAAATGCGATATGCTGCATAATCTTTTCTCAATCTATGAATTTTTGAATTTTTTACTTGAATTTTTAGTTCCAAATGGATTATTTCTTCTGATTTCTTGGATCATCAAACATAAAAAACACACAAATATTTGTTTTCACCCCTAAATCTACACAAAAGTGTACGTTCTCGATCATTTTCATGGGTCCTTCACATAGAAAACACTTCAAGTAGGTTACCTATGGTCATTTTGTTAGCATAACCGATGATGTTGGCATAATTGATGATGGTTCGATGAAGGTACAGATTTGGTGATTGCGATGATCAGTTATTATTTTGTCATTGATGTCAATTATTGACCTAGTGTTCTTAGTGTGTTTCCAAGTATGTGAGAAGGATGAAAAATGTGGTTCAAGTAGTTCCAGTGGTTGTGATTCTTAAGGGAGACTTGGGGATGTCTCTAGATGTTAACTGTATGATTGCAACTATTGATTGTATGATTTGAGTAAGTTATGTTTGATTGAAGTGTGACAGGGCAACTGCTAGAACAATCTTTGAATGACAATGAGTGATTTGATTGGTTTATCAAATCTATGATAATTTAGGTGGCGTGGTCATATAAAAATTATGTTGTTGATTCTATGTTGAGATTATAGTTACAACCACAACTGATTTGGTTGATAGATTAGTATATTTTGTGGTTACATAAGTTATTTCAGTGATCAATGACAATGTTGTTGTGTTACTAATGATAGATTTTCTGTTGGTGATTGATGATCATGTGGCAATGAATAATTTGAGTTCTAGCTGTTATACTGACATGTTTAACTTCATTTAAGGTGATGATTTGTCATTACATTGACCGAGGTAGATCATTTTATCAAGATGGAGGTTGTTGGTCAAAACATGTTTGACTATTCTTGATAAAATTAATTGTTTGGATCTATCATGTGGATGACTTGTTAGGTAAATATGTTTTTTACATTGGGATATGTGTTTTGGTACGATCTCTCTGGGCGCAAAGGTTGGAATAGTGATTTCAATGTGTTGGATGAGGTGTTAAGTCAATGTTACATTTTAGGGTTTGAGTAGTAATATTTATATCATGAAATTAAATATTTTTGTGTGTAGATCGTGATTATGAAGGTGCGGTCAAGCCAAGGTATTCCAGAGTTATTCGAGGACAAAATGTATGCATTTCAGAGGATCTGATCAAGAAAAGGAGTTTCTATTTTCTAGATCAATCTACTTTTTGTATCTTAACAGTTACAACAGGCTAAATCCCTTTATTAGGTAGATCCTAACATGTCTTATTTGTAAATCCTTTAACATAGTGACACTTTAACTAGTGTTTGAAGTCCTCTAACAAGGCTAATCCTAACAAGGTAAAGATCCTAAAAGGGCTAGAGGTAAATCCCATAACTGGGTGGCACCTAACAGTGTCTTTTGTAAACTCCTAATGGGGTTAAGCTCCTAACAAGGCATACTTAAGAAGAGCACAAATTTGTGAGTTTCATCACACATGTGGTTTTCATCCATTTGGGTTTCCATGGGAAAAATATGTGTTATGTGTTGCACGCTTTATTTTTCTTGATGTTTATTTTTTTCAATTTTTATTTGCTTATTGAATTGGTAAACCAATGAATGTTAAAGAATTTGAAAAGTATAAGATATTAGGATTACTGATTCAGCCCCCCTCCCTCTCAATAATCTTGGACCTTTGGGACTAACACATTTTTGGATTTACATGGATAAAAGGTGGCTTTCTACTTAAGCAGGTTTTAGTAAGGATTATGTTTGAAAATCTTTGCATTTTACCTCTCTTTACGAGAGCCTCCCATCATAATTAAGTAGTTTAATGCAATCTTGAAGGACTACTAGAAAATGGATATTGCTCAAACCTATTCGTCATTCACCCCATTAAGGATGAATGTATTTCATTTTAGAGGGGTTCAAATTACCATGAAAAAAATGGTTGTATCCCACTTTGGGTTGTCCCTCTCACTAGCCTCATTAAGGAAAGTATTGGGAGGTGAGCCCACTATGGCTTAAATTGAATACTTTTGAATAAAATTAAGGTCAAGATAAGTCTAGTATTTTAATCACCTTAATAAATGTGAAATCATATCCCTATTATCTTGAGTCTCCAAACAGAAAATACACACAATTCTTTTCTAGACCTTTTGTAACTAATAGAACTCCAATAGGTTTGGCATTCTGATTAGCCTTAAGAAAGGTGAGATCATAGGTCTACTATATTTGTTCAAAAAAAATGAGGTCTCCTATTTAGTCTGTGTTTAAAATTGAATTGCCAAAAGTGAAATGAAAGGTACATGAAAGATTGAAAGTTTGCAGTGTGTACCTTTCACGATGTTATGCACATTATTGAGATTTTTTTATTTTTTTGATACATTACCTCGGCAATCATTCTAGATCCTTAGCATCCCCTTTCACACATATTAGTACAACACAAGCAAGGAAAGTGAATAAATTCAAAATAATGACAAATTAAGGAAAATTTAGAGAGAAGCATCTTAGTTGAGCATAGGTATTTGATATTCAGCTTGATAGAGATTAATAATGATCAAATATCTATTATATGATTTACCTTACTCACTAATACTTTCATCCTTATTCACCCAATACATATCCTTTGCGTGTTTGTTTGATCTCTTTGCCTCCGTTTCCTTCAAATAATCAGGTAATCTGAATATAGGCTTCCTGACTTTCTTCAATTTAGCTATCTGTAAAACATATTTAGCAAAAATTACCTTCCAATTTTAAATTCTCAAACTTAAATTTATAGGCAACACTATTATGCTTATAGGCTAGAAAACCTAACTTCTAGGCAAAAAACTTTAGATTACAAGTGACTAATTTCTACTTATAGGTGACAAAATTTAATCCATAAGTGATAGAATTGTAGGTTAAAAATTTTTAACAACAAAGTGACAAAGCTCAGTTAGAAACCAACAAAAGATAGAGATAAGGAAACAAAATGCACTGAATAGACAACTCCCTGATGTATAGGCAATAAAATTTTATGCACAAACATTGAACTTTACTGCATATGCAAATAAATTTTCTCACAGGAGATGAAATTTATTGTAAATGCATTGAAAGTTTTTGTATAGGTGATGATGTTTTCTATAAAGGTACCATTCTGCATTTTCTCTGAACCTACAAGTGTCAAATTTGCAAAAACAAAAAGCTTAACAATTGATTAGAGTTAGTGAGGCATGGACCCCACCATGGGTGCCATTTGTATGTGTGTACATTGTTTACAAACCTTCATAAGACATTAATTCAATATGCTTTGAAATGAAAATCATTAGATCTTTCTAATTAAGTAACTCAAAATGAAAGAGTCAAGAGAATCATATGGATCTCTAATTACAAGGACTTGAAGTGTGCTCTCAAATACATTAGATCCTCAAGTGACAACCTATAATATGAGAATGTGCAAAGATGGATAAAGTTATGATCTATGATGCAAGATTGATAAAAATTGATGTAGATGCTATCCTAAATAATCAAAACCCCTCAAAGATTGATAAAATTTATCCATTATGACATCACTATATGACAATTATAAGATAAATTCACTCACTTGCTATGATATCCTAATTAAATGTGACTATAATGCAATTGATATGAAAATTGAGAGATTAATTACTCTATTTGTGCATCCTATTTATAGGATTTTCCAAGGTGTAGGGGGTGAGTTAGATGTGAGTTGAGTTAACCATGATCAAGGAAAGAGGTTGAGTTGTGTTTGTTGAGGTGTCCAATTTGAAGGGACAAGATTCTCTCTCAAGAATAGATGGTCAAGATATAAAAGTCTTTTAGTGATCCATGTGCACATTTTCCTCTTCTCTCATTGGTTGATTCAAATTTTGTCATGTAGTGGTAGGTGAGATTTTTTAGGATTAATTAATTCAAAAGAATTAATTAATTAGCCATGTATTAATTATTGAAAGGTTTGGATTTAATTATTAAATGAAATATATAATCAAGGTGTTAATTCAATTACATAATTATTTAATTTTTTATTTTAATTAATCCAAATGGCTTGAATTAACTCATGTTTTCTTTAACCATTTTTAGGTGTATAGAATTATACATCTCTACTATCAACATCTTCACCCAAAAATCTAGTTGACATAACTTCCTTCTTGATAGTTTAACTCTTGCAAGGCCTCATTACTAAGCCATGTGTCAAAACAATGATTTTCAATATGGAGTTATTCATAAATCCTCATACAAAAGTTTCTGTTATTCTAGTCTAGAAATAATCATAGTGTTGCAAATGTGTGATCTTGTCCACTGTCCATTCTGTATTTCTATAATACTCATTTCTCTTGTGCTTCAAATGCACTAGAAGCTAACTAAAGAGTTGTTTTGGTACTTTAGCTTAGAATTATTTGCAAAGCTTGTAAAAAATATTGTCTTCACACCTACAATTTATTTTTACATAAATTTATCCATTGTTTGCATCTATCACCATGGTTAGGAGAAATATTTCTCAAATTGTGCTTACCTAGAAACACATAATCTAAATTGATAGCCATAATATAATTGTGCACTAAAGACTAATGGCCAAGCATTTAGACTGCACACACATGGACATATCCTCATGTCTAATTTGAAGCACACTCAATCTTGTACTGCATACTTTTTCTACATGTTATCTATCAACAATCCCACTTATTCCATTATTGCATAAATGCACACAAATAATAAACAAACCAATCATGTACCATTCCAACTTAAAAAAACCAATCATGTATATATATAGGTTCCTATCTCCTAGCACAAATAGAGGTGGATATATAGTTAGCATTAAAAATGAAATTATCTCAAGGTATACTTTGTACCTAAATCTAACTTATAAAAGCCTTATCTTTATCTACACTTAAATATTTATGCACAATATATCTATAGAAAGGTGCTATACTTTGCAATAGTTCAAAATCCTACAATTGGCCACAAATAGGTTTAAATATTTTATCTATTTTTTATGCATCAATAGATATTAATCTTTTATCAATAGCCAAAATTTATCAAACATAATTATGTTATTTTTTTAATAATAAACATAGTAAAATGAGGGTGTTGGTCCTTACAAAACAAGCCAAATAGGCTACTTACAACTGGTGAGGACATGCCATGGATAACACAAGGCAAAATAAACAACTTACAACACACCAACTAAACAACTAATAATCCACATCAAGAGTGGGTCGAAAGATGACCCACAAATTGGGGAAGATTTTGGGAAAATGAGGAAGAATAATCTTTCCTCATTTGACGAACACCAATCCAAGCAATACTATCATTAGGAACCCACTACCAAGGGGAGAAAGTGGGGAAATCCTCATAGTGGGTCTGTATTTTATTTATTATTTTAGAGGTCCATATATGCAAATACAAGAAACTAGTGTGGTTTCTAATTAATAACAAATAATGTAGTTACAATGAGAAACAATTGGTTGTTTCTTGAAGATGGATGAAGCTACAACAACAATGAGACACTATACTTTCACACACATTTTTTTAGATATGGATATCTCCATAGTCCATACCACTCCTTGGAGATGAGTACTCATGGTTGGGGAAAAGCCTTTGACTCAAGTGCTAGATTATGAGGGCCTTCCTTTTCGATGTCAGTGATGCTTCTCTACTGGGAAAATGGCTTCATAATACTCTCTTTTCATCGTAAAGGTGATACCACTTGGTGGAAGGATGCAAATGAGGTTCATTTGAATTTGAGCTTTTGATTCTCTCTTTGAGTCTGCCTTTGAAAAATACTCACAAGATGATATTGAAGAGGAAGTTCTTGTTGCAAATTCGAGTGTTTCTCTTGTTGCTAATTCGGGTATTGCCCCTGCCATTAATTTGGATCTTGCACTAGCTACTAATCTAGGGGATGCCCCTGCTAATACTAGTTTGGACCCCTCTAGTCATGAGGACCATTCCCCACCTTCTACCTCTTCTCCTGCCTAGCTCCAAGCTTCTACTACCACTGTACACCTTTCTCAACACTCTGGCTATTGTGCTAACAATTTCCCTAACAACGTTTCTTTTGATGGGGATCCTAGGGATAACATTGCCTAGATAGTTGTGTGATGATGTAGGAAGAATTATTCTTCCAACTCACACTCTTGTTCACTTGTGTTGTAAGGGTGGCCTTCCCATCCTTTTGGAAGATTCTATCCTTTGCACTAAGTGTTCTAGTTTCTATCTTTGAACACATCTATTTTGTTGTTGTTCAACCGCTAATGGATTTTTCTTTACATCACCCCTTTCTTTGTGCTATTTTTCTTCTTGATGCCTTCGGGCCATGGTTGTGTAAGGGTCAGCCCCCTTGTTAGGTTTCTTTAATTATAAAAAATAAATAATGGGGTTACTTCCACAGATATGATGTAGTTTTTTTTAATGTAACCAACATCTTTTAATTTCCCTCAGTGTTTTAGGTGGATCTTATGGTAAAATCATAACTAGTTTAGAATATACTAAAGTCTCAAGGAGCTATCCACTATAGAGTTTTCCTAAATTAAACCTATAATTTGATCATGTTGTAGAGTTTGATATATCTAATTGTGATCCTATCTATCCAACACTTAAACTTAGATAGTCCATCTGACCTAGAAACCTCTCATAGATATTTGGATACATTTAATTATCAACTCAGGGATGTAGGATATGAAATGGGCCAGCACTATATGCTCATCATGCTATCATTCCATTTATCACCTATTCTATTGCAAAGTAATTATAAGGAAAATCCATAAAAATTCTAAAACAATATTGTAATCAATAACGATTAATGTGAAGAAATGAATTAGCTATCTTACAAACAAGCATAATAAAAAATAATACATAAAATACACAAAGCTACTTATGCTTAAACTGAATTAAACACATAACACTACTCAACTTATTCAAACTGTTCAAGCTGCAGAAATATGAATAAATCCAACATGAACATTCAACACTACTAACTTAGTAATTGAAAACTAAATTACCTACTCTAACAACATAAATATAGACTAAGATTGTGTACCTCAAGTGGGATTCCTAAGGATAATCTAGTTATAATCAACAAAAGATAGAGACTAAAATAGAACTTCGTGTATTCATGTGTGCATAAGAACAACAATTACAAAGATAATATACTTAACTAAATATGTGACTGTATTCATAATATTGTTAACAATTTCAAGTACATGGAGCTTCACTATATAGATCTTACTATCAATCTGAATTAGTCAACCATCTAGTGACTAGTGACTAGGTCCTTAAATCTAGAGAAAAATATTTATTAAGTCATAAATATTTAATGACCATAGGGCCTTCTAGGACTATATAAAATCAACAATTTAAAACATAACTACCAATTCCTTGTATGATAGCAGAAAAAATAAAAAATTCATTTTAAACAACAAAATTCTATTTGAATGGGTCTCTTCGATCCTTATCTTTTGAAAAATTAGTAAGGAAACTTCACTATGTTGGACGAGTTCAACTCTAATCCACTACATGGCTAGAGGAATTTTGAAAAACTTTAGCTGTAGGAATTAAGCTAGTTTACAATGCAAATATGGTGCAATAGATAGTACACAAAGAACCACATTTAACACATCTCCATACATTCTTATCACATTCTCTCATATAATTTTCCATGTAATCGTACAATCATAATATATTAATAAGCATAAGAGTGTATCATATGTATCTTTTAACATACCAAAATAGTCAAGTCTTAAGCATCATTGAAACACTTAGGTGATTAAAACTACCATATAAAAAGACCATTACATTACCCCATCAAATGCAATCTAAGTTTCTAGCTTTGCATTTTCCTAGAAGTCAATCCTTAGGTGATTAGATTCCAAGGTGCAATTTTCAACACTAAGTGGAAGGGAAAAAGTGGCATTAGTAGAATAGGAAAATATTAGGAGTACAAGGAAAGATATTGTCGCTAGACTGAAGTATTGCATAATGTTTGGAGAGTGGGAAGGATGAGAATCCATATCAAGCATGCATGGAAATAAGTTTGGAGAGTTGAAGTTGTGAATGAAGAGGAAGGGGTGCTTGGAGCTATATAAGGTTGGAAAGGAAAAATAGAAAATGAAGAGGGAGGAGTAGTTGAAGGTACAAAAGAAGAGAAACAATACTGTTGTGGCACAAATAATGTGATCAATGCACTAAATACTGTCCAAGTTATTGGAATAGGAAATCAACATGAATTGAAGGGAATAGACCAAGGAAGAAGTTTTTATTTTGTGTTGAACTATGTCAACCTCACTGTAAATGATGTACAAGTGGGAAGATATCTATTAATGTGTTTGTAGCTCCATGTACTAAATGAAAATTATGGTTAAAGCGGTCATCAAGAGGTGGAAATGTGTTATCTTCCTTTGTGAATGGGAGAAGACAAAGAGACATATGAAGTTTAAGTGAGCGATTTGACAACATATTTGTGGATGCCAAGAAGAGATTGCAAATAAGAGGGTAGAACACACAAAAATGTGAGAGAGAAGGTTGAGATGGAAAGAAAGGAGAAAAATAAGAGAATAGATATACAAATAGGTAAAAAAATGAGATGGAAGGTGTTTTCCTAGGTTTTATGTTTTAGTTTATTGGTTTGAAATAAATTCATTTGTTGTTGAAGTGTTGACCAAAAGGTTGGATTGTCCAAGCATCAAGTTAACCAAAAGGAAATGAAAGTAAAAAAATTTCCATGTTTTTTGGTATATATTTATTTGTCTTTCTATTGTGTTATATATGCATTCTAATATGATTTCCTTTTCCTTATAAAAGCATATACAATGATACACAATTTAGACTTAACACTAATAAAAATAAACACTAGCTAAAAAATAAACTTATGGTAGGAAAGAAATAGAGATGAGTTAGAAGAATCATATTTAGAGTTTGACATTTTTAGACAATTGAAATAAGGTTCGTTAATTCTAAGATACTCTATTGAACTAAAACAAGTGGTTTGTGTATCAAATAGTCTTAATCCAATAGGAATGCTCATGACCTCAAAGGTTGTGATTGTAACTTAGGCTAGACAAGTGCCATGCCATATGTCTAACCTTGCAACTCATGTTGTCAACATAAAAAGTTCCACTCTTAGCCCTATGAGCATGCTTTTGACTCCTAATAGGCACTAGTGTCCTTGCATCATTTCACTCTAAAATTTTGTAAAAATACATACCTAATTTTTGTGAACCCTATAGAACTTACAAAATCTAGGATAAGACCCTTTGTTATGAGAAATAAGTATCATTAGTTATATGGAGGAAGAAAAAATGGTCAGATTTTGGTCATTCCCTTGGAATGGTGTGTTTTAGGCTCAAGTAGTACAAAAATATGTAGTGTATGTGTGATATGGGAAATGGTTATCAAGGGTAGATCCCCACTTACCATATACATTGGAATACAAAACCCACCCTTAGGCAAAAATCTAATTAACACAACCTAAAAAGATGAAGGGGTGCTAATGCACGATCTAGCAAAAGGGGTGATTTTGGGGTATTCCATGTATGAACATAAATGCATGTATATGAAATGTAAAGTAGGATAAACACTTATGAAATGATAACGGGTAAAAGCACAATCAGGTGTCACCTTTCAGGCTAACTTATCAGCACAACTAAATTTTAGTATTTCTAACTAAAAATTAATTTTGGTCAAACATATGGTCTAGATAGATTCATTCTAGCTAAGTTAGATAAGTTCTTTAACTTTTCCAATTGGAAATATCTATTAAATGCATGTTTAATACCACTTTGGGTCCAATTACCATAAAAATAAAATTATTTCAGAAAAGTGGCATTTCAATAACTCCTAATCTTGTTAATGATATTTTTTTAAAAATAAAAAAATACCCTTTTGTAGAGATTAGAGTCAAGAATATCCTCATATAGATTTTATAGTGTTTTAATTAGACATAGTTTATTGTATTTAAAAAATATTGCAAGTAGGTATTTTAATAGTCAAGGAGATGTTGATTCAGAGAAAGAAAAAAATAGTAAATCATATTAAATAAATTTGAAAAATATATGGTGCACTAGCGGAGAGAGTCCTCTTCAAGAATATATATTTCTTTTTTTGATTGGGATAGATTTATTATGAAAAATATGCTGCATGATGAAAACTATCGATTTCAGTGAGTTGGAATTTGAATTGTTATAAAAGAGAAAATACAGGTCACAAACCAATTTTTATTTCTTCATGCCCTAGCTATATATGTCGTCTATGACATATTTTTAAATTAGGGGAAAAAATACTTATTTACATATAATTTTGTGGTGGGAACTAGACCCCTAATTTTCAACATTTTTCAACAACTAAAAAAATCATCTTTAAAAATTAAAAAATTCTTAAAAATATTAATCATAAACTTCATCCATTTTTTAACATTTAATTAGTTTACATCATCTTCAAATTCCAAACATAAATGTCATTTTAATACTATTAAAGTTGAACATCTTTGATTTTATTAGCCTTTTCCTTTGTAAAAGGGTGATAGCTTATTGTGCTTTTACCCTAAAGGAAATGATCACCAGAAAGATATGATATCAAATTTAATGTATTAAAGTAAATTCTAAAGGAAAGTGTTGGTGTAATTAAATATTCCTAATTATACTTTACTTAATCTTACTTAGGATAATGCATTACATAGTAATTTGTCATTGAGATACGTAGGAGTTTGCACCTCAATTAAACACATGGTGTAGGAGAAATTCCACTTTAGGTGTGAGATCCACCTTTAGTGCTCTTATCACATTATCATCCTCATCCTATGGCACATACTTTATTGCATAATGGAGGATGATCCACATTTGGTGGACATATGATTACACCTAGCATGGGTGATAACTTATCAACTTCTTATCATTGTCTCTTATCACCTTTCCTATATAAGGAGGCCTATTATGTAAATTGTAATCATGTCCATTATCAATAATATCATTCTTGCATTTTAATGCAATTGTCTTGCCAATCTCTTGTGGAAGTTATCTTGGTCTTGCATTCGATCCTAGGGGTGTTGTAGAGTCACCTAAAACTCTAACATGGTATCAGAGCTCTCAAGATGTGAAGAGCTCTTCTCAAGAATATCAATCTTGGCTTGATTCAATTGTTGGTGTAGAATAAAGGTATTTGGACATCACCATCGCATAGTCTATTTGGAGAAAATTTGGGGTTCTGTATTTTGTGGCTTTTCTTTTGCAGGTCAATATTGGAGCTTGCTGGTGCAAATCAGAGGTTGGCATCATATTAAGGAGGTCCAAAAACCCCTAAATAAATTTTGTTTCATCCAAACTGGACACCTAAGGCCAAATCTAGAGCCATTTGAATTTTGGAAGTGCGGCGGTGGCGATTTAGAAAAAATAATTTTAGAGGCGATTTTCAAACAACGATATCTCAGTCATTTGGAGTCCTTTTTCTGAGAATTTTTTTTTTGTTTTGGGGTGGAATTTCACGATCTACACAATGGTTTAGGTGGTTTCTGATCTTTGTTCCTGAAGTTTTTTGAAAATCACAAATCTCAGTTTTTACAACTTCCAAGGCCTCATTTGAGCTCATATGAACTCCTTTTTAGGTACAATTTTTTTTGAAAGTGCATATTTTTTTTTGTATTTTCTAGATTTGGAATCAGATGTTAGTGATTGTAATCAGAAATTTTACTTTCATAAATTGGCTTAGTTTTGCAATTGTAATGCATAAGACTTAGCTTGGTCTTTTGCATAGTGATCTAAGTCTATTATAGCATGATTGTGGAGTGTAATAATTTGTTGATCTTAATTTGTAATGAGAGAAGTGTATCATTAATGTAATGATGGGTTATGAAATACATTATACAGTAGTACTTTTGACTAAGGATAATTATGAGTCATGGGCAAAAGGATTCATCACACATTGTAGATGGCTTAATCTCTTGCCTCATCTTTATGGACTCATTCTTGAGCCAAAGTCACAGGGGAAGCAATATGTTTGGGGAGAAAAGAATGCTCATATTATAAATTTGATTATTAGTAGCATCAATCTGTGTCTCTTCTATGACATCTACTCCAAATTTTGAGGTGTTGAATGTCCACAGATAATTTGGACAATCATTTGGGAGATTTTTGGTGATCCACATGTTCCTCCATTCCCAGATGATCTTGCTTCAGTTTTCCTCATTCCTCTTAATGATGCAGATAACATTCCCTATGATGATTATACCTTAGATGAGATTGAAGAATTTGCAACAATTGAGAGCATGGATGATCCAGTGACTCCTCCTTCAACTCCCACTTCTCTAGTTGAGATCACACAATCATCTCTTGTTGGTGATTCCAGTGAATCATTGTAAGAGATATCTATTTATCTTCCTGATTGGGATTCCTATTTTCTAGATATTGGTTTATTGTTTGTGGAGTCGCATATTGCAGATTTGGGAGACATATTTGAGGGGTTTTCTCTTCTCTTTGATGATAGTTTCATCACAATTGGAGACACTTCTTCACCTTCTTTGAATATTGGTGTTCTTGATTCTTCTTCTTCACTTGATTTGTCACATGATGTGGTAGATTATTTGAGATTGGAGAGGCCTACTCAGTCTTCAGAGATGCATATTTGGAGACCTTCCTCATTTCATTTGGATATGGATTGGTTTGTGGCATCATCATCATACTTTATTTGGATTCCACTTCCTAGTTCCTATCCCGAATGGGAAGCATTCCTACATTTGTACTTGGCATATCTTCTTCCCAAGGGGAGAAATGTTGTTTGTAGTCAGTGGACTATACTTTGTCTTCAAGCACTCACCATTTTTGTAGGAGATTCTTCATTATGGAGGGGGATATCATGTCTCCAACTATCCATCTTATGGGGGGACAATTCATTGTATATACATGATGTATTCAGTTCTTGGGGGGTCTTGAGTACTCCATCCATCCATGCATCTTGTTTTCTTCTCTCTTTTTGGGGGAGGGTTTTTCCCATGAGGTTTTCCCTCTTTCTCCACTTTATGAGAGTTTTGCATTTCATGTATTGGATTTCATATTGTACATGGGTACCTAACATCACATAGTAGCCATGACCCATCTTGCATTGTGAGTTTAAGTGCATTCCCCTAAGTTACACTTAAGGGGGGTGTTGGTGTAATTAAATATTCCTAATTATACTTTACTTAATCTTACTTAGGATAATGCATTATATAGTAATTTGTCATTGAGACACCTAGGAGTTTGTACCTCAATTAAACACATGGTGTAGGAGAAATTCCACTTTAGGTGTGAGATCCACCTTTAGTGCTCTTATCACATTATCATCCTCATCATATGGCACATACTTTATTGCATAATGGATGATGATCCACATTTGGTAGACATGTAATTACACCTAGCATGGGTGATAGCTTATCAACTTCTTATCATTTTCTCTTATTGCCTTTCCTATATAAGGAGGCCTATTATGTATATTTTAATCATGTCCATTATCAATAATATCATTCTTGCATCTTAATGCAATTATCTTGCCAATCTCTTGTGGAAGTTATCTTGGTCTTGCATTCGATCTTGGGGGTGTTGTAGAGTCACCTAAAACTCTAATAGAAAGTAACATGAATGAAATCACCTCGAGGGATAGGAGAGGACAAGTGAACTTCAAATCTATAATTGACTATCAAAAACCTATCGGAATCGAGAACTGTTCTTGATCTAGATCTATGAGACTTGCAACTCCCAACTATGAAATTTGAAGAAACTTAGGGCAATGCTGAACCAAGTTGGCCTAGTCCCAAAAAGTAAGCCTAGTCCTGGAAGGGTAAAAGCTAATGAAATCAGTAGAGGATCAGTCCCTGGTTCTAAAAACCTGAAAATATAGATCTGTAACTTCACCACCTATTCTTGCACACAAGGAAAAATGGTAAATTGTTGTGGAAAGAGGCTTGCCTTGGTCAAGCCCCTTTATAGGAATTAACCTTGAAAGGAAATAAGAAATTCATGTAAAATAAGATAAATGCAAGTATTCACCTTACTTTTCAAACCCTCATGGATGGATGTTAGGATTCGATAAACCCATGAAGATGTTTGTTTGCTTGAAATGTGTACGTTGTAGAAGAAAGGATGTCTTCACAAATACAATTGGTCTATACTTTCCAAATCCTAGATCATGAATTAATGTATGCTTGATCAACTTCAATGGAGAAGAGGAAATAAGAATGGATGTGGATCTTCTTGCTTGCTTGAGAATTCCTCTACTTAGTCACCATGGAAGAGAGAAACTTTATTTACTGAGAGAAGATTCCATTTGAATGGATGGAAGAAGACTTATATATCTTGAATTGGATGCTTGCCTTCAAATCTTGAGTCCAAGAGAGCTTTATTGCACTTGAAATTATGAAAATTTTCTTGCACAATATATGGATGAAACTTCATAATAGTGGATGCTCAAAGTATGGATGCCAAAATGAGCAGATTTCATGTCCTTTTATACTCATTTTGGGGTCCAGAATTGATAGGATGACCACAACTAAGATCAAAAAATGAAACACTCCTTCCTTATGCCTGAAGCCCACTAAAAGACAACCCCCAAGGACAAGGCTGACTTGGGTTGGTCTAGTCCTAGAGAGGAAAATTTTAAAATGGCCTTCAAGATTTAGGAAGTGTGAAGAAATTTGAGGAGAGAGGAAAAATCGGAGTGGGAAATCAATCATAAACATATTCAAATCTAGGAATTCACTAAAATGAGGCATAATAGGTCCTAGAGATTCCAAATAAAAGGGTGCTAAATTTGTAGGATGATGCAGTATGATTCCCTAAAGTGTTGGTATGATTAATTGTGAGTGCAACAAAATTGTAGGTGAAACCTAGGAAAGTCGATTACTATGTATGCTTGTGCTCAAGGATGTTCCATGGAGGAGAAACTAGAAGTTGCAAAATACAGTCTTCATTAAGGAGTAGAGGGAGGGATAGAAATTAAAAAATGAAGTAATAAATGATTTAGTGTGAACTTATAGAAAGCTTAGTAGAAAGTTAAGGGATCAAATATGAATAAAATAATACCAACAGAGATTCACATGTAGCCTGTAATGTGGTCTTATAACTTTTGGCTACGAAAAGAGTTGTTGCAAAAATGTTTAAAGGGAAAAATACAATACAACTAATTGTAAGGTTGGACTTTAGCAGTACACAAGTGTCAAAATCACAAGTGCACCCATTGTATAATTCTTGTCGATGTAGGGATTTGCAAAATGCAAGGAATGGGTATGTAGTAACAAAGGCCCCCTCCTATGGTTTGGATGACATGTTAGTGAATAGTTTTAGGCCTATAATTTAATGAAATGCGACATAACACATGACTATCTGAATGTACATTAAAATGATCACATGAATTAGAGTAATAAGGAAAAAAATATAATATTTTACTCTATAACGATGACTAACCTCATGACACAGATATCACAAAAATCAACAATTTTATTCAAATATTTTTATTAACAACATTAAGGAAACCCAAAACGCACCACTAAAAAAATTGTAATATCATAATTTAAGAAGTAATCACATTAGACTTAACTAAGGATGTAAGGACCATAAATAGTAAGATAACATAACCCACTTAATTACACATAATTAAGAATAAATTAATACAACACACAAATATATAAGAACAAAGGTTTGGTAAAAGCCAATGAATAGGCTAAACATTAGGAATAAATTTTCCTTATAAAAACCCTAAGATTAGATATAAGAGTACATAAAGTACAAAATATAAGACAACCTTGAAAAATACTCCTAATATATGATCTCCCTCAAGCACACGATAATCAAGAACATTGTAAAAATTCTTTTCCAATCAACCACAATATTTTAAGTCTCTCCAAAATATGTTAATATGCATGAAGAATACCCAAAACTACATGAGGATCTCTAGTAATATGAAATTGACAAGAGTAATGGAACTTGCATAGAATGATAAATCTATGTTTTAGATGGTAATGTAATAAAACCAAAATATGGTAGAGAGTATGAAACATAATGACCAAATAAGAAACATACAATAACGATTGATCAAACAACTTTTGTAAAAGCATTTATTTTGATGTTTGCCAATAAGTAGATTTGGGGTAGATATTTATTCTTCTTTGATCCTCCATATTCCACACCGTTCGATCCCACATAAAGAAATCAATGAATTCACAAGAATACACTTTTCATATATCCTTTTATAGATATTAAATATAAAGGGTAAATAATGCATGTGTCCAAATCAATCAGTGTAGGCCTAAGTAATCAGAACCCCGAAAACCCAAAAACTGTAAAACATGTTGTGCAGGCTTCTAAGGAAAATTATAAACCGACGGATACGTATTTGAATAGTATAAAACTTTATATAAAAGATGCTAGACAATTAGTATTACGACTAAAATGTATCATGGGTTAATATGAAATCTTTTAAGGCAAGTGCTCAAATCTTTACAAGTTTCTACTTTTGTTGTACTGATCCACGCATCTCCAAAATAGTGGGGTTTCTATGTTGGGAATATCTTCATTTGGATTCATAGCCTCCATGTTGGATAATCCTCCTAGATACATATCAAACGTGGTACCTCTTATCTTCTCTTTGCTTTCCATGAGATGGTTTCCTTTATGCATCTCTTTCAACCTCTTTTCCTCATTGTATTCCTTGAAAAATACCTCTAGGCCCCTTAAAAAAGGGTTTTTGCTCTTCCTTGAACTAGGTCCATGTGAATCTATGAGACATTTTAAGTGTGTACATCCTGATTGTGCATCTTGGAGAAACCTTTTGAATTTTCACTTAGACAACCTCATGGAAATTTTAACCCACAATTCAGTATATTGGAAAATGAGTCTTCTATGAGACTTAGTAAGCATCCTACACTTTACTTGAAACTTATCTTCATTTTGATGAACCCAAGTTTTTTTTGTAAAATCTTAGTGTTGTGAAGAAACCAAAAAAAATGCAATATTTTTTTAATATCATAATGCAACCATCAACAATTTTAGGACATGTTGCATTGCTATTCTAGCCATAAATATTACAACAAAATTGATTCCACATTTCCTCGATAATTAGACATTTAAAAAAGATATGGATGATAGATTATGGTTTTCTACATTTATTACAAATATCATTGTCATGTTGGTTATTATGATATGGCAGTCTTTGCAACAATAGAAGCCATCTCAAACATTTTTTTTTGGGTTCGCTATTTTTGCCCCAAAGAGTAGTGAATATAGGCTGTTATTTCTTATTATAATAATTCAAATACCAAAAACTATTGAGATAAGAAACCAAATCATTTTTACAACATAAAGAATTGTATATTAAGTTGTCTTTAATGTTCAAAAGAATAGTGTGATCAGACCACCTATCGAGCTTAAATTTGTCCATGTCCAAGGAACAAGGCTTAGGGAGAAAATGGCTAGAACAAGATTCTATAAGTACAATGAATGTTTTCAAATTGGAGTATAAGAGGTCAAAATACTGTCTGAGAGCAATCCAAGGTTTCATCTATCCATCATTAATAATATCATTGAAACATCCGATTCCCTTAAGGAACTAACTTCTAGCCAAACACATTTGTAAAAGAGAAATTGGTTTATCCTCATGAATAATATTCCACCATATAGATCTCTCACCACAAAGAGTATTTCCATTTACTATAATTCCATTATGGGTAATCAAAGGTCTAATTAGTTCCCATGTCTTCCAAATAGTTTTGAAGACATTGGAGCCTACTGGGGCAATGCGTGAGTGACTATTAAATTATTGAGGGGGAGCATCTTTAAAGATTTGGATTGCTTGGGGGAAACAATTATGATATTATTCTTGACAAGAACCTTCCAAGGATCATCACCATACAAGATTTTGAAGATCCATTTCACAACAAGAGCCACACCTTGGAGCTTGAAATATTTATGCCCTAGACCTAGTCTCTTATCAACACACCACAATTTCCATTTAACAGAGTCCATTTTATTTTTACCCTTGCAACTAGATCAGAAATTTTTTTTGATCTAATTTTGAATATCATTGACTTGATAGTTTCTAAAGAGACAATAGAGGCATAATAAATACTGTAGGATGAAATAATTTTCTGACATACTTGCATTCTTCTTGCCAAAGATAGATATTTCTTATTCCTCTTTCCCAATTTATGGTCAATCTTTCTCTTTATCCAAAGCCACATATATTCAAATTAGGATTGACAACAAAAAGGTATCATTCCACCCAAGGATGATGAATTTTGTAGAATAAATCTTGGTACCAACGACCTCACATAAGAGTTCCATCTTTTTGAGAATAGAGTCCACATTCTCCTCATTAAGTTCAAAGAAGAGGATAGTATCATCTACAAACTAAATTTTGAGGAGATCATATTTATTGGGAAGAGATATACCCTTAATCTTGGGAGAGGTAGAGGAATATATGAGGAGGTAGAAAATGGAATCAAAAGCTATTAAAAACAAATCTAGAGAAAAAGGACAATATTATCTAATAGACTTGATATAAAATCTTTCTGAGCATAATCCATTAATCTCAACTTGGAAAGTGGAATCTCTCTTCAAAACCTACACCATCTAGTAGTGTTCCCTAGGGAATCCAAAAATCTTGAGCATCACAATCAAAAGGCTCCATTGCACTCTTTCATAAGCTTTCTAAAAGCCTAATAAAAATAGAGACACATTTTGGGGAGATTTTTTTGCCCGATTCATGGACTTTCTACTTGTTAAAAGATTCTCTAAAATATATCTCCCTTTAATGAAGCCAATCTGATTTTTACTTACAAATTTCGGGAGAATATTAATAAGCCCGAGAGCCATAATTTCAGCCAAAATATTATAGGAGACATTTAGAAGTGTTATTGGTCTCCAATTATTGATGAGGGATTTGTCACCTTCTTTTGGGAGTAGTTTGATGACATCTTTGTTGATGTTGGTTCCTAAAGAACCTTTAACAATTTTCTTCCCTATACACCTGGAGAAAATCTTTAATCTTGTG
Organism: Chamaecyparis obtusa; assembly: GCA_027943335.1. Classification (NCBI taxonomy): domain Eukaryota; kingdom Viridiplantae; phylum Streptophyta; class Pinopsida; order Cupressales; family Cupressaceae; genus Chamaecyparis; species Chamaecyparis obtusa. Next base: position 298,494 of record BSBK01003636.1, on the reverse strand, counting down.
AGATTATATTAGGAATAAGTTTCTTGCATACCTCTCTAGCCTCAAGACTTTTGGGAATGTTTCCTCTAGAAATAAATGACTTTTTATAGTAGAGGAGGAATACTTGCTTAATATCCTCTTTGTCATGTAATACCTTACCTTCATCCTATATATTATCAATCCTCTCATTGAATTCCTTTTGTTTGAGAAACTTGAAGATTCTTCTTGTCTCTTTATCTCGTTGTTGCATCCATTTAGAAGGAAACTGTTGAGAAGGAAGTAATCTTCTCTCATAAGGGGTCTAATAATAGAGTTGTTAATGATGATTTTAGCTTGAATACGATTATGATCATAGAGAGTGTAGGGAATACTCTAATGTTATTTTCTTGGCCCATGTTAAAGGAGAAGAGATATTTATTAAGATAGAATCTATCTAATCTACAGTAGATTCTTTTCCTACCTTGTTAGTACTTACACCTAGTGTACCATATGGTGTTGTGATCTTGCTTCTTTCTCTCTAGAGGGTTAAATAATTTTAACTTATCTTTCATTCTAGACTTGTAAGATATTTCATTACTCTTTCATTCAAAGTTAATCTAGTCCATCTTATCTTCTTGATGTTCAATCATGTTAAAAATCTCCACCTATAATCCAAGGTATATCAACAACACTACATATCCATTTCTAGAACTCTATTATTTCTTTGTAATAATTGGGGGCATATAGGGAACTAAGCCCAAAATTAGTGTCTTTGTAATTGATAATGACACATGCAAATCTGTTGTAGGGTGGGGTTCCCTTATCTAAGACACATTTGGTCCATCGATTGGCCAACAATATGAGAAATCCCCTTTTGCATTTAGTATATTTGATGGAGAACTATCTGACATATTTCAATATGCATTTGAGGTGCATATGAAGTGTGAAATTAGTGGCTTTAACCTCTTGAAGGAATATTGCATCCTTACTCTTATGCTAGTTTAGAAATATCCGTACCACATATTTCCTATTTAGGGACTTAAATCCCCTAACGTCCCAAGAAATACAGTTTATGTCCAACTTGAATATAAGTTAGAGGTGTTTATAAAAGCCATAAAGCTATCAAAACATTAGGGAAGTTTCTCTTTATTTTCCTTTTTCTTGGGAAATGGAGAGGCATAACCTTTAGGTATTCCTCTTTTCTTCTATTTGACATTAAAGATTTTACCATGTCCCACAAGAATAATTTTGTCACTAGCTCTAATCACCCAAAATTGGTCTCCTAAACCATTGGCCCCTTATCTCAATTATTGATCATAATCATAAAAGTCCTAACCCAAAAGGAAACTCAAATTCTATCAATATGATCTGATCATCAAAGTTACAAAATCGTCAAAATCAATTAATTCCTAAACATCAACACAATCTAACAATTAAATCAATTTAAATCAATAAATTTAATTAAATGTCCTAGCACATTAATTAAATTGAACCCATTTTCCATTTACACATAAAAAATGAATTAATTTAAATTAATTTGAGATAAATCCAAAATTGAGAAAAAATGAAGATAATTGATAAAAACAAAGAAAACAAAAATCAAAGCTGGTAAAACAAAGATAAATCAAAAGTGGAGTTGCATAAATTAGAAAAAGGAGAAAGAAGTTAACTTGAGCATAAAGATTGAATCATTTAGTCTTATCTCTTTAGATCACTCAAAAAGCAACCAATCAACTCAACTTGCATGGATTAACTCATCTTTGAGAAAATATGGACTATTCATCACAAATCAATCTTAACTGACAATTTTATCAAGGTTCCTATAAAATCAGGTTTCCTCCTCTCATTTGAGAAAAAAGAAGAGGAAGGAGAGTGTGCAGTTGGAGAGTAATGTTATCTTGTTGGTTTTTCTCTTGAGTTATTGTGCATCAAATCAATCGATTAAGTTTAGACTGGATGTCATGTTATAGCTTAAGATCATGTTTATTTCAATATCATGCATTGATTTAGCTTAGTTTGCTTATCATCTTATTTGCATAAAAAATCCAACAAAATAGATTAATATGCATTTCATATAAATCCTTTGTATCTTTGTTGTCTATAGTATGCTCGAAAAATTTGAGAGTACAATACTCGCATTGATTAGGAGGCGATAGATGAATTTGTATGGTTTTCTGTGTTTATTTATCTGATATTATTCATCTAACCATGCATGTAATGATTTATCGACTGTTTGTGATTGCAGATCTTACAGGTACAAATTTCACACACATTTTTGGCACTAACCATGGGGCTGGACATCAATTTTTGGCCTCAAATTCTCAATTTTAGGATCACTGAGTTTTCTTTGCGGATTTGTTTTTGAATGTAGGTTTTCAAAGATTTTGTCATATCTCCTAAAGGACCTAGAAATTTTCAATGAAATTTTTATTGCAGGTTGCGGTTGATATTAGGAGACTACAGTAAAAAAATTCAGATTTTTCTGATCCCATTTTTGTGATTTATTATTTTTTTTAATGATTTTTCATAAAAATTTAATTCTGGACACAAATTAGAGAGTTTTTCTAAAAATATTACATTTATGGAAAGGTCTTAAAATTTTAGAAGGGGTCCATTCTCTATGATTTTAATTTGGATAAACAAAAATGATCGAAACAAATAAATCTTTGTGCATATAAGGTTTTCAAAGATTTGATCATATCTTTTAAACGACTATGAGTTTTTCTATGAGATTTTTATTGCAGGTTGGGGTTGATATTAGGAGCCTACAGTAAAACATTTAGATTTTTCTGATCAATTTTTTGTGATTTATAAATTTTTTTTATGTTTTTTCATAAAAAATTTAATTTTGGGCATAAATCGATAATTTTTTATGCAAAATTCACATTTTTGGAAAGGTACCTGAAAATTATAAAGGGGATATATTCTTTGTGTTTTTAATTTTTATGATAGCTAATAGCTAAAATAAAAAGATCTTTAAAAATTGGTTTGTTTTGATAAATCAGGTCCCTAGGGCACAAATGAAGGAATTTTTTTTTTAAATTCTTATATTTTTAGAAAAATTACTGATTTTTAGAAGGGGTTAGTTGTTTCTGTTTCTTTTCTTTTAGGAAAAAAATATATCTAAAACTTGGATCTTTGTAACTAGGTCAAAAGCAAAAAAATAATCAAGGTGCACTTGTTCCAATTCTAATTGATTTGCATGTTCATTCTTGAACATTTATTAGTTATATAGAACGTTTCTCTAAGATACGCTTGTCAAAGAGTATATTCCTAAACACTTGAACATACTACAAACAAATTGGTTTTGTAGGTTGCCTAAGGAGATACAAATAAACATCATGTCTTCTTAATTGATTTTCTTAGGCATCTTAATAGATTTACATTTGGTGTTTAATTTGGTGTCAGGGGATTATACTCGTCTCTATAAACAATCAGAAACCTAGAAACATCAAATTGATTATTGAAAATAAATCAGGTAATTGAACATGCGTCCATGACATGTTTACAAAAAATATAGAGGTAGGGGAGTATGCTCTTGTCTGCATAGACAATCAGAAATCTAGACCCTTGAAACTTTTTTGTTTGTTGCATGTGTACCTTTTAGCGAGCCTATTGTTGAGGGAAAATCTCACGGGAACGACTCAAGTGGGAATAGGAAAACTCGGCCTTGTAGATCCCTATAGTTTTGTTGTCTATTAGTGTCTTACACTTAGTCATTATCTAGGCAATGTTGGTCGGTCATCACTGCGACTGAGTCATCATGTATAGGCTAAGTCATGTAATGTACGTTCACCGAGCAGTAGTCACTACCGAGTAAACCAATGGTCATCGAGTACTTTTGTATTAGCCGAGTTATGTAAAGAAGACAATGCCGAGCGCTAGAGTATAAAGAACAGTGAATGCCGAGTGCCAGAGATATCGAATGCTGAGCAAGCTAGAATTGACATATGTGTTTGTTATGGCACAATCACTAAGGTAAAATGTTTTGGCTGACATTTATATTTTGTTTAATGTTTGTTGAGGAAATCACGAAGGTGATTACGGTTCTATTTTGTAATTATTGATCCCTATGCAACACTTGGAGCCAATCAGAATTAGGGAAAGGTTAAGCAAAAAAATGAGTTAATCTAGATCGTAGATCTCAAAACTTGGAGGAATTCGATTGTCTATATAAGTTGAGATCTGAACCCTAGTGTGTGAATGGATGCAAAGGGAATGAGAGGAATGAAAAGATAAGAGAGAATATATTTAGATCAGTGAAGTATTATGATAGAGTTCAGTGACCGAGTGAAACAGAGTAAAGCAGTGAAGGACATAACATAGATAAACTTGATAGATAAGATCAAATCAGTACTGGAAGGAGAAGATCTGTAATCAACATACAGTGCAGACCGAAGGATCAGGTACTGAAACATTCTAACAAGTGTATTAGGGTAAATCTCTTAACAGAGTGGTTTTAACAGACCTTATGTAATCTCTTAACCAAGTGCTTACTTAGTTGTAAGTTTTAAATCCTTTTGCAAGGTAGATTGTATAACTTTAAGCTCTTAATAGGGCAGACCCCTCATAGGGTAGATCATATTTTGTGATCAAAATTATAGGTCTAATAGGAAAACTTTATACTGCAGTAGTGAATATTTGTGGGTGTCATCCCCACCCCAGTTTTACCTTTCAAGGGTTTCTGGGTAACCAAGTTATTGTGTTATGAGTACTTTCATGAATGATGTTTAGTTTATTAGTTTCATTACATTGATGAAGTCTGTGATAATGCTATGCAAGTTTTCAGTAATGTTAAAATGGAGTAATAAGTGATATCTGATTCACGCCCCTCTCAGCATCACATTTCCCAATATATTTCCAACAATTGGTATCATAGCTCTAGGGTTTCTTATAGAAAGTCTAACCACTTGAAGACAAAGATCTTTAGATGGAGGTTTATAAGTTGGGAAAAATTATAGAGAATCATAAGATTGATGTTCAGCTTGCATTGCAACAACTTGAAGTGGCCAGAGGAGAATTGAAGAAATCCTTAAGCAGAAGAAGAGAAATTGCTATTCAGCAAAATGAATCACAATATCAAGAAGTAGATACTACTAGACTATTTGATAATGGGAACTCTGCAGAAAGTGATAAAGCCATAAAAGAGCTATTGGAGAAAAATAACATACTAAATGAGGACATCATAAATCTGAAGAGAGAACAAGAAATTCAATTTGTTAGACTCTGTGAAGTAGTTGAACATAAAAAGAAAGTTGGAGATGACAAGACAATGGCTGAAGAAGACAAAAGACAAATATCAATGAGACTTGATGAAAGGACAAGTGACATGCAAAGGTTGACTAACAGTCAACTAGACATGGTAAATCAACTACTATTGGTTAATCAAGAATTGGGCAGGAAAGATGTGGAAATCACCAATCTGAGATCAAAAAATAATCAACTAAGGAATGAACTGAGATCTGAAAATGAAATAAATAAAAGGATGAACAAACCTAATGAAGCTGCAAGATACTTTGAAGAATTGTTAAGGTCACCTAGAAGATCTAGTGATACATCTGGACTTGGACTAAATGAGCAATCGTCATCCACTAAGGAAGGAGAATCATCAAAAAGTGGAGAGCAAAGGAATGATAAACCAAAGAACAACAAGCCTACATGCCATCACTATGGAAAGCCAGGAGATACAACTAATGTCTACAGAAGAAAACATGGTAAGGCTGATCCTAAACCTAAATTTAATGGACATTGTTTTAACTGTAAGAAACTTGGACATCAGGCACAAGAATGCAGGTCTAAGGTCAACAATCCACCTATCTCACCAAAATTTCAAGGAGACTGTTTCAACTGTTAGAAGTATGGACATAGAGCATTTGAATGTAGATCTAAACCCAAATGGTCATCAAATGAATAGACTAAGTCACCTATGAAGGGTAACTCATACAACTGGGATTATAACACTTGATACAATTGTCATTACTATGGAAAATATGGGCACATTGGAGCAAATTGTCTGAAGACTCATTTTAGAGGGAAATCTAAAAGTTGGATGAATGGAAGTATGGTATGCTACAAATGTAACAAGATAGGTCATCTAAAGAAAGTCTATAGATCACCCATACCGAGAAATGATCAAAGGAAGAATGAAGATATCATTGAGAAATTGAGAAATCAGATGAACAAAACATGGAAGAAGAAAGAAGAAGGAAGCACTAGTGAAGCCAGTGCACCTGAGGTCACCCAATCCGATGGAGTAGGTGATCACACTACTTCAAACTAAGCAAAGTAGGTATGTATGGAACTGTGTCTTAAAATGTTTTATCTTATATTAGTTCCTAAACATATGTTGAGAAAAAGTCCATATCGACATAGATAGAGATGCATTAGGACATATTTGAGCAAAGCAGAACAATTCATTTTTGATGCCGAGCATCAGTGTTTAAGTCTGAAATGACCGAGTTATCAATGTATGCCGAGCACCTGTGATATTCAAGATGTGATGTACACCGAGCTATATCTAAATGGTTGTGTCAACCAAGCTTGTGTTAGCCGAGCTTAACATAAGATTGCCGAGACAGTTGTATTCCACCTAGAATGTGTACGAAACATTTATGAAGCCCTAATCTGACTGTTTGAAGTCTATAAATCGAGATGTTACTGTTCATTTCATTTCACCAGCAAATTGAAAATTTCTTTGAGCGATTCAGAGAGTGTGTAACCTATCTATTTTAGAGATTAAGGGAGATTTCAAAAGCTTCACAACATGCTGTTGGCAAATCATCTGTAGAACACTTGTTCAAAGGTACACTATCGAGTAAAATATTTTTTCAAGAATTTTTAGTTGAGATTAATGGCATCATCTTCATCAAATGCAATGAAGAAACACATAAATGATGTTTTCAATGTTTAGTTGGTAAGGAACGAGGTGAGTAAGCCACAAAAGTTTCAGGTCGTTCCGGAGAGCGCGATCATGGGAGATCTAAGTGGAGCTCTGTCATCGGTTCTGGAAAATGTTTTAATGGTAAATGACATTAGGTTGTTCTACATGTGCAAAATCAGAGAGATTGGCAACTATGAAATTAGGGAAGCATACAAAAAATTGTGCAGCAACGGGGTGTTGAAGCCAGAACACCAGAAGGTTGCTGAGCAAGGGTTAGTTCATGCCCTAGATTTTCTGCAAAATTTCAAAGTGGACTAGATTAAAATTGTATTGAGTAGAGTACACGACATGCAAATTTGGGTAGAGGATGGACCGGTCCAGATCACAAAAGACATGATTCACTGGGTAACTGGATACCCTAAACTCCTTGGTAAGAAAATAATGAGATGTTTAAGCAAGGAAGAGATTCAGGCAAACACTTAGGCAGTCTGGAATAAGCGCGAAATGACAATCTCCACTATCACTGATCCAGAGATTGAGTTTGCATTGAGAGTAATTGCTCACAAATTCTATCAGTCTAGTCGGTTGGACATCGTCCCATGTATGACAGTGGACCAGGCTTGGAAAATCATCAAGAAAGGCCATACCTATGACCTCACCGAGCTCTAATTGACTCAACTTGCCTAGAACCTTACTTCTATCCGGAAAGCAAATAATTCTATGTGTAAGTTCGGTTCCCTACTCATTTGTTTATTCTTTTACATTCATAAGTGTTTTCCTACTATTGGTGGAGTAGTCTGGGATACAGATAGGCCAATCATAGTTCAAATTAATGAGCTTATCAGTCAGATAGGAGAAAGTTTTGAGGGTGTAATGGAAAACTAATTTGTTGAATTCAAGAATAAAATGAGGAAGAGAAGTAGGATTCCTATATCTCTAGTTGAGGAGTACAACCAAGACATTTGTTTCTTAGTAGATACCGAATTCACATATGCACAAGCTGCTTTACCGAGGGTATCATGGCTAATGCCATTACCTTATGAGGTTAATATTGATGAGACCACAACAAAAATCACAACCTTGTTAGCTGAAGAAGTTGATAAGAAGGCTCCCTATTTTGGAACATATGAGGAGGCTAAGTCCAAGATATCCATGGGATTGAAGTCTTCTACCATGGAGAGAAAGAGTAAAAAGATAGTAAAGACCCTAGTAAAAATGATAGGAGAGAGAGAGGTAGATGCACCTCTTGAACTGACACAAGGACTGGGAGAAGACAAAGAAAGAGAATCCAGTGAAAGTGAAGAAGAGGAGAAAGTGGAGAAGAAAGGTAAGAAGGCAGTAATTGCCAAGCCTATGAGCAAGAAAGTGCAAAAACCTAAGGCTATTTCATCACTTGTTCTTAGGCCAAGAACAAGGGCAGTCTCTACAGCCATAGCTGTCGAGCCACAAAAGAAAACTCCTACGTTAGGAAAAAGGAAACTTGTTCAGCCTAGGGAAGTGCTGAGCTAGACAAGGAAGAAGCCTAGGAGAAAACTTATTTTGGAGAAAGATGATGAAGAAATAGAGAGTGATGAGGAAGTTAAGAAGAAGAAGTTACTAGTACAGAGAATAACACCGAATGTGGATTAAATATTCCACACCATCAACAACTCTGCTGGACTCGCAGGTTTGAAACAAATAAGATTTGAGAGCATGAGCATAGGAGATAAGGAGAAAATTGAAGAAGCTATACTTGAGATGCTCTGCACTTTCAAGATGCTACCAATACAAATGGGGAAATTGATCCCGAAAGAGCTATCCAAGAGAGTTGCATAGAAATGGGAATTTTCTCTAATGACCGAGAAGCAGATAAGGGAAAGCACTTTAGCTCAAGTTGCACCAGATCTATCCCCTACTAGTATTCAGGAAGTTGTGGAATAGTACAGGAACAAATTCATTCCTAAGCTTAGAGCTTACTCTATCCTTCAACACAAGGTTGAGGATGTTGTTCAGAAAAGTCTTAGGACTTGGAAGATTATTTTTGGTTTGTTAATTGACAAGAGTGCACAATAGGATGCTAGCACATCTAAGGGTGCTGAGCTAGATAATAAAGAAGATGTAAATGATCCACAAATTTAGGAGAAAGAAGCTCCCAAGTAAGAGAAATGTGAGAAGTTACCTAAAATAACTATTGTTGACATCCCTGAGGATGCCCCAGTGAAGAATCAGGTATTGACTGAGGAAGACATACAAGCCGAGGAAGCACACGCTACATATTTGCTGGGAAGTAACACTATGCTATTAAAAGTCATGGATTATCCAAAAATTGATGATACATCAACCGTCAACACAACCATTTTCAATCCTCAAGTTGTTATAGTTGACATGTTAGCCGGTATTAGCACTACCGAGGAACAAGATCAGTCAACAACTGCACTTCAATCTACATCTGCCGAGGCGTCATAGAAAGAAAAAGCAGATCAATCTGCACTAGTGATTGTCAATCCTCATGTGGAGGACAAGGGAAAAGAAGAGAAGGTAAAAGATATTAACATCCAAGAGCCTAAGGAGAAAGAGGCAATAAAAGCTCTTGAACAAATGCTGAGTGGGAATACACCAAAGAAGAAGGCACAAAAAAAGGTGAAATTTTTTACACTTGAGGTGACACTCGAAGAAGTTATTGTGATTCCAAAATGGGACACAGATAAATTATCATATGAACAGATGCAGACATTGCAAGACTCAATGAAGAAGAAAAGCAGACAGGAAGAATTGAGAAGGGAACATTAGCAAAAGCAAGTTCTGCATGAGATAAAAGGTATATTCATTGATGCTTTTGGCGTGACTAATGTTAATGACTTTGACCCCATACTGGAACAACTTGTCCACATAGTTAAGAAAGTGATAGATGACGAAATTGAAGCAAATGATAAGTTGTTGCAGTGTTCATAAAGGAAATTTGAGACAAAGGTACTGAATAAGGTCTTTGCCGAGATAGTAGTGAAGCAGGTAGAACTTTCTACCCAAATATCAGATTCAGAAGGAGTTGTACTGAATGCACAATCTTTGTACAAGAATTTGTGAAATGTAGAAAAATTTACCAAGGATAACCAGGAGCCGGTAGATAGACTCCAGCTAGATATAAAGTTTACTAGTCACTCATTGAGTTTGGATGCAAGTTCCAACTCCAAACACTATGCCAAGCTTCTACATTCTCAAGGAAGGATAGCCGAGTTGATGGCTAATGATGGTAAGATAAGGGCTCATCTACTCTCTATTCAAACAATGTTGACACCTCACCTGGAGGTCATCCAAAGAGAGTTAGCAAAGGCTAAGGAACTAATACAGAAAGATCCTCATCTTTCTACTACCGAGAGCCTAGTCAACCTAGCTGCCGAGCTAGAAGTGCAATTAGAGGTTTTGAAAGTTGCAACATTCGGTTGGGACTCTGCATTGCACATGGTTATGATGCTTCACAAACCATTTCTGGAGAAACACTGCAAGCTTCCTACTAACAAAGAAATCAAAAGTGCCAAAAATAAGGGAGAAATAATGAAATGACATATCAAGGCACATAGGAAGGTAACAAAATCAAAGAATAGAAGCAGAACATAATGGTATGATATACTCAGTTTTGTATATGTATATATATTTTCGGGGGAGTATTCTGTTAGTACTAAGTACTCTTGTAAATGTATTGTAAATGTCATGACAAAGTGTTTTTGCCACTAATGTCAAAGGGGGAGATTGTAGATCCCTACAGTTTTGTTGTCTATTAGTGTCTTACACTTAGTCATTATCTAGGCAATGTTGGTCGGTCATCACTGCGACCGAGTCATCATGTATAGGCTAAGTCATGTAATGTACATTCATCGAGCAGTAGTCACTGCCGAGTAAACCAATGGTCACCGAGTACTTTTGTATTAGCCGAGTGAGTTTTTTCTGAGTTATGTAAAGAAGACAATGCCGAGTGCCAGAGTATAAAGAACAGTGAATGCTGAGTGCCAAAGATATCAAATGCTGAGCAAGCCAGAATTGACATATGTGTTTGTTATGGAACAATCACCGAAGTAAAACATTTTGGCCAACATTTATATTTTGTTTACTGTTTGTTGAGGAAATCACGGAGGTGATTATGCTTCTATTTTGTAATCATTGATCCCTATGCAACACTTGGAGCCAATCAAAATTAGGGAAAGGTTAAGCAAAAAAATGAGTTAATCTAGATCGTAGATCTCAAAACTTGGAGGAATTCGATTGTCTATATAAGTTGAGATCTGAACCCTAGTGTGTGAATGGATGCAAAGGGAATGAGAGGAATGAAAAGATAAGAGAGAATATATTGAGATCAGTGAAGTATTATGATAGAGTTCAGTGACCGAGTGAAACAGAGTAAAGCAGTGAAGGACATAACATAGATAAACTTGATAGATAAGATCAAATCAGTACTGGAAGGAGAAGATCAGTGAAATATTATGATAGAGTTCAGTGACCGAGTGAAACAGAGTAAAGCAGTGAAGGACATAACATAGATAAACTTGATAGATAAGATCAAATCAATACTCGAAGGAGAAGATCTGTAATCAACATACAATGCAGACTGAAGGATCAGGTACTAAAACATTCTAACAAGTGTATCAGGGTAAATATCTTAATAGAGTGGTTTTAACAGACCTTATGTAATCTCTTAACCGAGTGCTTACTTAGTTGTAAGTTTTAAACCCTTTTGCAAGGTAGATTGCATAATTCTTTAAGCTCTTAACAGGGCAGACCCCTCACAGGGTAGATCGTATTTTGTGATCAAATTTGTAGCCCTAATAGGAAAAATTTATAATGCAGTAGTGAAGATTTGTGGGTGTCATCCCCACCCCAGTTTTACCTTTCAAGGGTTTCTAGGTAACCTAGTTATTGTGTTATGAGTACTTTCATGAATGATGTTTAGTTTATTAGTTTCATTACATTGATGAAGTCTATGATAATGCTATGCAAGTTTTTAGTAATGTTAAAATGGAGTAATAAGTGATATCTGATTCACCCCCCCCTCTCAGCATCACATTTCCCAATAGATTTCCAATGGGCCCTTCCAACCCATTATAATCAAAAGTCACCTTGAGATCAAAGTCTCAGAGGATGTAGTTATTTCTATTCCATATGCTTTGATATGCGTAGGGATGAGATGCCTCAATCTTGCTTGCAGGACTACATTATCTAAGTACTCATATGGATATATGCCTCATTTTTTTCTTGTGGGACTACGGTGGAATATGCTTTGATATGCACAGGGTTGAGAGGCCTCAATCCTGCAAGCGAGATTGAATTATCTGAGTACTCGTATGGGTATAGGCCCCAATCTTTCTTGTGGGACTATGAGGTATAGCTACAAATGGATGCCCTAATTATGAACCCTAGGAATATAAGCTATGCAATTCACCCATGAATGGTTGATAATCTTTATGCGAGGGAGATAGTAAATCCCCCAAGAAACTTGTCGTATCATGCCCCCATTAGTTTTTGGAGTTGGCTAATAGAGCATTGGAGATCCATTGCATGTTCTTTAGTGCCCGTATTCTGATTAGCTATTGGGTGTGTACCTAAGTCAACAAGAAAATGTTTTCTTCCTATGCCAAATTCCTTAGGTTAGCTTGTGTTTGGATTCCCCTTATTCTGAGTGTCTACTATTCTTATTGAATCACTTGAAAAACATACCTAAAATGATTGAAAACCTGTGCAACATTTTAGAACTGGAAAGTTGGAAACTCAAAACACTTGAAACAATCCAAAACTCAATGGAAAATCCTTCATTCTAGTGCACTTTGTCATGCGACCAAACAATTAGAGTACTTTTTCATTCTAGACATACCCTTGTATTGTACGAACCCTACATAGTATCACACTTGTGTTGACGTTCCATCATACAACCCAATAATCCAACAACAATATTGAAGTCAGTTGTTCTAATGTTCTATCATATGAGTCAACCATATTATCATTTTTGAAAGATCCATCTGTCGTATGAGATTACCTTTTGTTTGTATGAGTTTGAGTATTTTGTAGCCAGAGAGAAGTTTTAACCTAATTGAGCATTTCCTGATCAGTCCTATGGTCACATTTCCTCATTAGTCCTATGGGCAGTATAATTCTATCAAAATATTTCTTGAATGCGATTTGATAGCATACCTATTGGATTTTTTGATTCATGTCCTAATTTGCGAGTGAACTTATCTTGTCTTCCATCCAATCAACATCAATCTTGTATTAATCCTATTGCCTGAACTTGAGTCACGAGTGTCACCAACCTAGGAAACTTAGCCTTAACTCTGATACCTTGTACCTAGTTTGTCATAAGATCTTATCAACTTTATCAACAATCAAACCTCAATCTCATCATCCATTCATCTTTAGAGACAAAGTTACTTATTCATTTGGGATTTGATCTTCATACCTCATCACTCTTGGCTATCAATCATATCTTTCATGCCTATCCAAACTAGAAGTTATTGTAGACACTTTGAAGAGAGAAAGAAGAAAGATACACATCTTGAAACACTTGGTATAGACTATTCCTAAAGCAATAGATCACGATCACCTGTGAGACGTCCTTATCCAAAAATAAATTTATGAGTCAACTACAAAATGGACTTGAACCCACTTTTTCAAGAATATCCAGAATAGTCAACTTTTGAACAACCAATCTTTGATCAATCAACATCACCAAGTCATCCTTCTGGTTTCAATCAAAACTTGTTTTCTAATCAATGAAACACAACAATTCCAAACACGTCTAGAGAATGACAAGAAAATGAGGGCTCTAAACGCTGTTCTTGAGATCGCAACAATGACCACCATGATAGTTCATCTAGTGACTCTGAAATCAATGAAGAAACCATAGATAAATTTTAGAATGATAAAGACTTCCATAAGATTATGACGATTCTCATGAAGGAAGAGAAGGAGAAATACTTTCTTGACCTTGCTAAACAAGGAGATAAACTTCCTGTTGACTTTAATGTTGATAACAACATCACTAAAGAGGAAGAGACACCTCTGTCACTCGTGACTAAACAATTGCAACCTTTTCAAAGTGAGATGCAGGAGTTGAAAAAGGAAAAAGATAATCTTGTTATGAAATATTCTCTTAACGCAATTTGTCCATTTCCCTTTGACAATAATCTATACATGCCTCCATTCCCTTCTAGAGTCGAAATTCCTAAATTTGATAAATATACTGGCAACTCTGATCTTAAAGACCATGTACGAGAGTTCCATGCTCTTTGTATGGATTTTATGCATGAACATACTTATCTAATGCATCCCTTCTCGTGAAGTCTTGGTGGTCAAGAAATCAAATGGTTTTAAAAACTGTCTATTGGAATCAAGACTCTTGATGAACTGATCAAGATTTTCCTCCAACAATACTCATACAATATACAACATTCGATGACCATGTTAGATATTTGCAACACAAAATAGAAAATAGGAGAACCATTACTCACTTTCCTTCAGAGACGGAGAAAGATATTTTCTTGATATCCATGTCAAATACCCGAATCTGAGAAAATGGACGTCTTTATCAAAAACCTCATTCTTGAATTGAACTATAATATTTAGATGCAAGGTTCACCTACATTTGACAAGATGGTGGAAAGTTCCCTTAAATGGAGGATGTGCTTGTTAGAAAAGGTGAAATATATCTCTATAAGGAGACCAAGTACAGTTCTAGTTCCAACTATAACAAGGACAAGAAAAAATATTGGAACAAGAATATAAACATTGTTAATGATGGGGTGGTTGATGCTACTAACCCCACACCAAAACTTACAGTCTTCAATTTGACTAGTGGTATCTAGGCCACTTAAGTTGCTAAAAATGCAACACCTCCTCCTAAGAAATTAAGAAGCTTCTTGAAGGATAATCCATGGGTACCAAGACCTAAACATGATTTCACTCCTCTAGGAGAGACTCGAGTCATCTCTTGAGACACTTTAAGCCAATAACATCATCTCATTTCTTGACAATTCAAGAGCTTACAAACTTGAAGTTAAACCTAAATGGTGGAATGATAATGATTATTGCAATTACCATTAAAAAAAGGTCACAAAAATAATAACTTCATGAAGCTCAAGCATGACATTTAGGACCATATTGATAATGGTGACATTGTTGTTGACGAACATAATACTAATGCAAAAAATTAAGCATTTAAAGAACCCTTCCCTAAGTATGAAAAGGGATAATCTTCTAAAACTAAGGGAAGTGCTAAAGTCAACTACACTTACACCAATAATGACAATGTCATTAATATGCTTGAACTATCTCAGTTTGAACACTGTAATGTCATCATTGTTAAGAAAAAGGATAAGGAGTTTGAATTTGCAAACGTTGTGACCCAAGATCAAGAAAAGGTTAGTCTCAAAGGAGTTGGTCCTTCATCTTCAAATCTACCTACATCTTAAAAAAAATCACATCTACAAATAAACAACCAACTACAATCACTTCTAAGCTATTGACATGTAAACCATTGGTTTCATCATCTTCTACTGCATACAATGTTTTGGAACAACTACAGAGAACCAATGCTCAAATCTTGATCTTTAAAATACTCAAGATTTCTCCTGCTCATAGAGAGATCTTGAAGAAGCACTGATAGCTACAAATATGCCTAAAGATTTAGACTTGGATCAATTTAAATCTATGGTAGGTCACCTGACCTCACCCCACTACCTGTCATTCTCTGAAGAAGATGATAACTTTGTAAGCCATCCACACAACCAACCATTACATATTGAATTCATGATTCATAAACACCATGTCAAACATGTTTTGATGGATGGAGACGTTGGCCTAAACATTTGTACTTACAACCTGATCACACAACTGTGATTTTATGAGCATGCTATCAATCCTAGAAACAAAAATAACAATCAAAGCATATAATAAAGAAGAACGATCCTCTAAGGGTCTAGTTGTATTTTCAATTAGGGTAGGACCTATGGAATGAGATGTAATTTATCAAGTGATTGATCTTCCTTTAGCTTACAACATTTTGATAGGAAGACCGAGGATCCATGACATGCAAGTTGTACAATCCACGTACCATTAGTATGTAAAGTTCCCCTATAGTGGAGTTGAGGTTAGTATTCCTGTAGATACTAGTTATGCCTGCAACGTGCTAAAACAATTTGTTGATACCCTTGTTCCTCATAACATGGAAGCTTCTAAGGAAAAATCAATAGAAAGCTCTAAAGCTATGATGAAAGACTTTGAGGAGAAGCTTAAAATAAAAAATGCAGGAGTGGGAGAATATAAGCTGTAACTGGTACTTTCATTGACATCTCTTCCCCCATCTCCTCGATATTATGGAGAGCCTTCTGAGACTATGAATCCATCAAATTCACAAGATAATGTTGTTCATGATGGTAATTTTGTCTAATCAATTGTATCCCTTGTAGACGAGAACGAAGACAAAACTATCCTAGAATGGCTCTACAAAGGAGAAGATGAATACATAGAGGTAAAACACTGTGAAATATCCCCCAATAAGTATGGAAAGGGGTATGACCTAATGAAACAAATGAGATATAAAGGTAAGGGTTTCATAGGCAAAAATGAGGCAGGAATCATTGAACTGATTCATGTAGAATACATAAAAGCCAAAGATAAAATTGGTTTCAATTTCAAGGAAGCAAGGTTCCATCCTGTAGCTGGTAGGGAAGGTCCCATTTTCGACAAAGAAAATGATGAATCTAGAGAAGAACAAAAAAATGAAGGCCTGTCATTTGAAATACTATTGCATATACAAACATCAAACCTAGAATACCAAGGAGAGTTATATATGCCAATTCAGTTTGTAAGACCTAAAAATCAAGAACCCCCAATATCCATGTCTTCCACACAAGAAGAGGAGAAGGAAACATTACAAGACCTTGAAACAACACAAAAAACCAACTCATTGGTCTTGAACCCTAGTAATCAAGGAGAATCCTTTACATCCCAAGAGAAATACATCACCGAAGAAGATGACCAAAACATTGAAGTAACCATGACACTTGCTCAATTCCTGAATAGGTCTGATGACAGTCAAACTGATTCACATGAATATGAATGGGTTTCAATTTCTAAAGAAACTATTGGAAAAGGGGTGGATGTTATACATAAGTACTCGTGCCATCTTGAAGTGGGAGAAGGGTCAAACACTAGGTCTAATGAGTTAGGTTGACTTGTCGCCAATACAAACTTTGATAATGACACTAGGATTCCTGTCGGTCTAAACACTCTATCACAAAGTGGTATTCTAGGTCTTGTCTTTCCAATTGTAAGTTATGATGAACATACTGTGAACTCCCTCGAACCATCTTATACCATATCCCTTGTACATCCTAAGCTAATTGACTGAACCCAACAAACTAAGCCAATTGACCAAATGTGAATACATGAGAGGAGGATATCAAGTATCTTAGTCTAAAAAATAAAATGAAAAAGAATAAGCATTTTGATGGTGAAAACCACGTTGTGGTAGTATCAAAACCCAAAAAAGTAAAAAGACAATATGTAGATGAAGGTGAAAACCTCATTGAAGCCCTTGAAGATGGGATACTTGATATCTTACCCAATCACTTCCAAGAAAGATCATCAGTTTTGATTGAGCCTACACAGATAGTCAACCCGGGAACAACAAAAAATCCACAAATCATACATCTGGCCAATCTCTCTCAGAAGAAGAAAAACAACAATTTATAGATTTGTTTAAGGAGAAGAAGATCACCTTTGCATGGACATATTCAAATATTCCTGGGTTGGATCAAGATCTTATAATGCATCACTTATCCATTGCACATAGTGGAAAACCTGTCAAGAAAACATTGAGAAAAATGCATCCTCATGTTGCATTACTAATAAAAAGTTGAGTTAGAGAAATTGTTAAAAGCTGGACTCATCTGAGCCATTGACTATGCAGAGTGGATTTATAACATTGTGCCAGTATCAAAGCCAGATAAATCAATTCAAGTATGCATAAATTTCATAAATCTGAGTAAAGCTTGTCCCAAGGATAAATTTTTGTTGCCAAACATAGATATGATTCTTGATCTAAGTACTGGATATGAGATGTATTCTCTAATGGAAATATTCTCAGGATATAATTAGATAAAAATCACACCGGAGGATCAAGAGAAAACTTATTTTACTTGTGCTTGGGGCACATTTTGCTGGAATGTCATTTTGTTCGAGTTAAAGAGCACAGGTCATATGTATAAATAGACCATGACCACTATCTTTTATGATCTAATGCACAAAAACATGGAAGATTATATGGATGATACCCTAGAAAAGTCAATGGAATGGTCTAATCACTTAGCAAATCTCAAAAAAATCATGGACAAAATTGAATAGTTCAAGCTCAGGCTTAATCCCAAAAAATGTGCATTTGGAGTCACATCAGGGAAATTGTTGGGCTATATTATTTCAATGAAAGGAATTGAAGTAGATACATAAAAATTCAAATCCATAATGGAGATGCAACTGCCTTGCAACATCAGTCAAATGAGGTATTTACAAGGAAAAAAATAATCTATCAGACACTTCATATCTCAACTGGCAGATAGAGCTCAACCTTTAACAAATTTTTTTCATAAAGGTGTAACATACAAGTGGGATGAAAATTGTGACAAGAGTTTCACACAAATCAAAGAGTATCTGGCTAATCCACCCATAATCATGTCACCCATCCAAGGAAAACCTTTAATATTGTACATCTCAACAACAAATACTTCTTTGGGAACTCTACTAGCACAGTAGGACAACATGAATAAAGAAAGAGACATCTATTATATTAGCAGAATATTGGTATCATATGAGATTAACTACATAAACATCGAGAAGGATTTCCTGGCAATAGTCTTTTCTTCTCAAAAAATGCAACATTACACGCTGGCACACTCAATCAAGCTTGTGGCTAAAATTGATCCTATGAAATATCTTCTCAACAAAGCCACATTGATAGGTAGACTATCCAAATAGATGATGATACTTAGTGAGTTTGACATTGAGTATGTCGACAAAAAAGAAATAAAAGAACATGTGATTGTTGACCAAATGGCTGAATCTCCTCTACAAGATGATCATCCATTAAGTATACAATTTCTAGACGAGTCCATAATGCATCTCACTGAAAGCTCAAGGACGATGTTATTTGATGGATCCTTCACTCAACATGGCTCTGGTGTGGGAGTTCCATTTATAAAACCTCAAGGATACACCATTTCTAAAGCTTACAAAATATTCTTTCCCTATACCAACAACATCGCTGAATATGAATCTTTGGTGAATAGAATCAAAATGGCGATTGAATGGAAAATTATAGAACTGCACATCTACGATGAATCTCATCTCATTACAAATCAAACCAATGATGAGTATCAAACTCAATATGAGAAGCTCATTCCCTATAAAAGAATGGTTGATGACTTGATGAAATACTTTGTCTTCATTACATCCCAACAGATCCCAAGATCAGAAAACAAGGTAGTTGATGTGATGGCTACGCTAGCTTCAATATTAAAGATGAAGGAACATGAATTCCTCTACAATTTTTTGGTGGAAGAACTACCTTACCTATCCTATAACTCACTTGATTCTTAGATGATCTGTTCAATCGTGAGACATGACTCATCGAGAAAAAAACACGTCTTCTCTTACCTATGAGACCAAGTTATCCCTGACAACCTGACCAAAAATGAGAAATGACACCTTATCCGAAACTCCTCACAGTATGTCATCATCACTAATGAATTATATAAAAGAGGCTTAGATGGTATTTTTCTTAGGTGCCTAGAATGAGAGGAGTCTGAGCGCACGTTAATTGATTTTCATGAGGGCTTGTGTGGATCTCATTCAAACAATCTCATGTTAGCCTAGAAAATACTGAGAGTTGGCTACTATTGGATGAATATGGAAAAAGATGTCAAATTTTCTAAGTCTTGTAAATAGTTCCAACTTCATGGAAACCTAATACACGCTTTGGCCAGGGAGCTCAGACCATTTATCACTCATTGGCCCTTTCAATAGTGGGCATTTGATCTTATGGGTCAAATATTTCCTAACTCATCTAATAAACACAAATACATCATCACAACTACATAGTACTTTACAAAGTGGGTCAAAGCAGTTTTGTTAATCAAGGCAACTGAAAAACAAGTGGCTATGTTCATCCTAAACTACATCATTTGTAGGTACAAGATTCCCTCCTCGATTTGGATAGACAATGGAGGGTGATTTAAGAAAAAGATATGGATGAGCTTTGTGCTAAGTTCAAGATCTACCAACACTGTTCCTCAATTTACTACCCTCAAGGAAATGGACAAGTCGAGGCTTCAAACAAAACAATACTAAAAATATTGCACAAAATAGTGGGAAAATCAGGGAAGGACTGACCTCTACAGTCAAATCTATCTTTGTGGGCTTACAGAAAAGCATCAGAACACCAACAAGAGCTCCTCCTTTTTCTTTTGTGTATGAGGTAGAAGAAATGCTACCAATTGAGGTAGAAATACATTGCTTGCGATTATCTCTGAGAGGACTAGTCATAGACGAGGACTATAGAATATCAAGAGTCCAAGAACTTGAATTCCTGGATGAACGCAGGAGGCCGCATTTGATCACCTTCAAGTCTATCGAAAGAGAATGTCCAGAGGCTACAACAAGAAAGTTAGACATAGAGAATTTCAAGTGGGTGATCTAGTGTTGAGAGAAAATCCAAAAAATCAACAAAATCGTGTACCAAAAGGTAAATTTGAACCCAACTGGTTGGGTTCATATATCATTACTATAGTCTTTGGCTTTGGCGCCTATCAACTCTCAAAAATAGAAGGAGAACAACTCCTTGAACCTATCAACACCATTCATATGAATAAATTCTACAACTGACATTCTGAAATGCACAAACTTGTATAGTGCAACATGTTCCTGAAAAAATATCAAAAATAGGAAAAACATAAAAATACAAAATAAAATTGAAAAAAGTCCCGAAGAAAATCTAAAAATTGGAAAAAGTCCTGAAAAAATCTAAAAATAGCAAAAAGTCATGAAAAATAATAATTCAAAAATAGTGAAAAGAAGAAAAATCCAAAAACAACAGATAAAGTCCAAAAAAATTTGTTATCCTGGTGAAAACCTAGCAAAAGGCATCTTGATAACATCAAAAAATAAATAAAAAAGATAAAAAATACAAAAAAAGGAAAAAAAGAAAATAGCAAAAAAATTAAGAAAGAAGAAAAGTGCCTTGGTGAAAACCTGATAAATAGGCATCTTGGTAGAAAAAATAGAATCTCTGCCAAGTAGTGAAAACCTAGTAAAAAGGCACCTCTTGAACTTTAGCGCTCCATCTATCAATGCATTTCTTGTCATTTCGTACTTTCATAAGCTTTAGTTTGTACATATGTTTCAGTCGCTTTCGCGATACCTTTGGTTCTTCCTGGAACTTTCATGGCTTGAAATCGATCAACGTCTTAGTCTTAGGGAAATCGAACCATAATAGGGGGTAATGTCCTAGCCATTCAGCCAAGTCATCCTTGTGCCAGTTAATATCATCCAATCTAAGTCAGTTTCTTACCTCCTAACCACTGAAGGCTTTTTGCCACTGAGATCCTAAACACACAAGACAACACAGACAATCATATCTATGACATGAAAACAATCACAAGAACTATTTGAGCTATGATTAAATCTTATTTGTATGTTGTCTATTAACATTAGATTTTTTCTTATTATTCCCTCTAAGAAACAAAGGATGCCTATCTTGAGTAAGAGAAGCGAGGACTGGGGGCATAATAGTTTTCTTTGTTTTCTTCTTGTGAGTGTGGTTCCTATGACCTGTAAATGCCAAATAAACTTGGTGTCTATGGTAAGAGCCTCCATCACGATTGGAATGTCGCATATACCTCAAACCTCTTTATTTGTATGTTATAATGAGGTTGGAGCTTCTCCTTATCTGTTCTTGAGTGATTTCTTATTACTATTGTAATCCAAGTATCTACCCAAGGATGTGAACATATGGGTCACTCTGGGTATACAATACTAAAATCTATCCAAGATTATGAATGATAATGGGTCATTGCGGACAAAACAATCAATATTTCATAGGAAAAGAAGAATCTCTATCTTGTTTGGTGTGTTTACACACAAGATACATTCAACTCATCTTGGTGCTTATGTTTGCTTGCAATATCAAAAGGAAATGACATTCAGGTCATCCTAGTTCTTTGTGTCTTGGTGCTTATGTCTACTTCTAAAACTTAATCAAATTATGTCATATTCATATCATCATGGTAGCCTTTCCAATGAGGGTTTTATCAACATTTAGTTTTCCAAATGATGAGTGACGAAAAAGAGCATCTCAAAATTAGTAACTAAAGTCCTAGGTTGCATTCATGTTAGATTGGCATTTAAAGTGTTTTCAAAATGATAACATTTCTTTTTTAATTGTACAAATCTTGTGAGTTGGAACTTAAGTTGAAATTCACATTGATATTCTCATTATTTTCTCACAAGTAGTTGATTGTAGATCTTATCATCTCTGACACGATTGAGTACCTGTATATTGACATGACATTTAATGCATGAGATGTTAACCTTTTGACCCCTTTTATATGAATTTGACCTAATTTCCAAAGTGCTCCAATTTTAGTGAAAATTGTACCCGTACCTAATTTGACGGTCTTGACTCCATTTTTAGGATCAAAATCAAAATACGACATCATCTATATTGTCAAAATATTAAATCAATTTTATGGTCAAAAGCAGTTGACTTCTTGAGCAATTGATCTTCACAATGCAAAAGTAATTCAAAATCTTTCCTAATAATTTCTCAATCAACTTATGCGCTAAATTTTTTGGTCAACCATGGACAACTCATGGTCAAACCTGGTCAATGATACCCCAATCAAGTGTAGAATGTGTTACTAAATGTATGAAAATTAATCAACATCAGATCAAATTTGTTCTACATAATTTCTAATCGAACTCAAATGCTTTTTATCAATCAAATTGCCTGGAATCACTATGGTACCTTGCCATATTTTTTATTTCTCTCTCGAGGGGGCATGATCAATACATCACATGATCAATATATCATTAGTCCATGATCATTACAAAAGGTCAATCTTCAAATCAAGATTTTTTTTCAAATATTCTTCACCAATCAAATTGTCAATCAAATCTAATCATCAAACAAGACCTAATTGCTAGGGGCATCTCAACTTCATCAAAACCCATACCAAGTTGAGGTTCTTCGACCCTTCTGAATGAGTGATTTCATCGCTTCACATCAAGTCACTCAGACAAATATCTAGTATATTGCGAGACAATCAAATCTCTAAGGGAATATTAGGTTCATCAAGACCCATATCAATCTGATATTATCTTCTTAATATGGTGATTGGCTTCATCAGGACCCATATCAAGTCAATTATCTCAATCAGTCTCTTAATGGTAATCAGTTTCATCACATCATAGCAAGATGGTTATTTGTGCAAACCAAACCTATGGTTTAAGAGTTTATTTGACATTAGACAATTTCATCAAAATCTATATCAAAGTGGTTATTTGTTGCTATAATCGGACAAACATTCAGTGTCATCTCTTCACATCAAACTGAATATTCTAGTCTAGCTTCAATCGATCTTTGTTCAATCAAGCTCAGAATCGGTTTCTCCTTCTCAAGAATAGTTTCATTTCTTCATATCAAAATATTCCACGCTTTGAAATTGGAAATTCTTTGAATGAATGCGCTTATCGCACATCAATTCAAAGAAGGGAAAATGTAATCACCCAAAATTGGTCTCCTAAACAATGGGCCCCTAATCTCAATTATTGATCATAATCATAAAAGTCCTAACCCAAAAGACAATTCAAACTCAACCAATCTGATCTGATAATCAAAGTTGCAAAATCGTCAGAATCAATTAATTCCTAAACATCAACATTAGCATTCTTAATAGACCTAGAGTGCCTCTTGGTTGGACTATGCTCTCTCTTAATGATAGAATAACTAGGTTTATCCTCGATAGATAGAGAGATATATCTTTAAAATAAGATCCTCCAAATTCATGGTAGTGCTTTCTTACATCTTTTTGTGGGGGATCAAAGACAAACCCAGAGAACCATCAAAGGTCTCATTACCCATAATGGAAGTTGTAGAGAGTTTAGGAATTATGGAGGTGTTGCAATTATCCTCCTCAAGAGGAGACTCATTAGAATTAGATTCTTGTAGCCTGTTGTCCTGGATAGAGTTAGTAGGAATGATAGTGTTGAGGATCTGAATAGGTTGTGTTTCTAGAGCCTTTTTAGAAGGAGATGGATCCAAATTAAACCACCCTTTCTTAGGAGTTTAATATCATTATTATCCTTATTATAAAAAATAACATCTTCAATGGAGTCATTCAAGATGTTGAAACTATTAGTAAATTTTTGATAAGTCCCCTTCTCATCATTAGGAAGTGTCATGTTCCCCAACCTATGCAGGATCTTAGGATATGGTTCTTAATATCTATATCCCCAACAATATATTTGACAAAGGATCTAGATTCTAAAGAAGGATAATTTTCATCAAAAGTCTGGGGTTGTGGGTTACCATCACCTTAAGGGGACTCAAAATGGGGGGTGGGAGGTAGATTAGCCTCACAAGAATAGGAAAGTTGAGCCACATTATTTCTATTGGCCATTTTATTTTTGATATCATCAAAGGAAAGATGCTAAGTGTTCTTCCTATTTTTATTCCACTTGTCTTGGGCCTTATAAATCCAAAAAACCAAACTTGTCATTGAGATCCTCCCCAACTTCGGATAAATAGACCGAAATGGAAAACTTTGGTGGAGGGTTAGCATTGAGCTTCCCAATACCAAGGGAGTCATCAAGGGATGAAAGGGTATTAAGGATGAACGTCCCTTCCTTATTAAAAAAACTTGAACCTCCAGCCAAAGAGTGAGAATCACAAAGGGGGGAGAAAAGGTAGATTGAGTGGTATTTTGCAAATCATTTAAATATGAAAGAATAAAGTTCTTAGGCAGGACTGGTCATTTATTAAGGAGGAAGGGGGATGGGTTGGGATTGACTGTGGGGAAGAAGAAACATGGATGTAGTAGCCATTAGGGTTTTGTGAGGAAAAAAAGGAAGGGTTAGAAATTTGCTTGTGACTCGCAATAAAGGGGTAATTTTTGTGAATGTTCCATTCTTGGAGGTAAATAAGGCACACATTAAAGCCACAAAGAACCTCAATATTATAGAAGAAGGATTCCCCATTGATAGGGACTTCAAGTATGTTGGGGAGTTCAATGCTAGGGTTGATAGAAACTAGAAACCTCGTGTCTATATAGGCCAAGGTAGAATGTGAAGTGCCAATTTTTATAAGTTTTCCAATCAAAATAAACATTTGTGGAATAAGGTTCCATAACAAAGTGGGGAGGTTTTTGATAGTTATCCATTAAGGGTATGAGAGTGCTATAATTTCATCATTCATAGCATCCAGAGACCATTTTAAGGACCTCAAAGTGCAATTTCATATAGAATAGATTTGTTCAATCACAACAACATTTTGAATGTTTGAATATTTAAAGAAAATTAGGAAAATACCTTTCTGAATCATCCTACATAATAAAAATTAAATCTTAGCTTCTTAATCCATACATTTTAAAGCCACTCATCCATAAATTTACCTACCATGATTTTGTTAACATCCATGGAAGCCAAGAATATTGTAACATTTTTAGCCTATTTTTGTCCTCATTAATCACATTCAACATGTCAAAATTAGGAATGATTGAAAGTTTTGAGGAAAATCCTATAAGGTGATTACCTCATCTTAAGATCCCATTACCTTCAAACAATGTTGCAAACTTCTCTCCAAATCTTGCAGACTCTGGAATTATCCCAAGAGGCTCAACCAAAGTATTTTTTAAGGTTTTTTTTTTTATAAAACTTGACTTATAAGGAGTGTTAAAAATAACATATGGGTTGCCATCCATATTTGCATACAATAGCCCAAGGAGTAATTTACATTAATTATCAATCACATGGATCATAAAAATGTACACAACATTAAATGAAGACAAGACAAAGGCAAAAAAATGAGGGGCTTACAAAGAGATCAAACCTAGATGGAGGAGGCCCGCAACCTCCTCTTTTGAGAAACTTTGAACCCTAGGTTAGGGTAACATTAAGAACTTTTCCAAAGAACCTTTCTTCTACCCACTTGTACTTTCATATCTTTTTAAGAAAATGCAAGGATATAATTGATTCAAGCACAATTTTTACTTAAGATACCTCAACACAAATTCTCATCAAAATATGCACTTAAGCTTATCAAAAATATCAAAACCATATATCAATAAGAAAAAAAAAGTGTCCAATTTGTTAACATACAAGAGCATTGGTTCTAGGAGTTCCTATAGATGTGTCTGGTGGCTCCCATGCCATGTCTACTGCCTTTCCTAGTTAGTCATGTGAGGCTTTTGTCTATTATAGTGTTGGCCCAGTCCCCTCTATCTCATGACTTGTGGGGTTTTTGGGTGTGGCTAGAGGTGCCACTTCCTTTGTTTCCCTTAGTTTAGAGATTATTGGTTCAACTCCTCCTACCTTGAGAATTTATAGGTTATGTGTTGTGGGTGATACCCCATTTTGGTGGGAGTTAGTCTTGACAATGCTAGGAGTAGGACTTTTGTCAAAATGATGTCTATTGGGAACCCCTCTTAGAGACCTAGTTCTGGGAATACTGCTTTTGGTGGACAACATTTTTCTTATGTTTCCAAATCTACACCTTCAAAGGAGAAATATTGACCTATTCCCTATGCTAAGACATTCCCCGTGGTGGTCTGTGATCTAGATGTGGTGGAAAATATGGATTTATACCAACGTCGAGGATTTATTTGCATATTTACTAGTTTTTGGCCCTCTTTTCTAGATCTTCATTGTTGGGTGACAAATTCATGGAGACCCGTGGTCCTTAGTAATATTGAGCTTTTCTCTTGCACAAAGGGGATTTTTGTTTCTCTTTTTACTTATTCTAAAAAATGAGATTTGGTGCTAAGAAAGCTATGGGTTTGGGGGAATCACTCTCTCTTGGCCAAACCCTAGATAATTTCCTTTAATCCTCTTATTGAACCACTTAGTATGCTTCCATTCTAGACTCGACTACACAATCTTCCCCTTCACTTTTGGGAGAACTCTTGTTTTGAGGCCATTGACAATTCTATTAGTTGTTCCATAAAGGTGGATGATACTATGATAGCTATGGGTCCCTCTACCATTGTATGTATTTTGGTGGAATTTGATATCTCCATACATCTCCATGGTGATGTGGTTCTTATGGTGGGGGATAGGCCATGGACTCAAGCAATGGACTATGAGGGCATCCCATTTCGATGTTGCTGATGTTTCTCTACTAGTCACTTGGCAATTTATTGTTATCTCTTGTGGCATAAAGGAATGACCACTTAGTGGAAATATGATAGTGAAGAATATTTGACTATCCTTCCTTCTGGTTCTTCCTCTAACGAATAGTCATATGATGGCGATTAAGATGAAGATCCTACTGCAAGTCTAGGTGATTCTCTTGTTGTAAATCTAGGTTCTCCTACTATAAACCATGAGAATACCATTCTCGCTCCTACTAGTGTGACCTCCTTTGGCCATGAGGACCCTTCTTTTATTTCTTCTCATGCTCTTCTCCAATCTCTATCTAACAATACACAATTTTCTCATCACTCTAGCCTTGGTGCTGACAGTTGTCCAAATGGAGTTTCATTAGAAATTCCCCCTTATGGTGGGGATCTAGAGGACAATATCCCTTGGATAGTTTTATGATGACACAGGAAAAATAGTTCTTCAAACTCACATTCTTCTCCACATGTCATAAGCAAACCGCCTTCTCACTCTTGAGGAGGGCTACTAGCCTTTGTGCTAGTGTGTTGTTTATATTTTTTATTTTGTTTTTTCTAGCACCTTTACTATTAGTGTGTTGTTATTGTAAAAGCCAACACCCCTTCGTATGTGTTGTTGTTCTCTTTGACTTTATTTTGGTCTTATCAGAACCTTTATTGTTAGTGTTTTGTTATTGTAAAGGAAACACCCTTTCTAATGTGATGTTGTTCTCTTTGATGCCCTTGAGTTGTGGTTGTGTAAGGGTCATCCACCTTCTTAGGCCACCAACTTTAATAAAAACATACAAGAGAACCAAATAGAATATCAAGAGAACATAAGAGAATATAAACACATGTATACTTATAAGGGTTTGTTGAAGTTATGGAGCCATATTTAAATTTGTGACACAAGAACCTCCAAAGATCAAATAACAAAATAAGAACACTTTGCACAAGGAGGGAATAAAGAAAATAACTGCTACATTTCTAAAGAAGCAAAGATTTAAAAATCATAAGATGAATGATTACAAGATTGCAAGATTGTAGGATGAAATACAATAAATACAATGCTATGATTTTAAAGAAAGTTATGTCTCTGAAAATAGAGAAAAACTAAAAAAGATAAGACATGCAAACTAGTACATGATTGCAAACTAAAGTGCATGCTTTGCAAACTAGTACATGATTGCAAACTAAAGTGCATGCTATGCAAACTAGTACAAGATATGCAAACTAAAGTGCATGATATACAAACTAGAATGCTAAAAAAGAAAACTAGAGCCCAACTAAACCAAATTAAACTAAATTAAGCTCAACTAAAACTCAACTAAGTAAACTCAAGCTAGGCAAGGATGTGAAAACATGTTCTAAATTATGCATGCAAATATTCTTTGAGAATGTGCATAATTATTTAATGCAACATTACCAAATGTGCCTAATGCAACAACCTCTGCATGCGCAACATAAATGAATTCTTTAACAACCCCCCTTAAGTGAAACTTAGACGACAAAAAGCTCTAAGCATAAAATACATGAATGGTTCTTGATGAAAAAAGGCCCAATTAGGTACTATTGTATAATGAAATCCTCTCAATTTAGAGAAAGAGGAGAAAAACCACGTGGGATAAAACTCCTCTCCAAAAGAGAGAGATGCACTAAATGAAAAAAAAACATGAAATGTAGAAGGAAGGAATAAGAAGCCTTCAAGAAAAATATCCCAAGAATGAATATGAACACAAATAACATCCTGAAAGAAAAAAGAATATATAGAAAACTTCCAAATGATAACTTCTATAGTGCTAAATGAAGAGCCTCCTCTAAAGAAGATGATAATTATGATCAAGAAGGTAACAATCTGCATGAGTTCCCCCGAGGATAGTACTAAAACAATGAACAATTGATAAACAAAGGAAAAACATTTGTCAACCAAAGATACAAATGATACATGAATCTATATGGGTTACCCCAACCACACTACTCAATAATGGAAGAGTAAAATCCTAGTTGAAAATACAAGTGCTAATAGTCTAAAAAATTGATCAACTAAGGATAAGTTGCCTCCACAAAATTGGAATGCAAGTCTCTATATAGTAAAAAATCCATCTAATTGAAATATGGTTGCTGCATCGAAATAGTACATAGGAACAAATAATGAATACATAGCTCACTCCAAAGAGAAACTAAGGAAGCATTAACACCAACAATAGAAACCAACCATAATATTGACAAGGGAGAGACATTAAACATCCATTAAAACTATTGTCGGAAAGTAGTGCATAACTAACCCCAACAACACTAATCAACCATGCAAGAGTAAAATGCTAGTAAAAAATATAGGTGCCAATAGTATAGAGAAATGATAAACTAAGAATAAATTGTCTCCACAAAACTAGAATGCAAAAGTGTCTATATGGTAAAAGCTCCATCTCATCGCCAATGTTGGCATGTTGCAATGGTTAAGTTGTTGTGTAGTTGCTCTTTCCATCAAGGTTCAAATATTCTTGGGGATGAGGGCCCCCATTTGTGGCCTCACCAGTTCATAGCTATAGGTCAAAACATTTACCCGGTTTTAAAAAAAAAGCTCCATCTCATTAAAAATATACAACTGTGTTAGAAGTATTAAAAGAATGGAAACAAGATCAAGAAGATAATCCAAGAAAGTGAAATGCAAGAAGGATTTTACCATAAACCAAATATGAGTGAGTTGCAAGATCAAACATCAAAACCAAGAGAATACTTCCAAGAATCCAACAAGAGCCAAGAGATTTTTGTAAGGGGAAAAGTAAAGAAAAACCCCCCTTTGTGTATTAACACCAAAGTCTGAAGAGTTGATCAATCAAAGTTGGAAGAGTGCATCCAAAAAATAGGAAAGAAAAGAGTGTCCATATGGTAAATGACCCATCTCACTAGAATGCATAGGTACCCAGCCAATGCATCCGCCTAGTACATAGAATCAAATAATGAATACATAACTCACACTATCGAACCAAGGAAGCAGTAGAATCAACAGTAGAAACTCCCCCCATAATGCTGACAAGGGAGTAATGACAGGGACACTAAAAAGATCATCCAATATGAATTGCATGAGAGAGTACAAACACATATAGAGATACCTGAAGCTAATGTCATTGGAGGAATGCTCACATGACAAAATTAGATCGCAAACAAAGGCAAACATCAAACCCCCCTGACACTTTATAATGGAGTGCAAGTACATAGAGCACAAACATGTGCGAAATCCCAAACATGCAATAGAATGACACTTTATCTTAGTGCGCTTGCATAAAATAATGCTACAAAAGTGAAGTATACACTGCTCAAAGAAGAGCGAAGTCTTCTGAAACAAAAGAACAGCCTAATACGAGCCATCCCTCAAAAGGAAAAGATCCCAAGACCTGAAACATCCAAGATATCCACCAGATTGAAAAAATGCAAAAATATGAATAAAATGTACTTGGAGAAAATTTTGGAAAAATGAATCATAGCACTAGAAAGATCTCAGAACAAGCTTTCCAACGATATATCATTTTCCCAAAACAGAGTCCGGATGCGCAAGATAGAGCTCCCGAAGTGCAAAAATGAACATCTGGCTTTGACAGTAAGAAAATCATCAAAAAAGAAAAATCAGAAATTCAAACCTCCAGATCTAGATAGAGCTTGGAACCAACTTTCTGACGATATCTCGTTTGCCCGATTTTGACACCGTATGCTCAAGTTACGAGCAAAATACCAACTATTGCACTGGAGGGCCCAAAAATGGTGCAAATGATGATGATGCATGCTGATGTCATCAAATGATGGGCTTAAATTTGACGGCCAAATGGCTGTCACTGCCCCCAAATTTTTTTCTTTTAAAATCGCATGTGCACCTCGAGATGCGTGCCAAAATGTATAGATTTTGGCCTTGATTTGCATGCCAACTTTTTTTTGTCTTGATTTGCATGCTAGGCAGTAAATTTTTTAACCTTGATTTGTGTGCCAAAATAGAGAATTTTGCCTCAGGAAGCGTCGCAGTCTGTACAAATTTTGCCTCAGGAAGCGTGCCAAGTCGTCTAGTACAAAAAAAAAACCCCCAAAATGCAAAGGTGTCCGAATGGGATGTGCCTTATATGGATCTGGGGGTTTTTGGGTGCTGCGAGCTCAATGACGAGGTTCGTTTGGGCCCAAAATGCCTCAGGATCCATGCCGGGGCCAATTGCAAAAAACAATTTGCCACAAATTCCAACTTTGTCCAAATTGGATAAATTTTATATGGATCTGGGGGTTCTTGGGTGCTCTGAACACAATCATGAGGTCTGTTTGAAGCCAAGATGACCAGAAAAAGAGGTCCCCACAGATCTGACAAAAAACCCTTTGAAAATGTAGATCTGACAAACACAACCAAGTCTCTTAAGAAGAGGACAGGTGCAAATAGATCTGAAGCTTTGATACCATATTGGAGTTGATGAAAAATAACCTACGGCTCCCAAGAACACCTGCATGCAAACACTTATCATAGAAAGAGAGGGAAGCAAACAACTATGGAGACCTGAACGTATGGATCCACGAGAGAGGAGAAATCTTTGATGTGCAAAAACAAAAGTTGCAATCAATAATGAAATGTCAGAAAAAAAAGTTACAAAGTGTAATGAGATCAATCCTTATAAAAAAAGATAAGAAAACCTAAAAAAGTAAAACCCTAGGTTGCATAATAATAATTAATAAAGTAATTAATTATTATATGAATAAAGTTTAGCTTAAGTAGAAAGAGATAATAAGTGATTTAATAATTAAATCAAACATGATTTAATTAATAAGCAAACACTTTATTACTCTAACATTATCATCATGAGCAATATTATCACTATGAGGAGTAGATATGTTATTACCATCATCATCATCATTAGTATTACTAGTAGGAATAAAAATAGATGCATTAGGAGTAGGGTTTAGAATAGGAGGTTGGTCCTCCACAACCTCAATAGTGCCTC
Organism: Chamaecyparis obtusa; assembly: GCA_027943335.1. Classification (NCBI taxonomy): domain Eukaryota; kingdom Viridiplantae; phylum Streptophyta; class Pinopsida; order Cupressales; family Cupressaceae; genus Chamaecyparis; species Chamaecyparis obtusa. The sequence goes on along the minus strand of BSBK01003636.1, from coordinate 266,302 downwards.
CTTTAAATTCATCATCTTTTACCTTGGAGCAATCACGAACTTCATTTTCTGTAATGCAAACATCTCTTGCAAATATGCACCTTATTAGTAGTAGGATCATAAACTCTATAACCTTTAGTAAATTCATCATACCCAACAAATTTAGAATCAAGTTTTTGCCTTTTTTGTTTGGGTGTGTGAAAATAAGCAATAGATCCAAAAATTGTTGAATGTTGTAAATTTGGTTTTCTATCGGACCACGCTTCCTCGAGAGTTATATCTTGCAAAGCTTTAGTAGGAGTTCTATTAAGAAGATAAGTGGCACAAGCCATTGCTTTAGCCCATAACTTGTAATGAATATTTTTTGCATGCAACATACATCTAGCCATTTCCACAATAGTTCTATGCTTCCTTTCCACCACACCATTTTGTTGTGGTTTATAAGGAACAATAAGCTAATGTTTTATACCAAAAAATCTCAAGTAAGAACGAAATGCATTGTTAACATATTCAATACCATTATATGTTCTAAGAATTTGAAGCTCAGAACTTGATTGCCTTTCCACAAACATATGAAATTCAGAAAATATATCAAGAACTTGATCTTTACTATGCAATAAATAGATCCAAATTCTTCTAGTAAAGTCACCAACAAAGGTAAGAGCATACTTTGAACCTTGAATGGAGGTGGTCTCCATTGGTCCCAAAAGGTCACTATGAATCAAATGCAACTTATGAGACACCCTCCATGAAGTACCATGAGGAAAGGGCCCCCTTTTCATTTTGCCACTCATGCACCTTGTGCATTTAATTTTAGATGGAGAAATATGTGATATTCCTTCAACCATGTTAGATTTTAGCAATCTAGAAATACAATCAGAATTCAAATGACCAAGCCTTTCAAGCCATACATTGAAATCAATATTAATTTTCAAAGAGTACCTTGATGAGGCAAACTCATAAAACTTAAACAAATTATCATGGTCCAACTTAGCATTAGCAACAACATGATCATTCTTAGGATCAATAATGTAACACATGTCCTTATGAAATTCAACTTTGTAATCTTCACATAATTGAGCAACTGAAAGAAGATTGGATTTAAACTCAGGAACATAAAGAAAATTATGTAATTTTCCATTTGGAACATTAACATCACCAAATCCATCAACTTTGCAACTATGATTATTAGCTAATTGAATAGGAATATTTGTTTTATCAGGTTGCAAAGAATCAAACATTTCTCTATGAGATGTAACATGGTGAGAAGCCCCACTATCAATAATCCATTCTAATGCATGAGAAGCTTTGAAAAAAGTAGTAAAAACACGACGAGATTGATTACCTTGAGATTTAAAGTTATTTTGATTATTGTTATTCATAGGCTTCTTATCATTTTTCTTTTTAAAACAAACATTAGTTAGGTGACCATCTTTGCCACAATAAGTACAATGAGGTTTCTTATTTTGTTGATTATTATAATTATTATTATTGTAATTAGCATTGTTATATGAGGGCCTAGAGTTAAATCTATTGTTATTGTGATTATTATTATTGTTATGATGATTATAATTATGAGAATTATGATTATTATGAGAAGAATTATGATTATGAGATCTATTATTTTGATTTTGATGCTTAGACACAAAAGCATGTTCAAAAAATCTAAGAGTACCAAATTGCAATAACTTAGCTTTCTCTTGATGTAAAAGATTTTGAAAAATGCCATAAGTTAATTGAGGAGCTAAAGTAGGAATAGCACGTTGCGAATGAATGTTAGTAATAAATTGTTGAATGTCTTTAGGAAGACACTTCTTGAGAATAATAGTAACTAATCTAATATCACTTAAAGTAACATTCACACCATTTAATTGAGTCTTAATAGCATCAAATTTAAGTAAGAATTCATCCATGGATTTAAAGTCAATATACCTAAGGTCTTCCAAGTTGTCTTGGAGCTGAATCTTATGTGATTCGATGGAGTTATCATAAGTTTGTTACAAAATAGCCCATGCTTGATGAGCTTTGGTGCAATGTCCAATCAATACATATAAGTCAGGAATAACCGAAAGACTAATTAGTCCAAGGGCTTCTTCATTTTTAACTTGCCATGCATCTTTGTCCGTCTGAGAAGCAGTGGCAGTTGGTTCAATAGAAGGATTTGTAGCAACTTGGAGTAAATGTTTAAAACGAAAAATAAAGGAGATATGTGTTTTCCATTGGTGATAGTTAGAGCTATTTAACTTGAGTTTCGGAATTAGGGTAGTCATGACTAACTAATTAAATGAGGAAATTATCTTTAGCAAAGTGAGATACAAAGAATATCTAATGTTAAAGAACAAGAAAAAAAGAATTTACTCTAAGGTTAAGAAGCTTTGAATATAAAACAAATTGAATTCTTTAAAAAATTAAAATTTTATTAAATGTTTTAAAATAAAGGAGATAAATTGATTAAAATTAAAATTAAGGGTGAAATCGCAAATAAAAAAGTATTAGAGATAATGTGTTGATGTTAATTAAGATTTATTTATGCAAAATGATAGAAACAAAAAAAAATTAAATCAAAAGCTTATGTTAAATATAAACTAGAATATATTGGATTAATTGAATTGAATGTGGATCAAATGAACTTTCTTATGCAGTCAAGGATGGAGAATCCAATTAAGGACGGTCGGACATTGCAGCCAAACACCAACATAGCGAAAAACACAACAAAGAACTAGACTTTAAAGGAATCAAATGTCTTTATTCATCAATTAACTAATTACATGCAATGTGATGGGCTGTAAGGCCTTCTTGGTTACAACCAATTACAATGCAAGAAACAGTTCTACAAGATCATGCAGGATCCAAACACACTTCTCCTCAGCTAGTCCAGGTCTGCAACACAACAAGACACTGGTAGGCACTCCAAGAAAGATCTAAACCCGTACTCGAACTTCCAAGCAATATTTCTGCTACCTAAGCTCGCAAGCTACTAACTCTGCTAGATCTAATTTGAACTCCAAATCGATGCCTAAACAACTACCTAAACATCCCCTTAAATACTAATTGCCAGCCACAAGTCAGCTTCCAAATATACAAATATTAAATGCCAAACATCAGTCGGCTCACAAATAACTTCACAAATATCTAATAAACCAAGTCGGCCTCCAGATCCACATAGGAGAATGCAACACGCCAGATCTAGGTTGCCACATGTCCAATGATCAATCCATAACACGAGGAATGCGACCTAGATTAAATGCACCAGTCGGCCAAGCCGATTCACCAAGAACATCTGTCGGTAAGCCAAACTATCAAGCATCAGGAAACATACCGAGCAACCATACCAACCGAGCTCCCCAAGAATTATTGAGCACCAACAATGTCGACCGAGCACCATAGACATCCCCGAGCACCAGAAGTGCCAAGTCTCCTCCAATGACCGAGCTCCCTTCAGCGATCGAGTCTGCCAGTGATCGAGCCACTTCAACAATCGAGCAATAGGTACAAACACCGAGACCTCATCGGTAATCGAGCATCGAGCAACAAACCACCAAGTCACCGAGCTCCATCGGTGAAGCCTAACACACTTCGACCAAGAATCACCATCAAAGACTGAGAAATACCAGTCTTCTACCAAGATTACTAGCCAAGTAACCGAACATCGCCATACAGTTACCAAGACTGCCATAATCTTCAAGCACTGAGCAAGAAGCCAGGATGCCACTACATTAGACTCCCGGGGTACAAAGAAAAGTGTGTCCCACACTTTCTCACCAAAGGGAACATCTAAAAACCACCAACTCCACTTCATCTTCACCAAAGGCTTCCACTCCATCACAGGAAAGAGAACCAATCTGCAACTCAACCAATCAGCATGTCCAACATCCTAAACAAACTGAGCCATCGATCCATCACCAAGGATCAAGGAAGAATCCCATCTTAGAATCTCATCACCAGACTTATCACTATCACCTAGCAACTCAAGTCCGCAACTAGCAAACCACATCTGCACCACAACACCGAATAAAAGCAACTCGATAACGCCAACATCACTGAGGTGTTCAATAGCAGGAAACTCTACACCAATAGCAATCTGATCAAGCACAACCAGATGCTCTACAATTTCCATGTCAAGCACAACCGACTGAACATGAAAACCAACCTCCTCACCAACCTCAACAAGATCAACAACATCGTCAGTAATCACAGGTAACTCAACGATAAGCACAAGTTGCTCTACAGGTTTGATGTCAGACTCCACCAACTGACCATCAAAACCAATTTCACATACCTCTTCAACCTCCAAACTATCACAGGAAACCTTGTCAAGATGTCTTCTCTCATGAACCAATCTACGAACCGACCGAACAACTTTCCTTCGAATCGGCATACTCCAACTCCGATAAGCTCTACAAAGCTCAACAACACTTTCTCTCACAAGGTTCTTAACTCGGTTCTCCACGTGGTTCAGCAAATCTGCTTCCAATCGAGCAAACCTCTCAGAAATCACATCACCAAGGTCTAATCCTCTCGGAGACATCTCCAAAGATCTTCAAAAACCTTCTGCAACAAACCCTAACACCGACCACCTTGTGACAACCTCCAAGCTGTATGCAAGTAAGATCGCATCTTGCCACCTTGCATGAATAACTAGGGCACAATTTCACAAGTACAATGTCACGGATCTGCAACTCGGATTGCGCACAATCTCTTCGCCAACAAGACCAACTTTGCAAGATCAACCTTGGTAGGTCAACCTTCTGCTCCAACAAGATCAAACTCTTGCTCTGATACCACCTTATGAAGTCAAGGATGGAGAATCCAATTAAGGACGGTCCGACCTTGCAACCAAACACCAACACAACAGAAAACACAACAAAGAACCAGATCTGAAAGGAAACAGATGTCTTTATTCATTAATTAACTGATTACATGCAATGTGTTGGGCTGTAAGGACTTCCTGGTTACGGCCAATTACAATGCAAGAAATAGTTCTACAAGATCACGCAGGATCCAACACACTTCTCCTCAGCTAACCCAGGTCCGCAACACAATAGAACACTGGTAGGCACTTCAAGAAAGATCTAAACCCGTACTCAAACTTCCAAGCAATCTTTTTGCTACCTAAGATCGCAAGCTACTAACTTTGCTAGATCTAATCTAAACTCCAAATTGATGCCTAAACAACTACCCAAACATCCCCTTAAATACTAATTGTCAGCCACAAGTCGGCTTTACAAACAATTAAATCCCAAAAGCCAGTCAACTTCCAAATATACAAATATTAAATGCCAAACATCAGTCAGCTCACAAATAACTTCACAAATATCTAATTCACCAAGTTGGCCTCCAGATCCACATAGGAGAATGCAACACACCAGATCTAGGTTCCCACACGTCCAATAGTCAATCCATAACACGAGGAATGCGACCCAGATTAAATGCACTAGTCGGCCAAGCTGATTGACCAAGAACATCTATTGGTAAGCCAAACTATCGAGCATCAGGAAACATACCGAGCAACCATACCAACCAAGCTCCCCAAGCATTACCGAGCATCAACAATGTCGATCGAGCACCACAGACATTGCCGAGCACTAGAAGTGTCTCCTCCAATGATTGAGCTCCCTTAAACGACCGAGTCCGCCAGCGACCGAGGCACTTCAACAACTGAGCAACAAGTACAAACACTGAGACCTCATTGGTAACCGAGCACCGAGAAACAAACCTCCAAGTCATCGAGCTCCATCGGTGAATCCTAACACACTTCGACCAAGAATCACCATCAAAGACTGAGAAATGTCAGTCTTCTAGCAAGATTACCAGCCAAGTAACTGAACATCTCCATACAGTTACCGAGACTGCCATAATCTTCAAGCACCGAGCAAGAAGCCAGGATGGCACTGCATCACTTTCAAAGATAGAAAACTAATTTAAAAAACAAACTAACATTTAAAAAACTAACTTTCAAATTTTCAACAAGCAAATTTTAAAATCAAATTAATATCAAACGAGTTTTCAAATTTGAACAATTTTAATCAATTTAATGGAAAAGATCAGACAAATTAATTTTAATCAAATTTAAAAATAGTCAAATAGAAAAGATTAGTCAAAGAAGCATGAATGCCAAGCTCTAAATAGAAAATGACCGGATTAATATAGAGGAATCAACAAAAGACCAGACCAGAATGCTAAGTTTAGATTTGGTGAACCAGACTACAGTGAAAATGTAGAGGTCTTGCCTGATGAAAGTTAAGAGATAGCAAACACAAAGAGGAGTTTCACGCAGCCAAGGATAATTTTAGACTAATGTTATATGCTGAGACTGAAATATGCTGAAATAGGTTGGGCACTGATGTTATACTGCGCACAAGTTATGAAAGTTGACAACTGACAAATACAATGAAAGCTCACGCAGGGAGAAGTATGGGAGCAGGTCACGCCAAGGAAAGCTCACGCAACAAGGAAACAAGTGTTAGAATTGAAATGTTAATAATTAATAGCTAAACAAATAATGTTAAATGTTCAATTAATGATGAATAATTAATAATTAATGAGTTGTATCCATGCAAGGGGTAGCTAAGTGAAGGCTGCTAAATTTTAGTTAAGGTTGCGCATAAAGCTAGGTTACAAGGCTACAAGGCTATGCCAAAATAAATGCTAATGAAGGCAGCAAAAGGGTTAAGGCTGCGTATTATGAAAGAAAAACAGAGAGGAGTGATGCGCGCTGAGCTGAGGAAAAAATGATGCACACAAGCTGGTTGAAAGCTCACACCAACAAAATGAAGTTACTCTCTGCAGAGATTTCGTAGTATTGAATATTCGTCTTTTTGTAGAAAGTAACTTGCTTGGCTTTGACTTGCCACAAAACAAATGAAGGACTATGAAGGAGTCCACGCAAGGAACTTCACATAAGGCAGGAGACTACCCAAGGAACCTCACGCAAGGGGCAACTGAAAAAAAAGAGAGGAAGGCTGCTAAATTTAAGTTAAAAGTAGATTAAATAAGGAGCAAATTTAAACAAATGAAGGCAGCTATGAAGGTTGCGTAAGGAATGGCAGAAATATGTGATGTCAAAGTTGAAAGAGATGGAATGAAACTCATTCCTTATGAATATGATTCTTGTAGGCAGGGATGACCCAAATTAATGTAAATGTAATGAATGTAAACAACAATATTTACTGTCAACCAAAAAGATATTGAGAATGGATTTATATTAAACAACAAAAAAAAATGTTATAAAAGAGATTTATATGCTGAGAGATATTTACTATCAACCAAAGGATATAGAATAGATTTATTTTAACCAACAAAGAGAAAGAGATGATTTGAACATAAGATTAAAATGTATATGACAGTAAATGAAATATAAACTAAGAATGAAATAACAGAGATAAATATTGTGAAATCAACAACAAAGTTAGATTTAACCCGAGCTAATGCAAATGCAAATGCAAATGAGAAATGCCTACAAAAAAAGTAAAATATCCTGCATGCAAGGGATTAGAAATCCAAAAAAAGGAGTTAGGCCTACAACAAAATGAAATAGCTTGCATGCACAAGATTTTTAGAAAACTGAAAATGAATAGTTAGATGAAACCTACAAGAAATATAAGATTAGTGCTTGCAAAAAATCACTTGAAATGAAGAGAGATGAGCTGGGTTTGGCGATGAACCGACCAAACCCCAAAAAAATCTAAAATCTAAGTTACTCTCTGGCGACAAGCCTTCCAAAGAGGGTTAGAGAGAATTTTTTTTATGAAAGATTACACTCATACCTCTTGACCATAGGATTCACAAAAATAGATGATAACAACAACATGTATCTTAAAACTGGTAAAGAAGGGAACCTGATTGCTGAAATATTTGTGGATGATATCATCTTTGGAGGAGATAATAAAATGAGAAAAGACTTCGCTGAAGAGATGAAGAAAGAAGTTGAAATGTCCATGATTGGAGCAATAAAAATTTTCATAGGTTTACAAGTCCATCAACTCAATGAAGGTATATTCATATCTCAGTCCAAGTATATTAAAGAGATTCTTAAAACTTTTGGGCTAGAAGAATCCAGACCGGTTGGCACACCAATGATAACTAACTGCAAGTTATCAAAGGAGGATGATTCCAAAGAAGTTACTGAGACACTTTACCGATCAATGATTGGTAAATTACAGTATGTTGTGCACATGAGACTTGACATTGCACATGCAGTAGGCATTGTGGCAAGATTCTCTGCAAACCCAAAAGAGACACATTTGATAGCAGTAAAAAGAATCTCAGATATCTAAAGGGGACTAAAGAATATGGTCTCTAGTTTCCTCACAAAGGAGGTTTTAAAGTGTTCACCAATGAAGACTGGGCCGATAACATTGATGATAAAAAGAACACAAGTGTAGGTGCATTCTTTCTCGGAGAAAGGATTGTGTCATGGACAATAAAGAAGCAAAATTGTATTTCACAATACACAACAGAGGCTGAGTATGTTGCTACAGCAATCAATTGCACATAGGTAATTTGGATAAAACAAATATTGGAAGGAATCCAAGAACAAGTACCTGAACTGATAACAATATACTATGATAGAACGAGTGCAATCAATATATCCAAAAATCATGTTATGCACTCAAAGACAAAGCACATTGCCATAAAGTACCACATTCTAAGAGAGCAAGTGCAGAATAAAGAAGTCAAGATGGAATATGTTCTCACAAAAGAACAAGTTGTTGACATATTCACAAAGCCTTTATCGAAGAGTACCTTTGAGTATCTTAGAGGTAAATTAGGGGTAATTCCCCTTCATGATCTTCATTAAAAAGGACAGAGGAGATCATCAATACAACAAGCTCAAACAAAGGAATCAACCTCAGCTAAACTAGAGTGGTGACCAAGGACAACTGCTCGAAGGGGGAGTAGACTTCAGGAAAGGTAGTCATTGGACTAGCCTTTGACATTCTTGTCAAAGGGGGAGATAAACAATTTATGATTTGGATCGGTATGGTATTTTCCATCAATGCCAAAGGGGGAGATTGTTGGCATTACCGATAAGGATGCAACCGGTAAATGATAAACGTGGTGTTGTCATTGATGTCATTAGCTAATATTGTCCAAATAGGGAACATGTGACAATATTTGTAAACAATTGACAAGAGAAACTGTTTAGGAAACCGATTAGCGACCGGTGAAATAAAGACTGTGACTAGTAAGTATATGACTGGAACAAAACTGATATAGTGAGAGAAAATAAAAGTGATAGGTAAAGACAAAAACTTGTACACAACATACGGAATGGTGTAAACCAATCATCTCTGATCAGCGAGATATCATTGAGACCGGTGAACTAGTGAAAGTCATAGTTGACAAACACTTAAGAGACTCTTCTACCGAGGTTTGTTGCACAAAACACACAGGAATTTGTGTTACAGAAAAGATTAGTGAAAGACAAAGTTGAAGGATTTAATGCCAAAATTTATGGCATTAAATCATGGCAGAATTTAGTGTAAGGAAAGTATGCAACACACATATGATGTTTCCTTTACAAAATAGAAACACGACTGCATGGCGAATCTCTTGTTGAGAAAAAACTTGTGTCATGCATTTGATGTTTTCTCTCATAACTAAGACTCGACTTGATGATGGATCCAAAGGAGATCTTCACGGATACTGCAACATGCAAAAATCGTGAAAGGCAAAGGAAGTCTATTTATTCTTCAGCCAGAGAAGAATATCAGTTGCCTTCATTTTGTCAAAGAGAAAGAGTGAAGTTGTACGCTGAGAAAAGATATGATAAAGGAAAAGGAGAAGAGAAGAAGAAGAAGAAGAGAAGAGTGTGCAAGGGAGTGGAAACCTGTGGTGCCTGGTAATGACTCTCAGTGGATGCAATAGTGATCTTATTAGGCTCAACAAAGCTATTTTAAAAGATCAACCCCTCTATTTCTCTCTGAAAATTGCAATAGTAAAATCCCAGTATTTGGGTGGACATTAACATGTCCCTTGTATTAAATCCCTTAATCGGGTGACATCTAGTAGATGTTCTAAAGTCCTCTAACAAGGCAGGCTTTAACAAGCCTTATTTTAAATCCCTTAACCGGGTCGCTTCTAACAGTGCATTTTTAATCCTTTAATAGGGAAGGCTTTTAACAGGGTGCACTTTAGATGAGTGCAAAATTTGTGAGTTCTACTCACACCGTGGTTTTCTCCCGCTTTGGGTTTCCACGTGATACATCTGGTGTTCTATACTGCTATGATATTGTGTTAGTTATTTCTTTTATAGGATTTGTTCTACATGCAGTAATAGTTAATTTTTATCAAAGTGTTTGAAGTTTTAGTGGGTGTTGATTCACCCCTCCCCTCTCAGCACCAGTTGGGACCATCAGATATCCTAATGTTTGGCCACTTTAACCTAATCTTTATTTAATTATAAGAACATGTCCCCTTTTAATTAAATAAAATTCCATTAATCCTATGTGTGCACATGAAAAAAGAATTTCCTATTTTTAAAAAAAGAAAAAAAGAAAAAGACTTTTTGTCTACACATTGAATGCACATTCTTCAAGATGAGTGGAATCTCCTTTTGCCTCTTAATCTCTTCTACACATCTTTTTACATCTTGAGAATCTTGTGCACCAAAGTCAAAATGAGGATTATTCTCCACCCTTAGATTTTGCCTCTTAATCTCTCACCGTCCATTGATCTTTAAAAATGAGACTCTCTCCTCACTTATTCTATCCTCCTCATTCTTAGACTCTTTAATTATTGGAGTATTCTTACAATCTTTGGCAATCTTAGAGCTCTTGCAATCTTAGACTTATGCTATTGTTATGCTATCATTTTGTTGACTTGAATTCTAGAGCATTTGAAGCACTTATCTTGCATCTTGCATTCTAGTTTACTTTACTTACATTTTAATTAGCATTTTTGTATTGCATTTAGCTTAGATCACATAGCTTAATTAGGAGGTATTGTAATCTTGCTAGATTAGCTTTACTTTCCTTGTTCTTGCATTTGCATCATATCTTAGTTCTTGCATTTCATATTAGATTACTCTCATTTTGCATTATCATTTGAATCTTCCATTCTATGGTGCACCTTGCAACGGTCTCTCTTTAAGGTTCATTTGAGAGCCACCATTCATGCTATTTAGATTCTTGCACGTCATAGATAGGAAGCTATAAACCGCTTCTTGAGATTTTCTTCTTCATGGATTCTCTCAAGTGTAATGGTTTATAGAAGTGTGTCACATTTTCATCACACACTCAAAACCATGCTCCAACAATGAGAAACAACACCACATTGGATAAAAAGATGATCTATCGATTCCTCATCCCATTCACACATAATGCAACATGATGGCCCAATTGACCACAACCTTTTCCTTCACTCTCCCATAAGGATTCAACCCCAAAAAGAAAGCCAGGTAAATGTCTCAGCCTTCAGAAGATACTCCTGGCTCCAAAATAAGTGGCATGGCCAAGAATCCTCATTCCCCTTAGAATTAAGGAGCTGGTACCCAAGTTTAACAAACTTCCACTAGAAGCTCCACACCACACGACCATATCCTCAAGATCATTTATAAGTACCCTCCTTAAAAAAATCTCCTTCATTAAGATTTGTTGATCAATCGTTAAGCCCACTTCACTAACATCTCTCCACACCCACTCCTCGCTATTATGACCTTGTTTACATTCCAGATAATCGTTAACTCTGCTTCCCCAACATTGTGACAAAAATAACTTCAAGTTTAGCAATTGATCATTACCAGAAAGAGCTGGGAAACCTTCCCACGAATCCTCCCAAATTTTTTCCATCTGGCCATTTCCATCTACCATGTAATATGGTCAATAATAACTAGTCTATATAACACTTTAAAACTCCAAATAGCTGACCCTTTTTCTTTCTTTTTTTTTTTTGGGGGGGGGGGGTGGGGGGCATGTTTGAATTATGAAAATCCTATGATTATCTCTAGAGTCGTGATATTTTGACTTCAAAATCCTGACCCACAACTGATTTGGGTTCAAATACAATGCTCCACACTAATTTCACACCCATGGCCTCATTCAGAACCTACCAATTATGCAAACATTTTCCCCTTTCCCCTTCTCCCATGCTAACAAAGGGATCTTATCTTGATTTTGTGTCTCATTCCAAAATAACTTTCTCATTTTCTACCCAATTATACTAATCACATTTTGTGAAATCCACAAGCACATCATTGAAAAAAATGGATTGTAGAAATAACCAATTTTAGCATTTATATTTGACTTGTTGATGTCAACCATCTACTCTTCCATCCATCCATCCTCCTCAAACAATAGTCAACCAAATTTCTTCAAAGAGATACCTTACTTGTACCACTAAAAAGAGGGGTTCCAAGCTATTTTCCTGGTAGTGAACCAAACCTCATCTCCAAGATCCTACAAATTTCTCTTTGCTTCCTCATTGGAGTTTTAAAGAAAAACACTTATGATTTCCTCCAATTCACACATTGTCCTCAAAGTCTTCTATAGCGATCAATGGTCTACTTCATAATGCGAGCCTCCCTGAGAGAAGCTTCCCTCATCATGAAAGTATCATCTGTAGATTGAAGATGGTAAATGGGCTCAACCCCACTAGCAACCTTTATACCCTTCCACATCCCATCTACCATATATTTTGAAATCAATCTTCCCAATGCTTTGACCATAATAATAAAAAGAAAAGGGAGAGTGGATCCCCTTGTCGTATCCCCTTCGAAGTCTCAAAGAAACCACGAGTTCTTCCATTAACAAGCACACAAAGCATGGTAGTGTTGATACAACTACCAACCCAATAAACCCGTGCATCATTAAAACCAAACCTTCTCAACATCTGCAAAAGAAAATCACGATTCACCTCATCATCAGCTTTCCTAATATCCAATTTTACCATCATTTGTTCTGTCTTTTCTTTCTCATAGAATGAGTGGTCTCTTGTGCTATGCCGATTCCTTCAACAATAGATCTATGCAGACAAAAAATGCTTTGTTCTTATGAAATGATAGACTTTGAAACCAGTTTTAACTTGTTAGCAATGACCTGCAAAATAACTTTATATACAATTTTGCACAGGAAGGGCGAAAATCATTGAAATAAGTTACCTCATTTTTTTGGAACTAGAGCAATAAAGGTATTGTTAAAATCTTTCAACACAAAACCAAACTGCCTAAACTCCTCCACTACCTCCCACAACTCAGTCACAAAGATGTCCCACAATTGTTGAATGAAATAGGCAAGGAACCCATCTGGACCAGGGGCCTTGTCCCCTCCTAAGGCAAAAAAAAGCCTTTTTCACCTCCATCAATGAAACCAACTCCATAAGCAAATTGTTTTGCTTATCAAAGAAACACCTAGGAATAACAATCCATGAATCTTGGTCCTCCCACAATAGATTTTCATTAATACTTCCTTTAAAAAATTTGAACTGCCTCATTATTAATCCCCTACATATAGATTGCAACATTATTGATTGTAGGGTCATAGGATGAATTACAATAAAGAGATTAATTGCTTTTATAGAAAAACACAATCCTAGAAATACACAAAAGCTAACTCAAACTAACAATAACAAATGAGAGGTTTTTCTGGGAAGTTGTAGGCTTCAAAGGTTGCTGGTGTTTCTAGGGTTTTTCCAGTTGTTGGACCATTGCTATCTGTTGAGTTGTCACTGGTTGCTTTGGCTAAGGTTTCGTCTTCTCCTGGAGGTTTGTCATCGATGGGGAATTTGCAGGTCTCACTGGATGATGGAGATTTTCCTCCTATCTCTCTAGTTGTTTCATTTTCTGGCTTCGCTAGGGAGGCAATGCTTTTGTCTTCTCCTGGTGGTATGGAGTCCGTGGCTCCTGTTCGGTCAACTGGTTTTGTGGCTGCTTCTATTGGTAGCTAGGATTTCTTTGGCTCGACAGATGATAATCTGCATTGGTAGGTTGAGGCGGCTAGAGTTGAAGAAGGTTGGATCGATGTCAAAGGAAAAAAACTTAAGAAGGCCCCATCTTCGTTTGATATGACTCTTCGTTCCCATCAGAAGAGTGATCCAAGAAAATCCCAGTGTTGGATTTCTATTTAGTTATGGGTTGCATGATGGTTGTTTCATGCTTGAATCATCCAAGTTGTGGGTGCCTATTGTAAAACCATCTCTTTGGCCTTAACTTGTTTCGTTTAGTGGGCTTTTCTTGAATATCTTTAGTGACCTTTATGTACAGGGTGGTTTCAGGGGCCCTTCAAAACCCGCTTTTACCTCTATCAAAAAAACAATAACAAATTAGAGCTAGGTATGCAAACTAAAGGTGCATGATATGCAAAATATGCAAATTGGAGCCCAACTAGATTGAACTAAACTATATTAGGCTCAACTAGGTGAACTTAAGCTAGGTTTGAATGTGCAAACATGTGCTCAAATATGTATGAGAATATTCTTTGAGCATGTGCACAATTAATTAATGCAACATATGCAAATGTGCCTAATGCAACAAATATGCATGCTCTAACACCCTCCTTAAGTGAACCTTAGGGAGACAAAAAAATCTAAGAATGAAATGCATGAATGGGTCTCGACAACAAAAGGTTTGATTAGGTATCCATGTACAATGAAAGTCTCTCAAAATGGGGATATAGGAGAAAATCCACATGGAAGAAAAATCCTCTCTAAAAGAGAGATGCATTGCATGAAAGAAACATGAAATACAGGAGGAAGAACTAAGAAGCCTTCAAGAAAATATCTCCAAAAAATACGAACATTTAAAATATTCTTGAAGCACAAAGAAGATGTAGACAATTGCCAAATCTATAGAGTCGAATGAAGAATCTCCTTGAAAAAGATGATCAAGATAAAGAAGACAATAATTTGCATGAGTGCCCCCAACGACACTATTTGAACAATGAACAAATGAAAAACAAAGGCAAAACACTTGTCAGTCAAAGATACAAATGGCACATGAAACTACACAAGTGACCCCAACAACACTATTCAACTATGCAAGAGTAAACTACTAGTCAAAAGCATAGGTGCCAATAGTCTAAAGAACCAATCAACTAAGGTTAAGCTACCTCCACAAAATTGGAATGCAAGATTGTCTATATGGTAAAAGCTCCTTATAATTGGAATACAACCATTACATCCAATTAGTTCATAAGAACAAATACTGAATATGTAGCTCACTCCAAAGAGAAACCAAGGAAGCATTAGTACCAACAATAGAAACCTTCATATAATGCTTACAAGGGAGAAGCATGAAAGATTTATTGAATCTGTGTCACCAAGTAGTGCATGAAGGATAATTTGAATGTGCTCAAGAAAGTTCCTGTAGCTAAAAAAAGGGCATGCATCCAATACATACATGCATCCAATACATACTAGGGTTTAATGTTGTCATGGAGGGAAACTCACCAGACAAAGGTGTGATGGCAAAACAAAAGGCACTACACAACTCCCCATAATACTTTATTATACAATGAATGTACAAAATAAGGCACAATGGAATGTGCAAAATCCCCCAAAAACATACATAAAGGTGGTACGTTATCTCACCGTGTCTACAAACTAAGAATTGCATGCAAAAGATGCTCAAAATGCCCAAATAGGGCAAGTGCTCAAAATACATGTAGAACTCAAGTAATATAAGAATTGTAAAAAATTATCTATGATAGATGTCATATTGTGACTTAGCCTCAACATTGTCAAATTTCTTGATCATTAAAGAGGGCAAAAGACACAAGTCCTATTATTCATAAGATCAATTGTTCCATGATATCAAATAATCTAATCTATAATGATAAGACATCTTTTAAATAATCTACACAAATTTACTTTTTGTAAATCATATATGAAAACATATTAATATCATGTCTTATTATCAACTTGATTATTTTATAAAAATTTAAAATATCATATTAAATATTAAGAACCATCAAGGATAGTGCAAGCATGCAACACTAACATACACCTAAATGCTTAATAAATCCATAATTTTAATTTAGTTATAGATTAATAGTTAACGCAAGGAATATAAACTAGAGATAATAATTTGCATTATATACCCATACTTTTGATAACCCCGCAATAATATTAAATGATGTCCACTTAGGCTTTTATAGAGAAAAGTACTAGAACACGATGATCATACAAAATTGTTTGAAAGAAGATAGCTTGGCCTATGAATTTTTTTCTCTTTGTATTTGAAAGAATTTTAATGCTAAATCTCTTATCCTCTACAAAATGGCCATTCTATCATTTATGTCCTCATCGTAATAATGGGCAAAAAGGTAAAACCACCTGTCTCTCCCATTAACAATCATACACTAATTTAAACCTCCACTAGTAAAGGCACATCACATCTTGATTTGTAAATCCTAATGGTTACAAAGTGATAATATCACTTAATTAATATTATCAATTTTTTTTAGATTTTATTTAAAACATTTAATTTAAAAGATAAGATCGCGATATAAATTCATATAATGAAAATGATATTGGGAAGGAATTAATTTAAAATTTTGATTCTTATTTATATACCAATATAATTAATTAGGAAAAAGATTTATGATTATTATAAAGGAGATAACAGATAAATTAAAATTTCATAAACAATAGTTAAATAAAAAATGCGGCAATTTTTTATTTGGTAATAGAATTATTTATTGTGCTCGACAAAATAGGGTGACTAGTTCAATTTTATGAGAAAATGAATGATTATGTGTTTTCCAATACATAATTTATAAGTGACTATTTGAAAATAACACTAATAACAACATTATAACATATGAAGTAGATAAAACAATAAACATTTTCAGAAAAAAAAATAAAAATAAAAAATCTGTCATGACCATACAAGTATTATTTCATACTCTAATTTCAATTGTAGAAATAACAATCATACACCACAACTAACTATAATTGCACATATTAGTCATGCTCATGAGCATTAGAGATGTTTAATGCATTTCAATCTCTAAACTTAATCCTCTATTGAAGAAAAAAAATGAGTTTTTATGGCTTTGGTTCTATGATAAGCCCCCTTGCACCTATAATAATCTTAGTCAACCCACAAAACACTTGGGACAATTAAAACATCCTTTAGCTCCACAATTTTGACATGGTACAAGGGAATCCTTCTTTCCAGCTCCTAGTTTAGAAGCAACCTTGTTATTAAGGCTAAATATTGTTGTGTTTATTTTACCCGATCCTTTGCATTTCGAACAAGAAACTACCTTCAAACCGCCACATCTTTCACAAACGCCAAGAGAGCTAGATAGACAAGTAATAATTGATGAGTTTGCATTGCAGAAAGGAATTGGCCATGCAAGACCAACTATCATAATGATTAAGCATACACATAAAACTTGTGTGAAGACCAACTATATGTTGATAAGCATGCATTTCATTTATTTAAGGGCTTGATAAAATTAAAAGGTTCTTCAATATTAGTAAATCGATCTTTTAAAAATAAAAGTGCAAATTTCCTATAAGCTCGCCATTTCAAAAGGAAATTGTTGTTTTATTCAAGAGAGTGTATGCCATTGAAATAAGCATATCACTAGAAACAATCAATTATAAATTAAATATAAAATGTCAAGCTTAAAAAAGGAATAATAAAGATAAGGACATTATTTATCATCAATGTAAGGATAAAAATTTCTATTCTCTTAGATTTAATTGTTAAAGATAAAAAAAATGTTTACGAAGTTCTATTATTCTATTTTTTTTATTGAGAACGGACACTAAAATCTATAAACAAGTGTTTTCACTTTGATACATGATAAACAAAGGTATTTTCTAACTTAGCCATCTTCATTTGCAACAAGTTACAACCCTTGTTGGGAATAAAGATTTATTTAAAAATTGACCACCTTTCCTTCCAAGAATTTAAAACCATTCATTGAGAAGATGATATCCTTTACCAAAGATGTTTCTCATTTTGTTTATTTTGTTAAAGACGTGAGTTTAGAGATGTGATATCCTTATGAGCTTTAATGTTGTTTCTACATGTAGTAAGAATCCTATTTCTAAAACCATTTTGGTCACAATAGACTTGTTGATTCTAAAACTACTCATTTAGTGCACATTTGCTTGAGATCAACTTCCTTCAACCATAGAGACCTAGATTGTTTAAGTTAGTGCATAACATGAGACTCTTAGACGAGACAAAAACATCTTGACCTTATGAGAGGGAAATTTACAACTCTTCCATTGTCATATTAATAACATCATCCAAAAATTGAGTCCACTTACAAATTTAAGTGGGATAGGATAATTTCTATCGATGTATTGCTTGAGCAATCTTGATGAACTTGATCACTATTTCTAGGTGAATTTATAGAAAGGGGGCTCAAATAGATTTATATATTCAAGAGTCCATGACATGACCCTAGGTACTCAAAAAACATAGTAGAAAATATTCAAAGAGGACACTCAAACATAATGACCTCATGAAAGGGAATATCTACAACTCTTCCATCAACATAATAATAACATTTACTCAAGTATTGAAACCACTATAGAGTTTGAGTAGGATGGAATGACTTCTCTTGTTAATGTATTGATCAATTAAAACCTAATCTTTTTTTTCTTGGTGAGTTTACATGAAGGATGAATATCCTTTATACACATATCTTCAAGTGTCTTTATGACATGACCCTACTTAGAAGTTTGGAACTCTTAACACTCTTAGTAACAGGCTTTCAAGATTGCATCTACTTGTCATGTTTATTAAGAAAACGTGAAACTAGTTGACGATTTCAAGAATAAGTTAGAGTGAAAAAAGTGATAAGCGTGAGTCTCCTTTAATCTAAAAATTATATCTCTAGTTGATATTGAGAGATCTTGAATGATGAATTTTAACCCCACTCTTTTCAAGGAGACAAATAGTTTTACCCCAACAAACATTACCAAATGTTTTCAAATCATCAAAGGATCCGACTTAAGAAAAAATATTGGGGTTGATTTTATTTAGTGTTCCTAAGATAAGCCTTATATTGGGGAAGATTCAAGGTTGAATAAGACTAAGAAATAAATCTTCATTTCTTCGTCCAAATGATTATGCCTTTACATTAAATATTTGAATATCATTCAAGAGGACCGTGAAATCATGCACTAGCTTGGGAGGTGGTTGAAATAGAAAAGATGCCAAATTGCCTAAATAGAGGTTTATAGTTTGGGTATAATCCAATAAACATCAATTGTGTAGAAACATAGGATTGTAAAAGGCTTCATGTTCAATTAATTAATTTGTGGGTTGGAAATGCTATGATATTTTTTCACCTAACCCCAACAACAAATTAATGTTCTAAGAAGCTCCACATTTGTAATCGGTCATCAATTTCCACCTTTGATCAAGGATCCTGAAATATGGTAAGCAACATTGAATTGAAAACATTGCACTTGTTTAGAATTTTCATGGACTATAATAATATTATATTTATAGCTCTAAATATTTCACAATTGTAGATGATAATAATATTATACTTGTAGATCTAAATAGTTACCTAGGGATGAAGGATATTATAGATGATTGCACTAGCTTAGAAACTTATGAAAAATGGATTCTTATAAAGATTAGGATGTCGAAATTGAATATGAAAAAATCCACACATTTGGCATGTTATATGGTTTAATGTCTTTGTTTTGAAATAGGATTTATTAATAAATAAATAATAATAAAATCAAAATATAAAAGAATAAAAATGAATTTTAATTAAGTTTAATTAATGGTCAATAGGCATGACATGTAGAGTTGTGGCTCCCCCAAACACAAGATATAAAAGGGAGAAGAGTTCATTTGAAAGGAGACATATGGATTAAGGAAGAATGGAGCAAAGGAATTAAGGATGTAGAAGAAAAAAGGAATGGGAAGAAGATAAGGAAGTGACACTTTCAAAGGGGCAACAATGATGAAGGGTTATGACTCTTTCAAAGGGTGGTAATTGTGAAAGGTTGTGACTCTCCACTCCCTCACATTGAAGGATATAAAGGAGAAGGTGGTGACCCTTCCACTGATAAAGAATAAAGGATAATTCAATCCAAGCATTGAAGGGGAAATTATAAATAAAAGGAAGTCAAAGGTAGATTTAGAGTAGAGTAGAACAATAGTAAAACAACAAATCAAAGAGATCGAAGCAAAGTATTAAGGCATTTGATCAAGAAATAGTATTTCAGTATTGCAATTAATAAACTCGACAATAGATTTACATATTGTTCAAGCATTTGGTATGACGCATAATATACAACATTATGATCTGGCTTATCTATGATTTGTCTTCTAGTAAATAGGAAGTAGGAACACACATGCACACGTGTGCACACCCACACGTACACCGCACATGCACGTACACATG
This sequence comes from Chamaecyparis obtusa, assembly GCA_027943335.1. Lineage (NCBI taxonomy): Eukaryota > Viridiplantae > Streptophyta > Pinopsida > Cupressales > Cupressaceae > Chamaecyparis > Chamaecyparis obtusa. Next base: position 245,996 of record BSBK01003636.1, on the reverse strand, counting down.
CACACGCACACGCGCACGCGCGCACACACACACACACACACCTACCCCCGCATGCGCGTGCACGTGCGCACACACCTACCCACCATTTCTCTTAGCTAACACTAGATTTTATGCTCAATTTTTCTAAAACAAAAATTGATCCTTATGCTAAACTGGGAAAGAAATAAAAACCATAAAAAAATGTCCACCTATTAAATTAGCTGGAGAGTCCAATATATAGTGGTGAATGGAATTTGGTATCACTGGAACATCAATGGTGCAAAGGCTTGTGTAATAATTTAAATCCAAAAATCAAACGAATCTTTCACAATAGCAGATTGATGGGCAAACACTCACCAATAAGGTTTCTCACAATTGATAGATATTTCCCTTTTGTAGTTGGATCCATATGTATCTAAATTCGTATTGAGTCAAATTTGAAAGAACAAGCATATAAAATGGAAATTAGTTTCATAAAATGAGTTTAACTAGTATATGATGTTGAGGTGTCCTCTAATGTCCCTATCATTAAAGGTTGGAGCATTCCTTAAAGGGAGGAGATTTTGTTATTTTTAGACTACTTGGTTGACACACCCTATTGGTTGGATGCCACCTCCATCCTCTCCTATTGATCATAGATCTTGGTTATGCATATGTTTCAGATCTCTAAATGGCATTACAACTTTGGTTTTTAGAGTTTTGAGTACTTGGATTCATAATTAAGAGACTGGAGTTCTTTATTATAATATTGTAAATTCTCGTATGCTATTCTCTTGTGTTTTCATTCAAATTTGATAATTCTTGTATGCTATTCTCTTGTGTTTCCATTCAAATTCGATAATTCATGTATTTGCAAAAATCTTTCAATCTCACATTTTGCAAATGTGTTTTAAAAAGATTTGGTAATCACAACTATTTTGGATATAGTAGCAACATTTTGTCTATCCCATTGCATTTGGGAGGCTTGAGAAAATCAGATCCAACTTTTGTTTCACTCAACTTGGCCACCATACAACACATAGAAAACAAAGGCTTGAAGCTTAGATTTGGTGAACAACTTTTTATTGGAACGTTTTTAGTCCAAATGGATGCTTTTCTTAGATTTAGAGGCCCAAAACCCCTTATATTTCATTTAAAATTTGTCCATTGTGTACAAATTTGATTTTTTGGCAATTTTTTTTGCCAAGTGGACCCTCATTATATGTAAATTCAACCATTTTTTCAAAGAGTTGAATATTTTTGATCTAGAAGCCCATTTTTTGCAGAACAAGATATCTTTGGAGAGCTAAAGATGAGTAATTTCCATCCATGTTGGTCTTTCGAGGATTTTTTTTTTTCCATTTCTTGCTTGATAGTCTAGATTGAAGTTGCTTATTATTTTTTCCTTCAAAAGGCCATAAATTTCATCTTGAAGCTCTATTTTCTACAAACAAATAGGCATTGGAAAGGTATTGAAGAGCACTACACAACTACAGGGTCATTTTTTACAAATTTTTTCTTAGGTTTGGTTTGTATCAAACTTTTAAATTTCGGCCTTTGTGGACCTAATGAGTATTATACCTTGGTAGAAGCTTGATAATCACATCGATCATAAAGTGTCAACATTGCAATAACTTAGTGGGGTGATTTCAAAAAACTAGTAGAAAGGGGGTGTCCCTTTGTGTCTATTTTGCATCCTTCCTCTCTCTTTTCACACACTCAAAGAATCTTCTTTATTGCTTTAAATAGATCAATAAATAGTTCCAATTCTAACTTCTTACAACTATTTTGATTGGAAAATTAAAATGTCAATCTACTTGAAAAGTTTGAATTGTATAGGGTGACAATAGGACTACAAATTGAACCAATAATTGATGTAGAAAAACTTAAATAATTAAATAAGTGTGATGAAATTTTTGAACCTTATGTACGTTTGTATCTACAAATTTTCTCTCTCATGTTGAGTCTTTGTCTACACCGAATGAAGTTTGGACAACATTAGAAAAACTCTTTGGTTAGCAAGATGAATTAAGAGGTCATCAATTAGAGAATGAATGCATTGGTTTAAGTCCTTCAAGTTTTGATACTATAAGGTGTTGGAATAATTGATGCATGGATGGCAAGTGACTTCTGGAGTTGTAATGATATAGATTTGATTGCATGATGATCAGTTATTGAGTTGTCATTGATGTCAAGTATTGACCTAGTGTTACTAGTATGTTGCTAAGATTATGTATGATGATCAAGGTGTTGCGGTAAGTTTCAGTTGTAGCGATTCTTATGGGAGACTTAGGGATGTCTCAGAATCTTAAATGCATGACCACTATTGTTGATATTGACTGGTAAGAAAGTTATGATCAAATGAAGGATAACAATGCAACTTCTAGAACAATTAGTGAGATGCAATAGGTGATTTGATTGGTTTGTCAAATCTTTGGTGTTTCTTGTAACACGATTACAAGAAATGGTGGTTAACAGTGTTTGGATGCTATGGTTGCAATCACAACTGATTTGAGTAATCGGTGTGAAGGTTAGATGACCGGGGAACAGAGTTAGAGTTATTTACAGGTTGAAGTGTTAAAGATCTTGAGCTACAGTGGTTAAATCTTTGATCGGTATAGAGGTTGTGGTGAATTCAGTTAAGTCATTCATGATCTGGTGACATGTATTAAAGATTGGAGGTGATGATTTGGCATCACATTGTTCGATGTTAGCATGTGGAGAAGATTTAAAAGGAAGCAAGTAGTTGGTCGAAACATGTTTGACCCCTGGACACAAAATTTAATGTAAACCATTGTGATGGCCGACGCAGTCTTGGAAATTTATTTTGTACATTTAATTTTGTTGTGTGATGAGTTGGATTTGAGTGCAAAGATTGGAAGTTAAATTGTAAGTTGTTTAGGGCAATCTTAAGGAGGTGGAAAACTTAAGGGCTTGATGAACAATATATATTGGATAAAGTTGTAAGTTTTTAGTAGTGATTCTTTACCATTTGAGATTTGATGTCCTAGTGCCAGTGCTTGATGGTGCTTCTGCAGTTGGATTCCTTGTGATTCTTCTTTGGTGGTTCTTTCCATATCTTCTTTATTTGTAATCTTGTATTAGAGTATCACATGTGATACCTAATCTAGACATTGTGTTATTATAGTTAGAGTGATTACCACATACCCTGCGACATGTGTAGCGGATGTGAGTTTATTTATATTTCATGGATGTCCATGAGGATTGTAATTTATGATGTATGATGTAATTGTATTAATTATGTTATGGAATCTTTTGTTGATGTTATTTTAGTTGTGTTATGTTCTTAAGTAATTCTACGTCATGGGACCCTCGAGTTTTGTAATCTTTGTTGGATGTTGTATTAATGTGAGTAAATGGTAATTGCTTCTGCACTTATGTTTATCTTGTATGTTAACTTCAAAAAAAAAATTATTCACCAAACTTAGTAGCATGTTTTAGGTTAATCTCTCTTGGGTTCCCTGGTGGGGCATTACATGAACAATATATATTGGATAAAGTTAAAAGTTTTTAGTGTTGATCGTGAATTGAGCAAGTGCGGTGTAAAGTGCGAGTTGTGATCTAGCGAGGGAAGAGATAAGTGTGTTGAGAAGACATTGCGTGCTTCAGTGGATCTGATCAAGCAGAGGTAGTGCTATTCTACATATCATTCTATATGTTGTTCCCTAATAGTTACAATAGTCAAATCCCTTAACAGGATGGATCCTAGCAGGTCCCTATTGTAAATCCTCTAACAAGGTGACACATTAGCTTGTGTTTGAAGTCCTCTTACAAGGCTATTCCTAACAAAGTAAAGGCCCTAATGGGCCCAAAGGTAAATCCCTTAATGAGGTAGCACCTAACAGTGATTTTGTAAACTCCTAACAGGGTTAAGCTCCTCACAGGGGGTACTTTAGAAGAGTACATCATTTAGTGGGTACTAATGCCCACTGTGATTTTTTCTCGATTTGGGTTTCCACGAGATAAACATTTGTGTCAAGTGTTTCATTATTTTGTAGATGTGCTTATGGTTATGATTTTCATTTGTTGTTGTTAAAGATAAACTTGCAATGCTGTAGTAAAGTTGAAAAGGATAAAAAGTTGAATAATTGGTTGATTATTGTTTCACCCCTCCCCTCTCAGTAATCTAATCTTAGGATTAACATAAGGGACTTCTTCACCCAACTAAAGGTGATAAAAATTTGATCCTAAGTATTCTATCTAAACTTGGTCCCAACTATTTAGTCTTTGTTTCTACATTTTATGCTACTCAAAGTGCTTTCAGAGCTACTTATATAATGCATTCTCTTGATGTGTTTACTAATTAACTCATAAAAGAACAACACAAGTTGGTTCAAATGGGCACTCTAAAATCTTCTACGTCTCATGCCTTGGCTACAAATCAAGTCTCTAAAGATTAGAAAGATAGTGGAAAGAAAGCTAAGAAACAAAATAATCAAGTAGGATAATTCAAATGGATCTTCATCTAGTTTTAAAGTGGAAACCGAGCCTTCTTCAAATCAACCTAAGAAGAAGGTTAAATGTGCTTATTGTAAGAAACTAGCACATGAACATAAATGTATGAAGAAATAGATTGACTACTTCACACATCTTTATGAACCTAAGCAAGCTTATTAAAATTGTTGGATGGAGCTTTTGCTATTTTTAAACTACTTGGCGGTCACACCTTATTGGATGGATTTGCCACCTCCGTCTTCTCCTTAGATTTATATAAAAACACTACCTAACTTGCATTTTGAATTGTTTTACATATATTGTGACGTTCTTGCATACATTGGTATTCATGTACTTTTATTAATGTAGTCATTATTATGTAGTGTCTCTTTGAGCTCCTAATGCAATCATGTCGTCTTGACATTTGCAGATCTCTTGAAACTACGGGTCTATAATTACTTTGTTTCGTTTACAGTTTTATATCGTATTTCTCTCATAGAAAGATCTTGGTTATGCCCCTTGTTTCAAATTTCTAACGCTCTTCCCTCACATGATCATTATCCAACTTAACCTCATTCCATGATGTATGTAGATTGAAAATTATTTATCATCTATAATTTAATTAAGGTTACAAAACTTAAGGCTTGCGGGTGAATGTCACACCTAGTTTTAATAGCCAATAAGTATGACAATATACAAGGCCATAAGTATAACAATAAACAAGACAATAAATATGACGGTAAATGAGAAAGTTATATCTCTCAACCCTCTAACTAGTGTGCTTTTTATTGCATTGGTCAATGGATTGCAATACTTGCATGGGTCTAGTAAGGACAAAAGAACACTACGGTTAAGAAAAAGCATGTTATCATGATAAGAATTAAGTTTTATTGCATTTGACTTTGTGTGTTTTCAAGTCATATCAAGATCACCTCCATTAGTAGTCATTTATACTGAAGACATTTGCCTCACATATATTCCAGTAATAATTACAAGGCATGGAGACCCGCTTATCACACAAGCACCTTTAGGCATTAAAAAAGAAACATGAATATAATTCAATATTTTGACCTTTCTACACTCTAGTCGCTCTCCATATTGTCAAAGCTTTTGGATCATGTATTGCCTTATAAGTCATACCATGTTATTAAAATGTCAACGAGCATCAAGGCCAAGGAATAGAGGAACCTAAGGCATGTTAAGAGCACCTAGATCATGATAATATGACATGGTACCTCTAGTCAAGCCTGTTATAATCATGTGACATATCATGATGAGAGATGCATAGTGTCAATAGGTCCCTTGACAAAAGACGTGAGTAAAGTATTTTCGAATACATTCAAGAGGATATGCAATGCCACATGTTCAAAGATACAATGTTAGTTAGTATGTTTATGCTTATGGAGTTAAAAGTTTCTAAGTGAGTTGGAAAGAGAATTGTAGAGAATGTCATGAATTGAATAGTAGATACATTCATACAAGACTCAGATGATCACCTATGAGTATAAACATTGTTATTATAACAATCATGCAAAAAATAAAAAAGTTATTGCCAATTGTTTTCCAACATGATAGAGTTAAGGTCTAGATGGTCTCATGGAGAAGAAAAAATCTAAACTAAAATTGATATTGATTAAAATGCATTTTGTGGACCCTTATAGTCTTAGTGCTAATGTTATGTTAACATTAACCAAGCAATCCATAGTATCTTAGGATGCTCATCCTAATAGCTTGAATGCATCCGAATTGCACTAAATTGATATTTTAAATGATATGTAATTGATTGGCATTATGGGTTGTTACTAAATGTCACAAATTTTTCCATGAAGCTTCTTCAACCACAACTCCAAATATATATTCTCCAAAGAGAATTGCATCTTTGGGTTTTTCCAATCATTTTCCAACATAATATGGTAAGAGACCAACATGGTCTCATGGAGAAGAAAAATCCCAAATAGGAATTAGTGCTAGATAAAATGCATTTTGTAAACCCTCAAAATCCTAGTGAACATGGTCTAGTATCAACCCTAATAGCTTCAATGCCTTAAAATTTCTAGTAATTTGAATATTTTAAATGGGTTTGTAATTGCTTATTGTGGTGGCTGTTACTAAATGTCAAAACAGATTTTTCTATAGGGCTTCTTCAACCGTGGCTCTAACTATCAATTCTCCTAAAAGAATTGCATACTAGGTTTCTAATATCATTGATAAAGTCTAGACCTATATCCATTTGGTAGAGTACAAATGTCCCAAGTTTCACCTTCCCCCTGGCTTGTTCCAAAAAAATTCATAGCATTGTTTCTAGTCTTTTGTATACTAAGCAAGAGGGGAAAAGATTAAAATGTAACAAATTTGCCATATTCATATGCCTTTAGTCTTTGGCAAAATTCTTTGAGTATTTGTCAATAAATTCATGAAAAGATGTATGTATTTTGTCAAAAATCATATGTAAATTTTTGAAGACATGGGAAAAGATTTGGAAGTTTAGGTAAAAGAAATTGTTGATCTTATTGTGAATCAAATTGTCAAGATTAGCATGGGAAAGCCTTTGGAAAATGTTTTGATGAGGTAAATTGGGAGAGGGCCCAAACTCTTATAGAACAACCAACTAGGCAGAAAAGAGGGATCTTAGACGCTCTAAGACTACCAAAGAAACCAAATAGAAAGTAGAGACAAAGCTTTTGACTAGATGTTCCAACTAGTAGGAAACAAAGGTCTCAACCTTAAACAATAACTCAACATGAGGAAGAGGGAGAGAAGAGGACACGAGACCTTTTCTCCTTCTATGAATCATAGTCCAAACAATGAAATCAACTAGAATTCTACCAGGAAAGAAGATAGAGGAAGCCTCCCCTTGGGACCTCGGGAGGGGGGACAACAAAAGGACGAGGCAGAAGGAAATCAACATCTGCCAAAGAAGACGAGATGAGAACATAAGTTGTTGGAGAAGTAGAGGAGAGCTCAGAGAAGATAAAGCCCCCATAGGGTCCATGGGACATGATAAGGTCACACTTGCAACAAGCCCATTAGAACCTTGAGAAGAAGTACCCTCTGAGGAAATAAGATCCTCTATAATGAAATGATCATTATAAGTGTTTAGCCATCAAGAAGCAGGGCCCTTCCTACAATGCTGAGAGCAGCCTGGAGCTAAATGGCCAATAGCAAGGAAACGGTGAGAAAGCAAGGAGATCCCCTCATAATCCAATGGTTGAGACCAAGGTTGGTCCCAACCATCAAAACCATGTCTCCATAAAGAGGTAAGGATTATTCAATATCCACTAGAAAACAAGAAAGGGTAGAATGCCTTATGAAGGAAGTGGAATAATCAATCTTCCAAAACTAGCCAATTGAGTTACTAATAGCTTCATAATAGGAAGTCTCCCCAAACTACATACGAAAATTCAAAAGCCCCACCCACACTAGACGCACATTAAGTGGCTTGGAAAGAAAGAAAAAGTCCATGACATTAGAGAAAGAGAATTGTCTCCCCAAGACCATAACTTCCCTAAGATCAAATCCTTGTCCTCCATAGAAGAAAAAGAAGCAATAAAGAAACCTTTAGCACAAGAGAAAAGCTCAATCTTACCAATCCTAAGATGCCGCTAAGAACCCACAACCCAATGGTGAAGATCCTACAGGGAAGGCCAAAAATCGGAAAATCTACAAACCAAAGTCATTCTCTAGTAAAAAAAATTCATTCTTAGCCACATCTTCTCCAAAAACCACCACAAGGGGAGCATTAGCACAAGGGAGCAAACGAGAAGGCCTACGAGGAGGAAGAACACAAGCCCAACAACCTAAGAAAAAATTCGAGTGCCCCAACCCCCCACACCAAAAGAAGCAACCCCTCTAGAACCAAGCACTAGAGGAGGGCCATTAGAGACAGGAAAACTCAAGCCCTAGATAAGGGACTAAATCTCTAAACAAAGTTCAAAAAAAGAGCCCAACTGCTTCCCAGAAGGCAAGAGAGCACCAAAGAAAGCCCTAGCACACACCACAACAACAATAGACGCTCCCACAACACCATTGAGAGCAATAGAGCCCGACCCAAGATGTGAGCCAAACAAAACAATAGTGGAGCCCACAAACCTTGTGGAGACTCCCAGAGGCTCCTTAGCATGTACATAGGCAAAATCCGCCACCGATGCAGACAAAGAATGAAATAAAACCCCATCTGGATCGCCTAGAAACATAGGGGAAGGATTGCCCAACCTAGGCGAAGAGGAATTCAAAATTGCTAGGCAAGAGATTCTAGGAGCAAAAGCGGGAGTGAGAGCCATTTTGATTTCCTCCCTTTAGAAAATGTTAAAAAAGAGCCAAAAGGGATATTTAATAAAAACCAAGAGGGATATACAAAAAATGATATTTTTCAAAAGGCAATCAGATTTCTATAGGTGTTGGTTGTATAATCAATAAGTGTTGGTTGTATAATCACTAAGGATTTATTTAGAGTGCCAAGTGTTTTTCTTCAACAGTGATTTCAACTTTCAAACATTAGTTCAAAATTATTGAACAAAAACATAGTAGATCTTCAACATTGCACCATGTTCAAACCTGATAATAAAAATTGCAAAATTTCCCAAAAAATCCTTCTTGATCAATTATCATAAATTCATAGTACTAATAGGGACCTACATCTATCAATTTCCAAAAGTTTACCTTGTATTTGCAGCAATATAGGACCTGAAGTACTTATCTTGAATGCACATATGATAAGCCTAAAGTGTTAGGCGGATAATGAATAATCATAGAAATTAGAATAGAACGAACCCTATACTAGCCTTGCTTAAAAGGGGAATGCTACAACCAAAATAGGGAGAAATTTTAATTGATACCAAAATAAGATAATTGTACATTGATTCTCACAAACCTGGTATATCAAATCAGATCAGATTTTCTTTATTGGCCTCTTTATGCCACTGTCATTTTTTAAAGTGTATGTACTCAACTAAGAAATGCAGTCAAATATAAATAAGATTACATCTGATTAAGTTTCTAAGATCAAATATGGGAAATTTAAGTTAAGTAAAGCCACTGTCATCAAAACTGAATCTAATCCTTCATAAAAAAAAACAGAGAGGCAATTAATGTATTTTTCATACCCTTTTTCTGCTATCAAATAAATCTGTTCATTTGTCTCATCTGTTGTGCTTTACCACATTTTATAGCCTCTTCACTTTCCTTGAAATAGATTACTCAAAGTCCAAGTCTTTATATCTTGCATTATTCATCAACATGCCCATATGTATGTGTTGTATGAATGAGCAAATTGTGTGTGTGTGTGTGCGCGCGCGTGAGAGAGAGAGAGAGAGAGAGAGAGACCTGCGTTGGGAATTTGCTATGAAGGAATCTACTTTTGGTACAGCCAATGCCACAACAAGAAGCAATCCTCCCACACAAAACCCAGCTACCTCGCTTGCTCTTATATCCTCCATATTGAGTTTCTTTCTTCTGCCACACTCAAATTAAAGATGAATCATAAAAAAATTGTAATAGTTCTAAGAGGAAAACATCAATTCTATGCTAGGCAGAACCCATTCATTAAGAAAAAAAATCAAAACACACAAAAAGTGGGTATATAGCATTTCTAGACTGTGGGATAACATGATAAAGATATAAGATACTGTCATACAACTGGTCTCTGCAATAAATTTAAGTTTCTCGTGGTGTTTTCCTTCAATTGCAAATGTCAACAGTTTAATGGCATCTCATTTTCTAGAAAAGTATGAAAGAAATTAATCAAATGAAAAATATGATGTTACTAAATTCATCTTCATTCATCTGTGTTCTTACCAAATCCCCAGATAATTGAAGCTAAAACTCAAATATTAACCTCCTACACTGGTACATTTTCTAGAAAACCTTTGCATGTACTCCAAATCTCAACAGACAATTATATTAGAAAAGCATACGATGCAGAAAACTATAGTTCTTATGGACACACTACCATCAACAAGATTAATACTAAAACTTCATGAGTTACTTTCAAATAATTTTTAGCATAGTTTTTTTAATTGATGAAACAAGGGAATCTACTGGGGGCATGACCAGTTTTAGAAGAAGTAAAGATTTTTAGTCACAGCAACACAAACAAAGATTAACTACTGTTATGCATATAAACAATGATTCCACCCTAGAGACCACTACAATGTACTAAGAAGTGCCCTCTAGTTCTTAATAGAAGGAAGATGTCCATGCACATCTTAAAAGAAGCAAGATATCCATGCAGATTCAATCACAATGAACACCCGTGACCCCGAAAGGTTGTTGCTTAATGCCAAAAGATTCAAGGTAGCCCTGTCTTATACTGCTCCAAGCTTCTTCCATTGCCACATTGGACCAATCACCACCACCAACAGAAACCCACTACCACCTAGATGTAGCTCCGAAAAATGAAAAACAGCAGACGGCATCCCATCCACGTGCTCCTCAACCACACATTGGGAACAATTCCACGCCGAAAGAACAGCCTTCCACCTACCAATTGTGGGGTTGACCAAGAATAAATAAAAAACTTATATTGTGGTGGAGGCAGGCACCCCCTCTCCATCCAACCAATCTGCCTAAACAGCCCCACATACTATTCATTGCTCATAGCAACTAGGGTTTGTAGAGTTGGCTAAAAATTTTGTAAGCTACTAAGACTACACCTTACAAAATTGTGACTTTAGACAACGGTGTAATGAGATAAATCTCTCCTCTCAGCAATAGGGGAGGCTCCTTTCTTACCGTAGGTGGCTTCAGCAGGATTTCAACTGAAATGGAATAAGGATGATACTTCTAATCTTGTCCTCTTTTTTCAAGAAAGGATCTGCAGATAAACACAACTTATAAATTCTACAAAGATTACCTACTACTACGATAATACCGGTGACTTAGCAATTGACGTAAGAACAACTCCTAAGGCAGCAGTTACTAATATATCTGGTGAATTAATAACAAGGGCCCAAAGTCTCTTGCGATTAATCCTATTTCGAGATAACGAGAACTAGTAGTGAGGCTCAAAGTCTCTCACTAGTAATCCTGAAAATAAAAGAAAAATACTTAAAATTGAAGCTCAAAGTCTTCAACTCCCAGTATTTGCAGCCACTACTATTATAGCAATTCCCCTCCTGTAGCTCAAAGTCTCTCAGAAGATGAATTGAAACCTCCAATGATGTATACGAGCTTAGCTTTAGAAATGAACTTAAGAAAGATCGAACAATGCAACGTAAAAAAACACCATTCAATCTCAAGATCTACAACACAAAGTTTGAAGAATCCTGTTTCTTTTATTCACTTTTGATAACTCATACAATGAAACACAAAGTTTTCATCACTTAAGCTCTCAAATATAGCCTTGCTTGCTTCAACAAAAGATAAAAATATTTACAAAGAACTCTCTTCTTTATATAGGAAAATAGAAGAGAGAAAAGTGGAGAGAAAAGGGGAAACCCTTAACCACTTTGACTTATTCAACAAACTAACTACTTTGACTTATTCAATGTTACAAGGCCTAAAGCACTTGCAACATGATTACATAATTCTTGTATACAGGAATATGTTTTCCTGCATTTACAACCATTACATGAACTACATGTAATCTGTCAAACACTCTATAAAACAAGGAAAAAGTGTCCCAGACACTTAAGAAAATACATCAAATAGTATTTACATAAGCATCAAACTTGCGTAGAGACTCATGTATCATGGCCGGATCCGGTGCACCTGTGTGACTAGCAACTGCAATAGCCTTGCGCAAAACATGAGATTTGGCGTACCCAATCACTTGTCTCTGAAGCTGATTTAGGGATATTTTACATTCCATAAACCAATCAAAAGCAGCAGGACTGAAGTCATCTGCATTCAGGTGAAAGTGAACCATTTCTGAGAACTTTGCTATCACAATCCCTTCTTCAATCAGCTCACCATCTTTTGAAGAAACCTCACAAGACAGTTTCTCGAACTCCATCATGTGACATTCTTGTTCATCCCATGAGTTCAAAGCTGCTTGCAAATCTGTGATCAACTCACCCAAGACTCTCCTTATTAACCATCAAATCAAGAGACTCGAAGTATGAATCCTTAGAAGAGATAACTTCAAGCTGGCACAACTTTTTGAGATCAAGTTCTTGTAAAGTTTTCCACACATTCAGATCATCACTCAAAACTCTCAGCTGCTGATGGAAAGATGAAATAAGTTCCCTTATATGTGCCTCAAGACTTCCAATGAATCTTTAATCACTTGTGTACCCTGTGTCTCAATCTGTGCACACCATTCATCAATAGCCTTTGCCTTTTTATGACGTTTATCATAATCTTCAGGATGTGAAACTGAGATAGGCGCAGCATTCTAGGAATTATTCATCATACTGATGACTTCGAGCAAGCGTGCATTCTCCTCCTTCAATTTAATCTTTTTCTCCCAAAGCTGGTCATTTCTTTGTGAGAGTTGCATAACAGTGTCTTGAGCATCTTGTTGGCAACTCAAACGTGTCTGCTTTCCTAGTTCCACCCTTGTGATTCTGAAATTAGAGGGCTGCCCATCTTTAGTTATTTCTTCAACCAACGATTCAGCAATCTCAGCATATTTGGAATTGTCCTCCACCACAATTCTTGAGACTGTCTTTGCCTTCTTGTTCTTGGGAGCTCTTGGCTTAGAAGCATGCTTGAAATCAAAGCCCTCCAAAGGAATCTCTTCCTTCTTTCTTTTCTGTGTTATGGCAGTGATCCAAGGAGGTAAAGAGAAAGAAGAGGAAGTTACTTCTGTAGATGCAACGGCCAGAGTGGTAATTGGGTCTGTCTGTGCAATTGTGGCAACAAAAGGAGGAGCCTCTGTTAGGATTGCCATAGGGGTAGGATTACCATGCGTAACCTCAGATATGAAGTGCTCTACTTGCACTAGAGTGGTGTCCAACACTGTCACAGAGGAGGTAACCATTGAAGGAATGGTCATAGAATATGCATCAAACACACTCTCAAAGCTGTGATAGGACTCCTCCTGTATGACATTAGGTGCAGCTGATGAGATTGGTAATGCAGATGTCACCAAGAGTGAATCTATAGGAGGCGCCTGCCCTGTAGTAAATTCATCCGCAGCTGTACCCGAGGGTGAATCAGGAGACTCATCTGATGCTGGTGCTGAATTAGGAACCATGGTTGTGGCTGAATTATCCACAGGAGGAGGTACGTCTGGGGAAGATACCTTAGGTGAATCAGGCATCTCATCATCACTGGATACTACCAGAGTCCTCTCAGATTTTGTACTCTTGACCTTGAGAACTCTTCCAGTGTCCTTGCCTCCCTTAATAGTAAGCTTAGGAAGAGTGGATACGATCGGGATGGCAGGATCAACTGCTAAAGAAGATGCGCCATCTTTGGCTCTTCATTTAATTTCCGATCTCTTACCAATTGGACCACCATGATCAAAGTCCTTGCCTGCCTTTACCTTGATACTTTTCAGCCCTCTTCGTTTCAATCAGATGTTAGTATTTGCAAGCATGGATTGGAAACGATCCCAAATAGAGACACTCTCTTTTCCTGACCAGGAAGGAGGCAGAATAGGCAAGTCCTCAACATGATTACGGATATAATCACGATCAAGGATATTGTCATCATCTTCAACCCCTGGAGGAATATCTGCAAGGTTGAAGTCAATGATCTGCTTGATGGACAGGTGTTGATAATCCATTCTCCGTATATCTGCCTTAGTGCGGAGATCAATCCATATATCCTCCAATCTATACACATGTACAAATTGCCTCCTCATCTTGTCGTTGAGCCCTCGCCAGTCGAAGTGACTCCTAGCCATGAACTTCTTCAAGGTGATTCTCTGAAGCTCATACTCCATGTTTTTGGCTTTGGGGACTATGTCTATGGAGTATCCCCCAATCTTCAATGGATTTCGTGAAGAAATCCCCACACCCGGTCTATGTAATGCATTCTGGTGCATCTAGACAGACATGAGTTGCCTGGCCAACTCCCTGAGTATGATTTTGTCTGTAGGATACCTCGGAAGTGTATGTGGCTCTCCCTTGAAGTAACCTACACGCATGTAGGTGAAGCTAGGAAACTGAAGAAATAAACAGCCATATTCATTAACCTTGACCCATGCCTCATTTGACACACGCCTGTTTGGGAGATTCTTATCGAACATGCACATGAAATGCCCATAAAAGGCATCTTGAACCCTACGGTAGTGAGAACGGCTAGCCTTTAACACGAGCTGAGGAAAATACTCCCACACAGGAATCAATGACCTAACTCCCTTTGTAGATAATCCAGAGAAAGAACCAAGGGAGGCAGCGATATATACAAGATATGAATTCATGTAGAATGTGCAAGTGTTTACAACTTGGGAAAGCTGTTCACACAACATATCGCTGATCATTTCTCCCCAGAAAATCTTTTTCTTTGACTGGACAATGAGAGAAATGTACTTATACATCCAGGGCTCAAAGGTGTTTGACGTCTTTAACCCTGCTACGCGACTGAATATGGTAATGAGGTCACTGATTTCTTCTTTGAATTCAGTGTGTCAAATCCCCTTGGGCCATCTTGCAATGTTTGGCCTCTTATTGAGCAGCCAATTTTCATTTATGAACTTCATGCATGGAGTGTCCTCATTCCATCTATCAAGAGCCTTCTGTTTGGTGATATTGATGGTAACAGGACTCAATGGCACCTTGAAGATTCTATCCACTGTCTCCGGATCAAGACTAATGATGGTTTTACCATCTTGATCCTTGATGGTTCTGGAAGCGGAATCGAAATTCCTTGCACATGCAAATACAAACTCTGGCTCCAGGGCAGCCAATGGAAATGTAGAGACAAGATGTACATTGCTTTGCTTGATTGAAAGCATGTCCTCTGTAGCCGCAACATCTACTTCAAAGTTCATATGAGAAACATCTGTATCCCTGACCTCGTCACAATATGAAACAATTTGTGAAGGCGGAATTGAATTGTGATATGAGTCGTACTGATACTTCATCTTTTTCTTCTCCTTTTCTTTTGGAAGTGCGATCCCTTCAGACATAGCAAGTTTATGCGACTGAGAAGCTGTGACATAGAAATCCCACAAAATAAGAACATCTTCTTGGGAGGGATTCATCAGAAAATGACAAAGGTGTATGGAGATGACTGATTTTTGGGAAAATGGATGGTTTTCAGCTCAAAGAAAACTCAAGAACGAGTTTCTCATGGGTAATTACACACGGGGACAGCGAGAGAAAAAAAAAACATGGATTTTGGAATGGTATGAACAAGAGGAATGGTTTGAAAACTTAAGGACAGCGAAGAGGTGAATGAATTTTAGTTCAAAAATGATAAGGAAGACCCAAAAACGGGTTTTTTGGAGGTGATTGCATGTGCGGACACAAAGAATTATGTAATGAATGGAAAATGAATGAATGGAGGGATATCATTTTATAATGAAATGTCAAATTGACCACCATTATGAGTTTGATGTCATATGGCAGTGGTGGGAACAGCGGCTTTATGCAAGTGGATTTTGAAAAATAGCACATGAATAACTTGCATTTGGTTTGTCTCTTTCATAGAAAGGGGTTTTTAATCCCGACTGCATATGCAAGAAAGATGAAGTTCTTGCACATGCATCTTTGAGAATTGAAGACGGAAGTAGAAGAGACATATATTCAATCACATGTAAATCAAAATTGAAAGCTTTACATGTAAAATAAATAAACTTGGAAGAAAAACAAGGAAAAGAGCAAGGAAGAAGTTACCTCAATCCTCAAGAAAAATTCTCTCAAAATCTTGAGCCAAATCTGAAATAAATCCAATTGATTCCCGGATTTATAAAAGATTGGATAGAAAGAGTATAAATAGATCACATTCCTAGTCTCTCTCCCTTAAACTTGGACAGTCAATGATCATACACAGCCAAGTGGGGAAGAATGAGAAGAAAAATGCCCAGAAATAGCAACCGTTTGACTATTTCTCTTGCATATGCAATGAGAAAGAAAAACGGCGTCTAGGGCATGTATCCGATCAAAAATGATAAAACAAATTCATAAAAAGCTTACCAAATTGATTCATAGGCTGGATAAATGATCATTGATGCTGAAAACCCTTCTCCAATGAAGAAATTTGAAGGAAGAATGGCTCAAAGCGGGCTGTTTATTCAAAAATGCATATGCTGTAAATTGCAAACAGCATATGTATTTCTCTTAAAAATCGACACCTATACAATACAATGCTGGAAACGCATTTTTCGGATGCAAAGACACGTGTAAAAACTTCCCGAAATTAACGCCTCAATCTCAGTATTAAAAACATTGATTAGAAATGATTATACACATGCCTTGATACATATGTATCTCCTCCAAAAAAAAAAAAAATCGACGCCTATGAAAGAAAGAAGCTGAAAATGTTTTAAATGGAAGTCTTTTGTATATGCAAATGCTTGGAGAAAAGGCGTCTAGGGCATATGTATAAAAACGTTGTTTCAAAATACCTTTAGCATATCTTTTAACATATGCAAGGGCATTAAAAATCGACGCCCAGCAAAGCCTTTTAAAAACGTGATTTGGAAGTTCGATTACATATGCATAAAGTTGAACTCAAAAAACATATGCAATGACCTCTTAAAATGACGCCTTCATTTGCATGTATAAAAACGTTGAAAGTAGAAGGCATTACATATATGTAATGGCTCCTAAAATCGACGCCCTTATAAGGATATTATAAAAAACGCTTTTTAGAAGTTCATTTGCATAATGAACTATATGCAAAGGCTTCAAAAATAAACGTCTAGGGAAGACAATTAAAAACGTTCTCTTTATATAGTCATTACATATACAATAAACATATGTAATAACTACTAAAAATCACGTCTAGAGGAAGGACATGTTTTAAATGTATTAACACATAGAGAGTATATGCAATACAATTAAAATTTAACAAAAAAGAGAATAATATAATAAAGAAATGAATACGCATTTTTCAATTACATATACATATCTTTATAAATATGACTTTTATAAAGAAAAAGCCACCTGGGAAGTAAAAATATGTTATTTTAGATATACAATTGCATTCAAAAATAACACTTGATCAAATATTAAATACGCTTTTCAGAGATCCAACTACATATGTTTTGAAATTACATAGAATATGCATGCAGTCATTAATAAAAACAACGTATTTAATTAAAAAGACTTAGAAGTGAGATTTTTAAAGTGATTTGCACAAGGATAATATGCAGTAAGAAATAAAAATCACACCTTTAATACTTAAGTCTTTAATTTTGAATTAATTTAATATATAACTATAGTATTTTAATAAAGTAACATAAAATTAGATTATTTAAAAGCTAATTTTATGAAAACATTAAAAACTATAATCAAATCAAC
Source organism: Chamaecyparis obtusa (assembly GCA_027943335.1). NCBI lineage: Eukaryota > Viridiplantae > Streptophyta > Pinopsida > Cupressales > Cupressaceae > Chamaecyparis > Chamaecyparis obtusa. The sequence continues at coordinate 228,228 of BSBK01003636.1, read as the reverse complement.
TCGGAATGAGTTGAAATTTAAAAATGAATTATAAAATCCGTTTAATATATCAAATGTAATTCGAATTCGTGCAATTGACTTCAAAAACCCCACCTTTTAAGGATTTTTAAAGAATATGTAGTCAGCCTAAAAAACCCCACCTTTTAAAGATTTTTAAAGAATATGTAGTCAGCTTGAAAAACCCCACCTTTTTCATCATAACTTGAGTTGTAGAACTCCGTTTGATGTCTAGGTTGGTTCGAAACGAGCGTGATTAAAAGGGCTATCGACTCAAGGGAAAAACAAGCTTAAAAACAAAGAGAAGAACACAAAGAACGCATGAAACGTGTGTTACAAAGAGCTTTTTCAGGGATAACGAATCGTTCCTATTAACACACTTATCAAAACGTTCAAAACAAAGAGGATACTCCTATGAATTGACAAGAAAATTCCGTAGGGTTGCCACAATTTTGTGATCTCAAAATTGAGGACAACATGTAGCGACCTTGACCCTTGCCTCCATTGTTGCCACTTTTACAATTAAATATTCAGTGACAGGACATAAATTTGTTGAAACTTGAAAAACAATGAGCTAGGGGTTCAACATCACCTTCTTATGAAGAAACTTGGGACATCTTTAGCCACTACCATAAAACTCACTTGAGAAGCCATTGCAACACTCATGTTCAATCTCACAACACAATGGAGGACCATCTAGTGCAATCTCAATGTCACAAGGGCCTTTCCCCTTCATAATGCACTCCACAGATGAGCCTTCCCACCACTCTAGGTCTCTACTTTCCAGTCCAAAGCTTCAGGTTTGAAGATTCCAACTCCAGCTTAGGAGGGGATGAGGAAGCCAAACTCATTCTTGATAGCACCACGTCACTAACTAAATAAATGATCCTCTTTTTCTACCAACATAAGAAAGGAAGCGAATTCCTGTAAGCTCCTTGCAATGGTATAATGGCTCTACATTGTTTTCTGCAACCTGCATTTGAGCTTCTTCAACTACATCCATGCCAGAAATCTCCCTCTATTGGCACAACAAAGGACATCAGTTTGAGAGATCTTGTGCTAGAGCCTCCAAAGATAGAAATCCTATGTTTGGAATTGGTAAACAAACCTACAAAGAGATGTAAGTTCAAAGAGAGCAGGAAGCTGAGGGGAATAAGGTTCTTACAGAGGAATTAGAATATAAAAAGTGCAAGGACGGTGGAGATTAGTTTTAAAAAGAAAACCGTTCCTAATAGGAGTAGGTTTAGAATGTTCCCCAACTCATGCTCTCATAGCAGTTACTAGACAAAGTCTGCATCAACTTCTTTGTCAATTACAAAGCATGAATTGCTATAGTCTACTGAACATAATTGCTCCACATGCCATAGTTCAATGGAATATCATGGAGGAGGAAATCAATGGAATGCCCACTAACAAGACTTTTTGTACATATATGTTCCACAACATTTTAGGGATGGGGACGGCAAGGGATGGCTGTGTGTGTGTGTCTATATATATATATATATAAATTTTTCAAAATATATAATGTATTACTGGGAGAGAGAGGGAAAGAGTGAGAAATATGTCAATAACTGATAACAACAATATGAATAAGTAAATAAATCATGAGAGCAGTAATATAACAGCATAATGAATTTCAATAAAGTATTATAACAAAAGTCTCAAACATCAAAAAACCATACTCTATCAATATCTAAAACTCTCAAACAAGTATCCAAAAGTCTCAAACATCAAAATACAATAGTCTATAGAACTAAGCCTCATTCGGGCTATCAATATCCAAAGACTCAAAACCATCTGAGTCACTATCACCCTCTGGCATAAGTGGATCATCCAATGGTAGCCTTTATGGTCAATGCCAAATAGTAAACATTTTCAGTGCAAATAAAGTAGAATCATACAAAGAAAACAATAATGCATTTTTTTAATTTCAAAACTCAAGAATAAAAATTTTCAAGCATAGTATTGAGATTCGGATTTTGCATGACCCAGAAAATTAAACAACTGTAACTTTTAATTCATATTTCATTGAATATATTTGATTCTCATACTTTGAAATTTGAATATTGTGTTGATTTTGTAATGTCCCCAATTTTGCCAGCATTGGAGTTTCAAGGATTAGCCTATTATTTTGATCCTCGCAAGCTAATTATTGTGGATAGAGGGTCTTCTGAGGCAGTGGCTTGGCTTGGGAGGGTCTTGTCTTCTCCACAATTCAGTAAGCTACAAGTTGGTCTTCGTTTGGCTTAGATTGGACTTCATTTGGGCTTAGATTTGTGTACTTACTATTTGTGGTAAGTTGGGTGTTGATTGAGATGGACCTTTTCTATTTTTGGAAAGTGCATTTGGTCACATGGAGAAATAATAGGTATAACTCCTACTTCAGACGACATATTTAAATGATGAGTATTTTGGGAGTTATTATATTTTTAGTGGCCAAATTATTATTAAATTATTAAATGACTTATTATAAAGTTATAATTTAACTTTATAATTTCACTTAAGTTGAGGGTTGAGTCATCATTGGAAGGGGGCCATTTATTATATGCCTAAGCCAAGTATTAAATATTTAAAGTGAAGTTGTGTTGGAAAGTTTCAAGAGCTGAGTTCTTTTGGAAAACTATCACAATTTCAAAAGTTGAGTTCTTTTGGAAACTTTTATCAACAAAGCATTATAAATATGAGCTCATTTCATTGGAAAAAGCACACTTGAATATTTATTTGCTTTTGTTGCCTTTGTGGCTTTTTGAGGTTTTGAAGTTTGTGCCCTTGCTGAAGTATAAGGGTCTGTTCTGAGGATTTGTTATCCACTGTTGAAGTATAGTGGAAGACTGTCTAAAATTGGTAGTGCAAATTGCTGCTGAAGTATAGCAATTTGAGTTTGCTTCTCTACTGTGTTTACTGTTATTGAGAAGCTGATTGTGAGTTGCAGATTTGTCATTGTGAAATCAATTAAGGACTGCCGTACAGATCTGTAGCTGTTCCTATATCATTTCCAGCAGCTGCGACATTGTTTTCCTTTGGCTGCGTGAGATATGGTGGGTAATTCGAGGGTCTAAGCTAATACAAAGGCAGCATTTCCCTTCACTGCAAAGAACCGATAGTTTATGTGTTTGGTTGGAAGCTGCGAATTTGTATGGAGTGTGTTTACACACGCTTGGATGCTGCGTCAATAATTCTGGAGGCATTGTAGATGATTTTTAAAAGTTATTTTTCAAATTACATGGGCTGCGTCAAGTGTTCGGAAGTTTTACAAGGCTGCGACATTTGTATTGGAGTTGCGTCATTTATCTTGGAGACTACGTCACTTGGCTGGAGTTTGAGAGTAATTTCTTTGGGCAGCATTTCATCTACAGCAGACAATTGAGATGAAGGTGCATTATTTAGAGTATTATAATCATTGTAATGATCATGTTTTACAAGGCATTGATAAAATATTGTATTTGGTAGACATTCAAGTGAAATAAATTTTCTGTTGTATTTATTTGAATGTTGAAAACATTATCAAAGATTTCTTATATGTTTGAAACACGAGAAATTGCAATTTAATTTGAAGAAAAACCTAGTTTGCAATAGAGAGCCAGTTGGGCTCCGTACAGATTCTCATACAGAGGTATAGAAGCACACAAAATTGAAGAAAAAATACATTTTTTTAATGCCTGGGAGCATTCCTAGCTGCAAGGAACAGCTAGCTGTCCCTAAAACATCTCCCAGCCGTCCTGGCTTCAATGTCCCCAAATTGGATTTAACCCGTTTGTGCACAAAAATAACATTTCCAACAATAACATACTAAAGTGAACTTAATTAATCATTAATAATTTGAGAAATAGTGAAAAAATACATCAGTTAGTGAATAAGCATATTCTGATAAGCATTATGACTATCTAATAACCAATCATAACTTAGTTTGGTAGGAAACTCAAAGGGCGCCAGTAAACTGCCCAACCCAACTAAGCTTAAAAGCATGTAATCGTCCAATCATGGCAACTCGCCTCTTATCCCTTTGGGTAATCAACTCACCTCTCTGCCCACAAGAGACAAGAACATCCAATTGTGACCAGTTCCATCCTTTGGGGTGGTGTACTTAGTTCACGGGAGCCAATAAATTGCATCTCTCTAACTTACTTCGTCCAACTTACATTTGATTGATTATGGGATAAATACACGTGTGTGCGTGTGCAAAAATTATAACATAAGTATCGATCTTATTGTAATCAATATTTATTGATGCATATAAGAATATTGATTGTATTAAGTACTTAGAAATCAATATCTACAACTATATATAGGTAGATTGATTGCATTAAATACTTAAGACTTTATATCAAACTACTGATGCAATGTACAATAGCTGTATATCTGTATCTGATTCCCATATATCAGATTTGTCCTTGGATCAATGTTTGAATGATTAATATAGATTGATTGAATTGATGGAAGAATTAATTGTTGGTTTGTTTGCTAGATTTCCAATTGACATTTGATGGATGATTGAATGATTTCCTCTGATTTGATGATTTAATATATTAGTGAATGATGATTGAATGAATGGGAATTCATTGAGTAATGAGTGATGAATGCTTAGAATGATTTCTCCTTTATACTTTATTGGTAAAACTAAAAAGGTCACCACCTTTCATAAGAATTGAGTCACCACTTTTCATTGCTGTCTTTGAGAATAATATATTATTCCCCCAAATTTACTCTCATAGATGTCCTTTTTATATCTGCCAATGTGGGGGAGAGTCGCACCTATTCATCATTTTTTCCCTTTGCAATGGTCACGACCTTATAAAACTACCATCCTTAAGAAGAGTCACAATCCTTCAACATTTATGCACTTTAAAAGAGTCATAACCTTTCATAATTGTGTACTATGCAGTCCTCTTTGTGCTATGATTTTTTTTTTTTTTCAATTGTGTTTGTTGTTTTCGCAATACAAACAATGACAATAACAGTGAAAATAAAAAGATAATATTGTAGCACCTTTATGAACTCTAAAGAATGAACAAAACTCAGAGGTAACACTGCTGAAAATTCCATGTTGTCGGGAATAATAGTGCCATTAAGTATTAACCATGTCATTGGTCGTTATTTCACCCGAGGGGTAGGTAGTTATGGTCGTGATGGTTCACGTCGCACCCCCTCAGGGTTTATATGTACACCTTTGGATGAAACATATGGATCGTTGGTATTGTTATGACTGTGCATGTTGAATGTAAATCTGTTTTGGCATTAATGAAAGAAGTTGCAGTTCTCTGATAATACATTGCACTTATCTGTATCTGTACATTCTTTCTGTTTTAGTGTGCATTAATATACTTTACCCATAGTGCTAAACATTTGGTGCCATTGCCATATGAACCTGGGAAGTGATGGAGAGTGAATAGTGTATGGAGGATAAATGGGCCAACCTGTCAACAATGGTACCAGGAGGGATAACAACGAACACGAAGAAATGTATGAGGGAGAGCATGCCTTGACATCGGACTTTGTCATTCTGTTACAGGAGGTGATCGAGACTTACGTGAGGGGAAGGCTGCATGGGAAGAAGTCCTCGAAGGTGCAATGTGGAATGCTCTCCAAGTAGGCCCCGCAGTGAATCGGTTGTTGAACCATCTCCCTTGCCTATTGGCAAGAACATCCCTCGCCTAGAGGAACCGACGGGAGGAAATTGAGCGAGAACAGCGACGCCAACAAATCCTCCACAACTACAGGGAAAACAACCACCGTAAGGAAGATGAGCGCGATGGAACTCGGCGAAGGCGAAGCAATGACTAAACCTCCGGGAGAGAAATAAGAATAAAAGAGGGCACTTCCATATTGTTGTGATTCTATCATATGGTTGACACACATTGTACACGATGAATTAATAAAAAGTGTTCTTTTGAATAATTTATGATCGGTTACAATTCATGAATTAATGCCCAATTTGTTAAATAAGGATAAAAATAAGAAAGAGTATATAGAGGAGTGTGAAGCCGCCTAGAGGGCTTTGATTCTGGAGCAATAGGCTGAAAGGAGACGAAGGCTCAGGCAATTATGTCATGTCCCCATTTTGGCTGACATCGTTTGGCATGACGGATTTGCCTATCATCGACTCTCGTAGGCAAATGGTTTGGAGAGAGGGTCATTATGTTGATCATTTGATTGCATATTGCTGACAGAGCCTACATCCAGTTTGGGCCTACATGCAGTTGTAGTGGAGCCTACATCCAGAGTGAGCCTACATCCAGTTTGAGCCTACATGCAGTTGTAGTGGAGCCTACGTTCAGTCTTGAGCCTACGTTCAGTCATAGTTGGGCCTACATTCAGTTATGAGACATTTGGGCCTACATTGTTATAATTTTAAGTTGAGATATGTACTTTATTATTATAATGTTATTTTATTATAAAGTACATTAAAATTGGATGTTTCTAGAAGTTCTAGCAACTTCTCAAGGAAAAGAATAAATAAAGGGCTTGGGGCTTCATTTCTACATGCTTGGATTTGGGATTTCTTCTACTTCTTCATTGTGAAGCAATTTGTAGCCTTGTGGTCTGCAAATATTATTTGATCTTTGGGAACGATCACTCCCCTAGATTGGCATAACTGAGGTAGTGAAATATCTACTGAAGGGTTGCAAGTTTGGAGTTGGTACTCAGCCATCTCATTGGTACTTCATTGAGAATTTGTTGTAAGGGTTTGTTTGTGATTGAAACAGCATTTCAGGAGGCATTTTTAGTAGAGCCGAAATTATAGGAGGCAATTTTTAGTAGGTCCGAAATTATAAGCGGCTGTTTTTAGCAGGTCCGAAAAAGCAATCCGAAAAAGCAAATCCGAAAAAGCAGTCCGAAAAAGCAGACCCGAAAAAGCAGTCCGAAAAAGCAGACCTGAAAAAGCAGTCCGAAAAAGCAGACCTGAAAAATTAATATTGAGGGTTTGTAACTGGTTGAATAAGGGTTTGGAATTCATCACTTAATTGGTGAATCATTTTGGTGATAGATTGAAGACATTTTGGCACATTTTCAGTCACTTGGTTGAATAAGGGTTTGGAATTCATCACTTAATTGGTGAATCATTTTGGTGATAGATTGAAGACATTTTGGCACATTTTCAGTCACTTCATACCAGGGCCTGGATTCAAAATTTTGCTCATATCTCTTAAATCCCTTGGAGATAAATTTAATGCTTTGGAGTGAAGACTAGTACTGTATAGGCGGTCCTATTGATATCAGATTGGGGTGTCAAAACCCTCCCCTTTATTTTATACGAGTGTCATACATGTACGGCCTGGTACGGCCTGTACTTGCAGGCAGTTTGGCAGAGATTGGAGGTGAAGTTTGGGACTGTTTCAGTCCAGATTACATCAGCGGTCATCACCAGGCATTGGGAAGCGATTAACAGGTTCCATTCATGAGTTTAGTATGCATTTGAATTCAAGGAAGTTGTGATAATTTCTTGGTCTCAGTCATAGTTACAGCAGATATTGGTTAGTCACTGTCATAATTAAATTGGCATAGTAATTGGATGCATTGTATTGGAATCAGTCACTGTTATAGTCTTGGAGTCATTGTATTAGAAGTTGCATTATTAGACTTAGTTGTTGCCAAGTTCCTTGCTATGTAACAGTCCCCTATATATGTTTATGAAACAGTCATTGTATTCAGACTTTGCATTGTAATGTGGTGCATTGATGGGACTATGTCATGTAAGATGATTCATACGTTTCATATCCTAGTTCATGTATTGTAGACAGTCCATAAACAGTGCTCATATGTGATAGATGTAATAGTCATATAAATTCTGGAAAGTGAAATCAGAATTAGAGAAGTTGATATATATGTAGTGAGTCTTTACATTGCTTTGAGATTCATTGTTGCACATTGTAATACATTTCTACATTGGTATTGTTATCTCAATTGGAATTTGGTGCCAAAACAATAAACACCTTGAAACACATCATTGCAAGCAAAACATACCAGTGCATGCCAACTGTTTGACGAAATTCCATAAGCACAAAATCAGAGATTTTAGTAATCCTACTAGTGAGGGTCATTACAAATTAGCAAAGGAGTGACCCGATAGAGGGAAGGCAACCAGGCTAAAGGTGACCACCATGGGAAGGAGGGACATCGTAGGGAAAGGAGTAGTGAGGATCAAATTGAGGAGACCCGACAACGGTTGGATCTTCTTGAGGAGACCCAACATCGGTTGAGGGTTCTGTCTCTTACCCCACGCACAGTGGCTAGAGAGGCTCGAAGGAATGAGGAAGAAGAGATCATGGATAGAGACACCAGGGATACTAGTGCAGCAATGAGTGTCGGAGGGACACAAGGGCACAGGAATCAAAGTAATCTATCCGGCTTGAATACTTCCAATTCAGGGATACCTACATCTGCGGCAACCAAAACTGGTACGATGTCTCAAAAGAAAAAATTACCTAAGTTTACAGGTGATGAGAAAGAGGACTGTGCACGCCATTGTAAAACATGTGAAACCATCTAGTATGCCAATGGGTTGACAGATTGGGATGAGTGGACAAGGCAATTTCCAGCCACACTGAAAGGAGTAGCAATCAATTGGTATTCAAACATCGATAAAGCTAAAGTGGCCACATGGTCATAGTTGAAGAAGGAATTCGAGACAGAGTTCAGATTACTGCGAGATGATAACGAAATAGTGGCCGAAATTTATAACACCAAGCAAACCAAGGATGAGATCGTCAAAGCCTATGACCGGAGATTGAAGGAATTGCTAGGCAAGATGGATAGTCAATTTGTTGACGGACTTAAAAAACAATGGTTCATTGAGGGACTGAAGCCCTCATTAAAAATGAAAATGAAACTTGTACCACCATCGTCGTAAGCTGAGGCGTACAACCGAGCAATGGATCTCGAAAGTGAGAACAAGACGGAAAAGAAGAAAAAGAACGGGTCCACATTGGACAATGATGACTCCTTAACCCACAACAACAATGAAGAATCTAGCAAGAAGGTACAAGAATCAATGAAAGCCGACACAAGCAGAAATGAGGATGGAGATCTATGGTGTACGGACTATAAAGAGGAGGGCCACGCCAAGGGGGCATGTCCAAAAAAGAATTTTTGTGACATTTGCCAGATTATGGGTCATTCCACCAAGGAATGCCCATATAATATGAAAGCAAGAGGCCAATCGGTGTTGTTTACCCAAGAAACCTCGACATCAACAACCACAACCAACCCTCAGGTGAACAACACCACTGCATCGTTTGGCGGCTACTGGAATAATAGACACAAAGGGAGAAGCAACAATAATAATAATAACAATAGCCGCAACTACATCCAATACGATGCCAAGGGGAGGCCGATGATACAATGTCGTGCATGTAACCAATCGGGACACTTTGCCAGAGATTGCTCGAAGAAAGAGACACCACAGTTCCTCTGTAGGCTAAGTCACAGGGTTCGCCGAATTTCGACCATGAGGTTCGGAATTCGGCGAACTTCAAAACATTATAAAAAATTCATAAAAAATTCGCCTAATGTTCATACGGATATGTGGAATCGTTTTCTAAAAATATTTTTAAGGTTTTCGGCATTTTTTTCCTTGCACGAAGAGCTTTTTCCTGCATTTTCTGGGTGCTAATCGCATTTTCTCCTTTCGAGTGGGAAATATGGAAATGAGATCAGGTGGCGTCAAACAAAGGGGTCACATGTGTCGTGTAATATGCAAAGTGTTGTGTATTTGTAGAGTGTGATGTCGTCAAGTGTCGTGCTTCAAATAATATTTGACGAATAATATTTGGTCTTTGTTCTGCTGTGTATAGTAGTTTTTTAATTATTAATGTTATAATAGTAATACGATGTATTGATATTGTGTTTTTATACATTTAGATAATATTATTTTATATGTTAATATTATTTTTGATGTTATTTAAATATAGTAGATATCATTTATTAATAGAAATATGCTTTTATATAAAATTACATATTTATATTGTTAAAAAATATTATTTATATACTTTAATATGATTTCTTTATATTACGTTTTATATATTATAAATATTATCTATACATAATAAATTGTTTATATTTATTCATTTGAGGAAAATAATAAAAAAGTCCTATCAATTTATTCAAAGTTAACTAATTTTCAATGATATGCATATATTATTTATATTTAAAACAATCAAATTTATATGAAGCGAATTTAATGGCGAGTTTTTTTCGAACTTTTTGTCCTTGTTGAACTTCATCCGAATTTTATTGTTACCGAACTCGAACTCGAACCTTGTGACTTAGTCTGTAGGTGGTGTGGTCCAGGAGACCACGAAGATGCAAGTTGTCCAAAGTTTGGGGTAAATCTCTTAAACATTGAAAAGGACGGTACAGAGGAAGGGGTGTTGGCTCTCACCTAAGGGCAAGCAAAGAAGGCCGCATACCCACACCCTCCTACAGAGAAGCAGACGGTATGTGAAGCAAAAGAGGACATCGAGAAGGCAATGATGGCCGAGAGGAAGAAGACACATGACATAGCGAGTACCTCACTGAGAAGTCAAGCCGACCAAAACATACTAAGGTGAATGTTGCAAACAGAAATCCCAGTGAAAATTGAGGACCTCCTTCAAACCATGCCTCAATTACGAACGACCCTATTAAAAATTGTACCACCTACGGGAGTGTCCAACTGTGCAGACCGTACGGAGGACTCTATTGGGCTATCAGGGGACCCTATGTTGTTGGCCATCAACACGGGTAGACATCCAGTGGTGGTGGAGATGGGTATTCTCGGCACCATTCTGACGGACACCATCGTTGATGGAGGGTCAGGTGTCAATGTCCTGCCCAAGGAAACATGGAGGAAGCTAGGGCGACCCACATTGTGCTCACCAACTTTCCAACTCGTAGGTGTAGACTGGCATGGCATCAAACCTATCGGTACATTGATGGCACAAAGGGTAATGATCAGCACCCAATCGTTCATGTTGGATTTTGTGGTAATTCTGCTGAAGGGAAAGGGGTATGACGCCATTCTTGGTAGAGGTTGGCTGGTACAAGAAAAAGTAAACCACAATTGGAAGAGGAACATCCTATCCAACTCGTAGGCATAGACCAGCATGGCATCAAACCTATCGGTACACTGATGGCACAAAGGGAAATGATCGACACCCAACCGTTCATTTTGGATTTTGTGGTAATTCCGCTGAAGAGAAAGGGGTATGACGCCATTCTTGGTAGAGGTTGGCTGGTACAAGCAAAAGAAAACCACGATTGGAAGAGGAACACCCTATCCATGGAGAGGAGTGACAGGAAATTTACAATTGACCTGAAGACCCAAATGGTGAGTGAAGACTTGGCATCTTCATCAAAATTAGAAGCGGAGGAAGAAGTGGACGAAGGGAATCGATGCATGAAGCCCAATGAGGAAGGAGTTCTCAAATTGGAAGGATGCTCAGAAGATGACTTGGACTCGTTGAATGGACTATTCCATTGGCAGATGGAAGATTATGAGTTGTTTCAATGCAACATGCTCCAAGTAGACGAGGGGGCAGAAAAGGATTCGTTTCCACCTGAGTACAGAGAGTACAAAGAAGGGAAGGTCCGGGTAAGCGAAACTCCAGCACACAAGTTCGACAAGGAAAAACCAATAAGATATGAGGAGCCCTCGCTGAAGGTCACAAACTTAGGAGATGAGGCTAACCCTAAAAACATCCTCGTAGGGGACGACTGTAACCCCATCTTGAAGGCAACAACATTCAAAATTTTCATGGAATATAAGGGTGTCTTTGCCTGGACGTATAAATACTTGAAGGGAGTTCCACCAGAGTTGTGTCCACCGGATCCTGTTGGTACCATGAGCAGTGCCCGTACGGAAGCGGCCCTACAAGATGAACAAAAACTATGTCGCATGAGTTAATGATGAAATTGAACGCATGTTAGATGCGGGTATCATATTCTGAGTACAAACAAGTGATGGGTATCCACCATTGTCATCTCATTAAAGGAGGTGAATCAAATTCAAATATGCGTGAATTTCAAATGTCTGAACATGATCACCATAAAGGACCCATTCCTGATACCATTCACAAACAGCATCTTGGAGGAGGTCGCGGGACATGAAATCTACTCCATGGATGGATTTTCTGGGTACAACTAGATATCCGTCACCGAGGAGGACAAACTGAAGACGACCTTTGTAGTGGAAGATGGGGTTTACACTTACAATCGGATGCCGTTCGGACTCTGTAATGCTCCTGCAACCTTTCAGAGGATAATTTTGCATATATTTGACAAAATGCTAGGCGGGAATTTTAAGGCTTTCTTGGATGATTGGTTCATTTTCAGTGGGGACACACACCTTGTTGCCCTTCGAGAATGCATGGAGAGATGCAGACGGGCAAGGCTTGCACTCAACCCCAAGAAGTGAAGGTTCATGGTACCTCAGGGGAAGCTACTCGGACACATTGTCTATAAGGCTGGACGCAAGACGGATCCTGACAAAGTAAGGGTGATCATTGAGATGGAACCACCCACGGATGTCATGGGAGTTAAATCGTTCCTTGGACACATTTGATATTATAAAAGGTTCATTAAAAACTTTTCTCAACTGTCCTATCCAATGGATAAATTGACTCGAAAAGGGGAGCCCTACACGTGGGGAACAAAACAAAGGAAGGCATTTGAAGAAGTGAAGACAAGGCTAGTGGGTGTGCCCATTCTAGCATATCCGAATTGGGATAAAGAGTTCCATGTGCACGTTGATGCATCCAAATTTGCAATCGGAGCTACACTTGAACAGGTGGACGACCACAGGTTGGACCACCAGGCAGAAAAGAACTATAGCACGACTAAAAGGGAAGCCTTGGGAATGGTGTATGTCATACAAAAATTTCGACACTATTTGTTGGCTACTCCATTTACTTTGTATGTGGATCACCAAGCATGTATTTGTGAATAAGCCCATCATTCAGGGAAGAGTGAGTAGATGGCTACTCTTGCTACAGGAGTTCACATTTACCATCGTGGTACGGCCTGGGAAAGCCATGTGAGTGCGGATCACCTATCGCGTATCAAATCCGAGGGGCCTCCAAAAGGAGTAAATGACGACTTCCCTGATGCCCATATTTTTCGAATTGCAGTTCTGTCGGCTTGGCACACTAGTATCGGGGAATATCTTTCCACAACCTAGTTTCCAAGGGAGATGCCGCCAGGCAAGAAAAGGAAACTTGTCTTGAGAAGCAAAACTTTCCAACTTATCAATGGATTACTATACAGAATGGGACCAGACTAGGTACTTCAACGGTGTGTGATGGAGGAGGAAGTTCCAAGTGTTCTAAGGGAGGCTCACGAGGGTCCCGCCGGAGGGCACATGGGGCCGGATACAACCACACGGAAAGTCCTACTCGCAGGGTTATGGTGGCTGACGCTATACAATGATGCAAGGGAATGGGTGGTAAGTTGTGACACCTGTCAGAGGGTCGGGAGACCACTGAAAAGGGACTTTATGCCCTTGAACCCCTCCTATGCACAGGAATTATTTGAACGATGGGGACCGGATTTTGTCGAGCCACTCAAGGCAAGTAGAGCACGAAGGTGTCGGTATATCGTTGTGGCGACGGAGTATCTAACCAAGTGGGTAGAGGCACAGGCCCTATCAGATAACTCGACCTTGAGCACGGCGAGGTTCATCTATGAGAAAATAATCACAAGGTACGGTATCCACATTCAGATAACTAGTGATCGAGGGGGACACTTCGTGAACCACGTTATTAAATTGCTAACCACTGAGTTCAAAATTTTCCACTCATTCTCAAGCCCCTACTATCCAAGAGCGAACGGTCAGGCGGAGGCGACTAATAAAATCTTGGTATCTGTAATTTATAAGTCTTGCGGAGTCGAAGGAGAAGACTAGGAAGAAAGGCTACCATCAGTGTTGTGTGCCTACCGAACAACCTATAAGGTAACTACAAGTCAGACTCCCTTTCAATTGATGTATGGACAAGAAGCCATAATAATAATGGAATTCATGGTGTCAAGTTTGCGAATAGCAATTGAGAATAGGCTAGGAGATATGGAGAGCCTAAGGGAGAGGTTGTACGCTCTTAATAAGTTGGACGAACGACGAATGATGGCACAATGGGCCAAGGATGTAGCCCAACAACAAAGGAAAGCATGGCACGACAAACACCTATGTTGAATGACGTTCACACCAGGGCAGTTGGTGCTAAATTACAATGGGCAAAATGAGATAAAATCGGGCAAATTTAAAGTGAGATGGCTTGGTCCATACAGAGTATGGGAGGTTAGCGAAAATAGAGTGATCAAATTGTGGACACTGGACAGAAGGGGATTCCTGATGCAGTGAATGGATTGAAGCTAAAACCTTACTTCGAGTGACGAAGGACGAAGGGCTCTGCTAGTCGACCGTGGAAAATAACATAATAAAGAAAATTAAAAAAAACTGACCAAAAAAAAGAAAAAAGAAAAAAAAGAGAACTATTGGTCACCGCACAGGTGACTCAATTAAATAGTACGGGCGCGCGGCCATACATAATCAACAGCAACAGTATGCATCTGAAAGGGAAGTTATCGTAATGGTTTCTTTTTCAAAATCGACAAGTGCAAAACAATTGTTGATGGATTCAACAGGAAAACGACATTGAAAACCAAGCTACGGTCGCAATTAAGCAGTTCCAACATGGACAAGAATACACATGTTTTGCCATCAGGTGTAAAAATTGCATGCAAGGTGGATGCGAGTTCTAGCGGCGGCAAGAAGAAAATCAGACCAAAGGTACAAATGGCTATGGAGAAAAATGTTGTAACCCCACAGATAGTTGCATTTGAGGGATTGACCGGATTGGAATGCAAGAAATGGTGGTAGGATACCCCCAATGGTGATTTGATAAAGAAGAGCTTGAGGAAAGCAGAGGTTCAAAGGGCCATTCAGATGCCTGTGTTTTGCATATGCGACTACGAGGGTCCTCTGCGGATAATGATTGAGATGTTTGACAAGTTTTCACGATCTAGCACATTTGAGTATTTGGGATGTGACTTAAAGGTCTCCTTCACCGTCACAGAATTCAGCAGAGTGTTTGGCATACCTGGTACGCATGGTCGGAAGATTGATTTGAAGCCAAAGAGGATGACAAGGGACGAGAAAGAACACTGCATCAAACTAGTATCACAAACCCTCACACCTGTAGAGATGGACTCGGTGGCAAAAGCTTCAAAGGGGCGTGGGATTAAGAAGTCCTTCGTTGCAAAAGGGCCATGGAGGTGCCTTATGGATGTGGTGAAGAGTTGGTTGACAGGGTCGAGCCGCGCTTCAGATACAACACTTCCATAGGTTCTTTTGATGAATGGCCTTAGGAATGGTGTGGTGTATGACTAGGCATCACTTTTGGTGAAGAGAATGTACGAGTTCATGACGTTGCAGCACAGGACATTTCACATGTCGCATTACGCCATAGGGCTATTCCTGGATGCAACACGGATGCAGATACCACTGGACCGGCTCGAGATACAGCCTGGCACCCTAGCACAGGGTGAGCCGCCTATCATGTATTGGAGGCACTTAGACGTTGGGATGACACTGGCGGGCCAAAAGAGGCAGAGGCAAGTTGTTTCAGAATCGAAATCAGAGGACGTGGATAGTGGACGAGAGGAGACAACAGAGAGCTCCAATGCCTCTAGAGATGAGGATAGTCATGAGGTCGACGATGACATCGAGCCTACAGCTGCTACAGTGGTGTCCATGCCTACACTCACACTTGCGACTGCACAGGTGTCGTTTACTCGGCCCATCATGTCTAGGACAACACACTTCACACGATCAGTATCGGTCGGATTGGTGACCACAACGCCCATCGCTGCCTTCGGATAGATTCACATGCTTGTGCGCATGGTACCAATGACACTGCCAACATCCATACCTTCGGCAGTATTAGCTTCAGTGGCAGCACCAGTACCTTTGGCAGAGTCGGCCCTACCTGCAGCACCATAGGAGGATGTGGGAGAGCATAGATAAAAGATGGAGTTATCTGGAGACTTACCTATTGAGCCACAAGGAGGAGAGTTAGGCCACATGGAGACATATTGTAATGTCTCCGGTTTTTAGTCTTTTGAGATTAGCTTGTTTGGCGACCCTCGCAAGCTAATCAGGTGATCAGAGGGGGTCAATTAGCAGAGCTAGTAGTTGGATTCCATTCTGGAGATTCTGGTTGTCAGGTTTGCTCTTCGTTTGGGACAGATTAGATGACTTACTATTTATAGTAAGTGGTATTTTGGGCATAGCTTGGTTTAGTTGGGTGCCTGCACAGTGTCATCAGGTGTTGCAGGATCGTTTGTCAGGGATCTCCAGTTTGAGAGACTTACTATTTATAGTTAGTCTATTTTGGGCAGTTGGCTATTTCTGGCAGGGCAGTATGAGCTCGGGTACTGTTGTCAAAAGTTTGAAGGATTTTGTCAATAAGACTCAGTGCATCACATTTATAATAAAAGTTATTAAATTAAGTTATGATAATTTAATAACTTTTGGACTTTAATGTTGTGATGGTGAAGACTCTTTAATGAAAAGTGTCATGAAGAAGTTTTCATTAAAGTCTTTATATATGCCTTAGAGAAATCGAATTCTTCACCTTATGTCATTATATCAAATTTGTGAAGTTGAAAAGTGGTCTGGAAGAAGAAATCGAATTTCTTCACGCAAGCTAGGGTTTGCAGAGGGTTTGGTCTTCAGCTTTTGGAGTGAACTCATCGAATTTTCATGTGCAATGTATGGTGATGGATCTGAATTCTGTTTGCTGCTAGAAAGTGATTGTTAGCATCTTAGAAACTGTCGTACAGTTTCCAAGGAGGGTCGTACGGATTAAAAAACAAGTTGTCGTACGAACAAAGGGAAGGGCCATACATTTTCTAATTTATGGTTGCAAGTAGGGGCTGCGTAAGTAGGTGGAGGCTGAACTTCTAGGTAGCGTCAAGGGTTCAAGAATGTGAACAGGGTCATTAATGAGTTTATTTGTTGGCGTCAACTTCCATACAAGCTGCGTTTGGAATGTACTGCACGTCATTTGTATTTCAAGGTGCAAAGATTATTTTGTTATTAATTAGTATTTATTTTATGATAATCGATATTATCATGTTGGCAGATGTAGCAAAACAATGAAGTAAATGTTAAGATAATTTGCTGTTGTATTTGTTGAAAAGTCTGGTCATTTATTGTAATCCCTATTTATTTCGAAAATCAAAATATTAAATTGCAATTAATTTGAGGAAAGAGTCAGTTGATCATAGAGAGCTAGTTGGGTTCTTTACACATATGAGCCACATAGAGGTGGAGATGCTAGGGGGTGGTGAGATGCCAGAGGAGGAGACTGCAACAGTGAGCTCGTGGCTATGCGAGTACAATATGATAGTGATGACACCGGTGGGAGACACCCTCACCTCTCCACGACGGGCACTACTGGCCACACAGGAGATAGTTGATATTGACGCTGAGAGCTCACTAGTTAGACCGATGCCTGTGGAGTTGGCGCGGATAAATTTTGAGCACACCCAAGGGTCAGCAACTCTATGGCAGTTTACCGAGGAGCATACCCAACAGACGCCTACAACAGTGTGTGGAGCAAGGCATGGAGCAGGGCCTCTTACAAAAGCCTAGGGAGGGCGACTTGGAGCAGGAGCCTAGAGAGGGTGACTTAGAATAGTACCTGCAGGAGGTGGCCGCAGGCACGAGGGTCATTGCCTCTGCTAAGTCACGGGCTAAGTCACTTAATTTGTGATTTGATTTTTAAAAATTTCTTAAATATAATGACAACCTAGTTCATAAAATGACATAACATATCAAAATCTCGCATGTCTACAAAATGCAGCCAAGAAATAAGTTAATCGCTAGAGTTGCTCACAAATTATGCATTCTAAAGGTGCCAAAATGCTTCCAAAATAGACGGCTAGGTCTGGAAATGACAAACAGCAGCAAAGCACTCCAATAAATGTAGATTCCAACTCTTAAAAACTCCAACAGCTATCATAGAAACCTAACAGGGCCCTCAAAAAGCGGTACAGCTAGCTAGGGAGAAGATATAACTATTAGCTGGAAAGACTACTTTATTACATGTTGGGTATTAGTTATGTTGATCTGACAGTAATTAGTTATTGCCGAAGGGTAGTTGGGTTGGGCGGTGACATTTGGTCACACCCCTTCGGGTAGATAAATATGTACCACCTACAGGAGAAGAGGACGACAATGATTACAATGTGAATGTACTCATATGTTGGAATGATTAATGAAAGTATATATTATTCTCTGATATGTTCTGTGTTTATTATATTTCCTACACTATGTCTATACAATATTAAGTTCATCGAGGAGCGTACCCAGGAGATTGCAACTCTATGGCAAGGCAAAGACGACACCGTACGGCTCAGTTGTAGTCGAAGGCAACTCTCAAACCGTATGGCCAAACAGTTTATTGAAGCACCGTACGATGTACGACATCAACATCCTGTCGCCGTACGGCAAAGGCAAGAATTTTCGTGGTGTTTGTACGGCAAGAGGATTGTGTATTACTCCGTACAGCATGGCAGGCATCACACGCCCAACAGAGAGGTGGTACGGCATGAAATAGCATACCGTATGGCAGTGAGAAGTGGGTGTTTAAGAAGGAAAGCCTCCGTATGGTCACAGTTTTTTTGTGAGGACTATTTATACAGTTCGTACGATAGAGAAAAGGGAAAATAAATAAGAACAAGAAAGGATTGGCAACAGGGAGAAGGTTCTAAAATTAAAAAAATAAAAAAAAATAACGACAAATAAAAACAGTTCACAGTGAAGAACGTATGGTACCAAAGGGAAGGACATAAGCAGGTAATGAAGAAAACATAAGTGGTTGGCAGAAAGAGTATGGGATCGGAAGAAAATCACAAAAATGGTGTGCCCCATGGACTTCTATGTGGGTTCGAAGGTTCTTATTTGGTCTTGGTGGCAGGGGCGCTGCCCCTCGACCCCACTGGGGGCGTTGCCCCCTAGACCCCCATCGTCTTTTTGAGGTACACAATTTTGAGTTGGGGCATCAGAACGACATGAGGAAATTATTCAGTTATCAGCCTTTGGGAAGTGTGAGCAGTTGATGAGACCTGGAGCTGTTGCAGGCATTGAGTGTCTGCATGCCAGAGGTGGAGAGAGCATTGGAGCAAGCCTTTCGTGAGGGGTACTACGCTTGCGGGAATTAGAGTAGGTGTTGGTTGGACATGAGGCTGTCTTGGTGGATGCATAGAGAGCTCAGGAGGAGCTGACCACCTGGTTGGAGGCAATAGAGTGACACTTGGCTCAACGTACCCAGGAGTTGGAAGCAGAGAAGGCGGCATGGGTGGCTATCAAGGTTAGATTGGCTAGGGAGATAGTATTGTGTTAGTAGAGGCTACAGCTGAAACATGTTTTCGGCGACCAGTTTGGTGCAGGCACGTGAGGAATGTGATGTGACGAAAAAAGAACTACTCAAAGCAACATTGATGGGGAGGGCGACACTCCAGTTTTTTCAGGGATGCCCCTCCACCCCTTCTCAATGATTTTCTTATTCTATGTGGTGTATTTCATCTCCCTTTTGTTGTGAGTCGTCAAAGACGACTTTCTTTTTGGGGGGGATGATGTTAGCCGGATAGACTACTTTATTACATATTGAGTATTAGTTATGTTGTTCCAATGGTAATTAGTTATTGCCGAAGGGTAGTTGGGTTGGGCGGTGACGTTTGGTCACACCCCTTCAGGTAGATAAATATGTACCACCTATGGGTGAAGAGGACGACAATGATTATAATGTGAATGTACTCATACGTTGGAATGATTAATGAAAGTATATATTATTCTCTGATATCTTCTGTGTTTATTATATTTCCTGCACTATGTCTATGCAATATTAAGTTTACCCCAGTGGGCAAACAATAACCAACACATAGGAATAAACCCTCTACAATCTTCTCCAAATCTGTCCTCTTTAAATCTGATATACAATAAGCTCTGAAAACTCTGATATATAATCTCCAATATGCTCAAATTTGACCTCTAAATGAGATCACCAAGTATTCCTCAAATCGTATCCCTCAACAGCATAGAGAATGTTGCCTACAAGGGTTCTCATCCTCACAAACCAAATATGAAGAAGCAATCTCCTCCAAGACAAACAATATCAAAATAAAAACTCAACATGCCCAAATGAGATCCCCAAGCCAAGGATTATAGCTTTTTACTTGCTTTTTTGAAAAAGCATTTTTTGATATTTTGCTATTTTTTAGGAATGCTTTTTTCTTTTTTTCATTGGTTTTTTGAAAATGGCAATTTTTTTTTGGCTATTTTTTAAGAATGTCTTTTTTGCTTTTATTTAATAAGAATCATCTCCCATTTCAATCTCCCAATGTAGGATTAAATAATCAAGGCCCATCCATTAAAATAAATCAACTTTAACTTAATATTTGGCCTCTAAATTAAACTAACAATAAAGTTAAATTAAGTAACTTTATTAACTTGTAACTTGTCTTTATTTAATTTAAAGCCCCTAGACTATATTAAAGTTGAAATGATCATCAAGATTGGACTCACCAACAATACTAAAAATTGCAAGAATGCCAACTGGCTTTGTCGGCGCCCATAATTGACTTACTAAAAATAAGTCTGGGAGAATTAACCTGAAAGGCCCCAAAAAAAGACATTAAGCTCATTCATCTGTCAAAATATGAAATATCACCTAATATTGCTTCCAAGATTCCCTAAAAGAAATCATTAGCCCACACGAATCGACTAAAAAGGCTAATGACTACACCATGTTGAACTAGCTTAGGAAGGGGAAATATTAAAAATTTTCACTCTTTGAAAGATTCACAACCCTTCATAACTTTTGCCTTTTGAAGGAGTCAATTTCTTTTCTCATCCCTTTTTTCTTTTCCATTAATTCTTTCTTGATTCATGCCTTCCATTTTCTCTTCCTTCCTCTCTCACCCCCCTTTCAAATGAAGTACTCTTCTCCCTTTTATATCTCATGTTTGAGGGAGTCACAACTTTTCAATTCATGCCTTTTGACCATCTGCTAAACTTAATTAATTTTTTTTTGGTCGATTATAATTGATTTTTATTAATAGAACTGAATAACATTACATAATACTTCATAAGGACATTGCTTCGCAGTCTGAAAACACCATCCCCTACTAAAGGAACTAACCACCCAAGTATCAAATAGACCAAAACTCACATAGTGCTACAACCCAAATATACTTAGACAACACATTCATCGAAGGACAACCAGACTTAGCAACAAAACTTAAACAACACCAAACTTCACTAGAACCAGCGTGCAGCGTCCTCACGTGAGAAATTTGGGATGGCGTCGCCACCCTAGGTCTCCATTGACGTCATCCCATCGTTCCTTGCACAGCCACCCAAACGATCTTCAATCAGCGACACATCCACCACAACCCCACCAACACAATTTGCCCTAGCAGCATTCCCACCTCCCTTGCCACTGCCACCACCACGGCCAACCAAAGGTAACTGTTGTTTCGTCAAAGGCCGACCATCCACCCACGACGAGGCCGTGGATTTGATCGGAGTGTGTTTCTTCTTTCGCACGTGTTCAGATTCCAACTCTAGCTTCTCCCTTTCCATTGCTTGCAAAAAATCAAGCAGCAAGCTCCACCCCTTGTGCGCCTTCACCAAATGCACCTCCTTTGGGCTAACAGACGACCACACAACCAAAGGTTGAATCTCACCATCCCCAGCCCCAACCAATCTTTTCGGTCGTAGACACATATGCAGACCAATTCCCATTTCAGCCCTACCCACTATGCCATCCACACCCACTGCCCACTTCGATTCCAAGCAAGCCCTAGCCACCCTCGGAACTTCACCCCTATCCGAGCCCACCATCAAAGACAAAGCCAGAAAAAGGGAAGAAATATCTAAATTGGTGCATGAACACCAATCATTCTAGAGATAATCCTCCCCATACATCATGCAAACAACCTTCCAAAACTCTTTGTGATCCAATTTGAAAACATTCTACAACCTCTTCACTGTAATCGGCCCCATGAATCCTGGAATCTGGCCAGATGTCCCAAGCGAAAAAGTTGCCTCCATTGCCACTCACCTCACACCCAACCAGATAGACTTAAAATCAAAAGACAACATTTCACAAACAATACACCACTCTCTGTTAAAAAGGTCTAGCGAACACTCCAAAAGAGAAGCCCGATTGAGGAATGATATCATTCCATCATTGTTCTGTGTGTTACACTTAACTGCCCACATGCCACCATCGTAGGACAGTACATTCCACCTACTATCTAAAACTCACCCCGCCTCCACTTTGATAACCTCCCATTATTGCAAAGTCTGACAAGTGATAACATCTAAGTAATCCAAAGAATCATACTACCAATCTAATTCTGATACTCGCACAGACCTAGAGTCCTCAAACAATTCGAATTTCTCCTCCAAGGAACCCATCACTCCTACATTTGATAGTTTGTTCGCCAATGAATTAGCCTCCCTAAGCACATGTGTTACCCGAAATTCATCCACTTCTTCTAACAAAGCTCGAATACGCCTCACATGTTTGTTCAAATACCACGTATCCAATTCTCCTTTGATAATACCATTAACTACAATTTGTGAGTCTCCTTCTAGGTGGAGTTTCTGAGTTCCCAACTTAATTCCCATTTGAATCGCTTCCACTGCAGCCAGACATTTCGCCATATTGTTAGTACCATCTCCTATATGTTTGGCACCTAAGGCCAAGATGCTTCCAATTTCATCTCGGGCAACCAACCCCACCCCAGAAGGACCCGGGTTTCCTTTTGAGGCCCCATCAAAATTGATTTTAATCCACCCATGATCAAGAGGGTACCACTTCTCCCTCCCAAGAACACCCGAAAGAGGATTAACCCTTTGAGGCCCATTAATGGGCCAAACTTAATTAAATTTTAATTATGTTATATTTTGTTTTTATTCTTTTCTAATTTAAATTTACTATTATTGTTTATTATTAAATCCTATTTCAAAAAGGGGACATTACACCAAGAATGGCTAGCCATCCCCAAACGGTTGGGGACATTTCCTAGCATTTCAGAGGGTTGAGCAAGTATTAGGGATGGTAGGGAGATATCCCCTTGGTGTCCCGCCATCCCCAAAATGACTAGGGGTTAGGAACGCCAAGTTGGGGCAAGGGACGCCTCCCCGTGTTTCACAACTGTACATCCTTCTTATCCCTACGCATGTTCTTCATCTCATGAAAACCTCCTTGTCAAACTCATTTTCACTCATTTTACCTATGACATGATTTATTTTTTACTTTAAGATTATTACAGAGGAACTGATTTCTTTCTAAGTATAATAAGATAGTATAAACAAACACACTAAAATTTGTTTGCTTAATTTGTTTTGTACAATAACTCTTGTGTGCTTGTAAAGGTTTAGAAGGAAATGGGAATGCTGCACAAGACATAGATATCATGTTATAGCAACTTTCTTTGCTGTGCAAGAAGTTATTGGTTATGTTGTGCAAACTAACAACCTTACTATGCAAGCTAACAAACTTCTTGTGCAAGACAAATCTGTTGTGCAAGGTAGATGCATAGCCATCCAACATAACCAATATGTTGTGTAACATGACCACCTTGTTGGGTATTGCAACCAACCTATTGCACATGACTAATCTGTTTATAAGAGAAGAGTCCCAAAATATATTGTCCCCCAGAACAAGATGTAAAGAGGTTACATTATTGTATGAGATGCCAACAGTTGTTAGAATGATTGTTTATTAGCTACCAAGAAGGAAAACTGCCTATGCTGAAGTCGCACAATTTTTTTGATAAGTTGTTTAGTAGTTGTTTATCGCATAGGATAGTACTTAGTAGCATTCTGTTTTAGATTGTTGTTGCAACAAGATGCCATTGCTAGTCTGTCTGTATATATAATGCAATACCTAAACGGTAAGAATTTAATTAGTCTAGAATTCAGAGTCAGCATTTCTCTCAAGAGTTTCTAGAAAACTTGGACTTTTTTGTGTAATTTGTCAATTGCTTACCAACTCATTGTTGTGCAAGGAGTAATATTGTGTATATAAATTGGGTCAAGAAAGGGCCCCAGTGAGAGGATTACTGATCAGTCTAGGTTTGTTTTCTATTTGTGAGTGTTTGTTTAAATTTTATTTGAGAACTGGTTGGAATAGTTTGTTGCGATTATTACTGTTTTGATTTTATTTCCTGAGAGTTATATCTATTTAGGCCAGCAAACCACGATTGAAACTTTGCCCGCCCGCATCTTTGCGTGCATTCTTTTATGGCCGCCCAGATAGAATAGTAGGGCGAATCAGTCTTCTCCTTAGGTTGGGGTATTTCACCTAAACCCCTGGACTAGAAGAGAGAGTTGCAGGCTGGAAAGTTTCCCCCCGTACCCCCCCCATACATTAGTTGTTGTTCCTTACCCGCATAGCAGAGGAGCCTATAGTTCAGCATTTTATTATGATCTGAAACAATTTCTTTTATGGATTAGAATTAGCCATTCATCCGATCTTGTTCATTTATCCCAGTCTATCAAAAATTTCCAAGTGATTAGATCTGCATTTTCATGTAGGAAACTCAGTTTTAAGTAGAACTTGTGGTCTTGCATATATTTGCTAACATCTGGTCAAAACCAACATTATTGGATTAAAAGTTTAAAATGATCTTGAGTGTGCTCAACACCTGCAAATTCAAAAATGGAAGTGAAGTTACCTGAACAATAAAAGGGGGACCTAGGAGGTAGAAATAACAGCCCTTGACAAACTGTGCCCACCATCTCAAAGACACGTGCACTGAAATCCCACAAGTACAACCAATCTCAAGGCGCCCAAAGAAGCATTTCCCAATTTTTGAAAAAAAAACACTCCTACCTCTCCGTCATAATTCTGAATTTTTTTTGTGCTTCGAAAAGGCCTTTTGATATTCCAAACCATTCCTTGAGCAGAAATTATGTGCACTATGACCATAGCTTTCTATGGGGACAATAAGCCTTGCATATTGCTCTGAAAATATTTTATTACCAAACCAATCCATTGGTAATGATCGATCTTTCTTCAAAAACACACTAGTTCAACTCCATATTGACTAGACAATCAGCAAGTCTTTTAACCTCCTTGAAGCAGCAGGTGAAGGAATTGATGTTAGTTACCTGAAAGCTCTTATAATCTACTAATTGAGTCCCTCAGGAATGCCCCCATTACTGGTACAGGTCTAGTCCAAGCCCAGGGCCAAGGCCAGTTCACCCACGATACTGCCAGGGCTGTCCAGGTATAGGTCCGAGGCTGGTTTGCCTGGTTCACCAAAGGGTGCCTGGGCAGTCCCTGGGCAAACCCAGTGTAATAAGGCTCCCTAATTTTTTTTTGTTTTCAAATGTTTGATGAAAATACTCAATTGGTGAACTGCTAATTTTTATATATTGCAAGCTATAACTAATCATATGAGTGGCCATAACAAAATGGAAGAGCATGAGACAAAATTTAATATTCATTCTTTCAGTAATTGTCGAATATAGGACAAGAAAAGAAGGATGAAGCTCCCCTAGCAACCACACAAGAATGGAGGGATTCACCAATTTCTCTATATCAAGTTTCAACCCACTACTTGCCATTGAAAAACCAGTCCATTTTTTCATCATTTGTTTACTTATATTTAACAATGTCTCATCTCAACCTACACAAATAATTGGAGAATGGTAATGCTTGAAACAGCAGTGAGTACAACTATGCACTGCAAGGAATCCTGTTCAGTTTACAAAGTCCCAATCAAATTCCTAATTTATCTCCTAAGTTCCAATCTTCCATATAACGGTTTTCAAGGGTAAATTTTATTTAACCAACCAAAATCTGATTTCACATTCCAATGGGATTTTAGAGACAAAATAAACAGAGTTCGGCTTGAATTCCTTGGGTTATGAAATTCCCTCAGACTTAACTATGGTATAAATTTTCCCTAGGCTTATTCAATATGGACTTAAGATCCGCTGGAGTTTCTCTCAGCTCCAATCAAATTGGACAATTAACTCAATTAATTATCCATATCAGGTCTGCTAGTAAGAAGGGGCGTAAATGGGTTTTGGAATTGAGACTTGGCCTCACATCCTTTCCTGGGCTTGACCTAGTCTTCAAGTTTGATTTAATTTAGTTTTTTAAGCGGAGTCTTTAATTTGGTCATGTCTCTTTTCTCCATGGTGTGGCCCACTACCAACAAATGAGGCCCCAGCAACACTACACACAGCAAAAAAACATTATGCTGTTGACATTCAAAGGGTCAAACCCAATCCCACATTCAACTGATTTGAAATCTCCTATTGGATACACTTCTCTTATCAGAATAGTTTTAAACCACATGATTTCTCCATCCAATCTGAATTAACTGCAACATCATGTTTGCCACAGACCAATCAACCCACAGAATGCAGACTTAAGAGATGGTGACACTCGTCAATCAATCACACCTCAAGGTCTATTGCTTCAGAAAAGAGGTTTGTAACTCATTAAAAGCCTCTGATATTGCAGGCACGAGAGAACAACACTTGGCAAAAGCTCACGCCATCCTTAAGAGCACATTGTATGATCTTGCACTATGTGTTCTCTGAACTTGGACAAAGGCTTACAAAGATTCACTGGGAATACTCTCCCCAACAACCTAAACTTAATGTGAACGAAATCTTAACTTCAAACTGATTAAACTAAGGTTCATGGCAGATTCACTTCACAGACATATCAGACCCAACAGTGCTTATTAGATATCCCATCATCCTCTCATATGATCCCTGATCTGATTTCATATTAAGATCTAACTGATTCTGGACAGACAAAATCTAAGTTGCTTGGTTACTTTCAGGTTCAAATTCCTTTTATTTTTTAACCAATAAATCTCAGACTTCGACAAACCTTGGTTCACTAACTTGCAGAGCCCAATAGGTCTTCAAACCTGATGATAAACTTCAATACAGATTACTAACAGGTTTAAAAGCAACAAGGCAGTTCTATACTTAAATAGTTAAATCACATTTCATGGGTTAATTGATTCTGGATGTTATGAAATGACCCTAACTGGCCATTTACTAAATTTCACCAATTAATCTTAAGCAAATTTGAAATAAACACTAACATGCAATTAACCAACAAATACTCCCGAATAACCAGCAGATTTATTCATAAAACTAGCAAATACAATCTGATGAAATAACTCAGAAAATGGTATGTATTTTACAACAGCAATACAAAACCATAGATTATTACATTCCAATCTCAACTACAGGCAAATAACAGTAAGACTGGATGATAAAGAACCTGGTAAAGCAATGGCGAACTCTTAGTGAATCTGCACCGGGATGAATCAGGTTTCCGTCCAATCCACCAAGAAATGCTGAAGGTTTCCGTCCTCGGATTTCTGATTCGATAGCTGAAGCTTCTCGAATTCTCAAGGAGAAATAATATTCATAAACTGAAGCATGTTGAATGAGACTCCAAAACCTCCTCTTATGGTTGCAG
The DNA here is from genome assembly GCA_027943335.1 of Chamaecyparis obtusa. NCBI lineage: Eukaryota > Viridiplantae > Streptophyta > Pinopsida > Cupressales > Cupressaceae > Chamaecyparis > Chamaecyparis obtusa. Next base: position 200,722 of record BSBK01003636.1, on the reverse strand, counting down.
TTGTGACTCTTCAGTTTCCCCACTGTGACTCTTCGTATGCCCATTTCATCTCTTTATACTTTCACTTAAGCCACTTTTAAATAAAATGACCGTTGAGTTATAAAGTGAAATTGTTAGCATCGAATGATGGTAACCGGTAAAACTCTCTACCAGTCCAAGTATTGTCATTGATTGGTAAAAGAGATAGAGATTTGTGATCTCTATACAGGCTGAAGCTCTAAAAAAATCTACATCAAGAGAGGTTGGTTTGGCAAGAAAAGAACAACTGTAATCCATTGTAACCAATTGCTACACTAAGCATCAATAACCGGGCAATGCACTCAGTTAGGAAAGAGAGTATTCCAGTATCAATCAAGGACCGAACTACAACTGGTATAGACAATTGCCAACTAGTGTCTATAACACAACCGGGAAAGTGCAACCGGTAATCCACGCAAAAGGATGCACACCGAGGACGTGCAACCGGTAAGCCAAGAAAGAGACAATGGCAGGGCAAAGACTCTTATTTGTCCATAACATGAAGAACTCAACCGATATTTCATAGGACTCCGGTATAAACCGAGGAAGTCATAGTCAACTGTCTGTTCCAACCAACTCCTTTTACCGAGATTTATTGCAGTAAATCCGGGTGATTTTGAGTCATCTTGGTGATCGGTTTGAGGTGCAGGTAAAGGATTTGAAGCTGGAATCAATGGTTTCTTGAAGCGCGACTGAAGGATTTAAAGCCGGATTCAGTAACTTTAAATTAAAGTGTTATCTCCTATGAAGGAAGGTTGCCCGACATGCAACTGCTATCTTCTTTATGAAGCGGATAAAGCTAGAGCATGCATCGGATGTTTGCTCAGTAAACCAATACTCAACTGAGTGATGTATTCGTAAGAACTCAGGATTAGGTCATCCATTTGAGGAGCAGTTGGTGCAAAAAATCAGTATATAATCTTATGCCTGTTGTGAAGAAAAGTTGCCTTCATTCTGCCAAAGAAAAAAAGAGTGAACCAATATGCTACAGAAGCAGGGGTAAAAGAAAGTAAAGAAAGAGAGATAATAGATTGTGCAAAACAGCACAACAGTAGATGAGAATACACCTACGGTGACCGGTGTTCATTCTCAGTTGAGCGCAAAGAGAGATCTTATCAAGCTAAGCAAAGCCATCTGTATAGATCACACTTCTATTGTTTTCTAGCAAACTTCAATAGGCAAATCCCAGTATTTGGGTGGACTCTAACAGGTCCCTTGTATCGAAATCCCTTAATCGGGTGACATCTCTCAAGGTGTTTTAGAAGTCCTTTAACCAGGCAGGTCCTAACAGACCTTATTGTAACAAATCCCTTGACCGGGTCGCATCTAGCAAGTGCGTTTTTATCCCTTAAACGGGAAAGCTCTTAGCAGGGTGTACTCCAGGAGAGTACAAAATTTGTAAGGTCTCCTCACACCATGGTTTTCACCCTAACCGAGTTTCCACGTGATAAATCTGGTGTCATTTTGTGATTGCTTACTTACTGTTATTATTTGCTTAAATCTGTTTGCCTTTTGTGCTATAAGTTTACTTCACTGGATTCAGCTATAGAGAAAGAAGAGTTTTTACAAGTGTTGATTCACCCCTCCCCTCTCAGCACCGGTTGGGATTGTCAATTGGTATCAGAGCCTGGTCTTGTTTTCTTTGCTTCTTAACCGCACAAGGAAAAAGTCAAGATGATGAGGAAGGAAGGACCAAAGTTTTCAAAAGAAAACTTCACCTCATGGTGCAGCAGAATGAAGCTGTATATGAAGACTATCGGTGACCAGTACTGGATTCACATTACCACTAATTACAGTGAGCCCAATGGCACCCTGACACCTGATCAGGAAAAGATCAAGACTGAGCACACGGCTGCTATGGATATGATAGCCAGCACGCTATCTGATTATGTCTATGCTGAGATCGAACACCTTGATTCTGCCTTCAAGATGTGGGGCAAGCTGCAAATAGTCTATGGAGGGGATCCCAATGTTCAAAGAGCCAAGGTCGAAAGCCTCAGAGGAAAGTATGATGATATGAGGATGAATGAAGGAGAAGACATAGAGCAATACAACAATTGGATCAAAGAAGTGATCAACTCCATCTAATGTGCCGGAGGAAAGCTCAGTGAAGAGGAAGTAATCAACAAAATACTAGGAACTCTCAGACCTCAGTATGCTATCAAGATCTCTGCCATTCAAAAGCTTAGATCGGTGACCAAAGATCAAGTCACTCTAGACTCCCTTATCGGTAAGCTGGCTGCCTTTGAATTAAGTAACTTTGATAACAACTTATCTATTCAGGAAGCAGCTTTCAAGTCCTCTGCCAATATCTCTTCCACTAAAAAGGGAAGAGAAACTGGTAACTGCTCAACTGGAAAGATTGGCAACCTTGCTAAGAATCTACTCTCAGAAGAGATGGAGCAAGAAGAGTTTGAAGCACTCATTGCAAGAAGATTCCCCAGAGGGAAAGGAAAGTACAAGGGAAAGCTCCCTTTGAAATGCTTCTCTTGTAATAAAATAGGTTATATTGCTGCAAGGTGTCCTGATAATGAACATAAAGATAAAAGAGACTGGTTCAAAAATAAAGCAAAAAAGGAGTGCTATCTTGTAGAAGGAGTCACAGATAACGAATCTGAAGACTCGGAGGATCCAGAAATTGCATTTGTTGCAATAAAGGAGGAAAGCCCAGTAATAGAAGAAGTTGCACTCATATCAAGATCTCATCAGTATGATGACTGGATCATCGATAGTGGATGCACTCACCACATGACCGGTGATAAGAGCAAGTTTATCAACCTCGAGCTTAGTGACAACGGATCAATTACCTTTGGGAACAATGCTCCCTGTGGCATCAAAGGTAAAGGTTCTATCGCTCTCTGCAACAAAGCCGTCTATGAAGATGTGTACTGGGTTGAAGGACTCAAGTACAACTTGATGACCGTTGCACAACTGAACAACAAAGGATTCCTGCTGGAATTCGGACAAGGTTCCTGTATAGTAAAGAATCGATCCGGAACTCATGTCGCAACCGGTAGACAAAGCAAAGGCAACCTTTTCTATCTTGACTCAATGGAAGGAGCCTGTCTCATAGCCTTGGTCAAAGGAGAATCTAGCAAAATCTGTCTTATGACAAAAGAGGACAACAGCTAGTTATGGCATAGGAGGCTCTACCACATGAACTTTGACAGTATTGTAAAAGTAAGCAAAAAGAAAATGGTAAGAGGACTTCCTGAAATTACAAAGCCCATCAAGGGCGTTTGTAAAGATTGTTAGTTGGGAAAGCTGACCGAAACATCCTTCAGTAGTAAGTCCTTCTCTGTTGAAAAAGTTCTAGATCTAGTGCACACTGACCTATGTGGACCAATGAGAACAAAGAGATACCATGGAGACCGATACTTTATGCTTTTTGTGGACGACTTCTCAAGACTGATGTGGACACTCTTTCTTAAGGAGAAATCAGAAGCTTTCCACATGTTCAAAATCTACAAAGCTAGAGTCGAAAAAGAAACTAGTAAAAGCTTGAAGTGTCTGAGATCAGACAGATGAGGTGAATTTACCTCTCAAGAGTTCACTCACTACTGTGAGGAACATGGAATAAAAAGACAGCTATCTGCACCAAGGACTCCTCAGCAAAATGGAGTAGCAAAAAGAAGAAACAAAACACTGATTGATTGTGCTAGAACATTGCTGATTCAAAAAGATCTACCTCATCACTTCTGGAGGGAAGCTGTCAGTACTGCAGTCTACACACTCAACCGAGTTCAAGTCAAAAAGGGAACTGGTAAGACTCCTTATGAACTTTGGTTCAAACATACTCCCAGTGTAGGATACTTCAAAATCTTCGAAAGTAAGTGTTATGTCAAAAGAGATATGTACTTTGGGAAGTTTGATCCCAAGAGTGATGAGGGAACATTCTTGGGTTACTCTACCAAAAGTAAGGCCTATCGGTGTCTGAACAAAAGAACAAGGAAGATAGTTGAAAGCATCAATGTAAAAGTTGATGAATCTTCAGAACCAAGAATGAAGACCGAACATGATGATCTCAACAGCCTTCAAGGCCTAAACGAAGGGAATGCCTTTGAATTCAACCAAGATATGAATGAAGATGACGGAAAAATATACATGGACAGAAATCTGGAGTAAGAAAATGTACCTGAACCCAATAGGTTGATACAGGAAGGCGAACAAGTTGATGACGCGAACCATGATGAAGACAATGCTCAACCAGAAGAACCAGACAGGGAACAGAGACTTGTCCTTCCAAGGTATATCACATATCATTCTACTGACAATATAATTTGTGACAAACATGGAAACATCCTGACCAGGAAGAAAGCCAAAGAGAACATATGTCTACTTTCATGTATTGAGCCCAAATCCACCAGAGAAGCCCTGGAAGGTGAGTACTGGGTCAAGGCCATGGATGAAGAAATCGAACAAATAGAAAAGAATGACACATGGGAACTTGTGCCTAGACCTCAGGACAAAAATGTCATTGGGACAAAATGGGTCTATAGGAACAAACTGAATGAGGACGGCAAAGTCATCAGGAATAAAGCAAGATTGGTGTGCAAAGGATATGCTCAAGAAGCTAGACTAGACTATGGAGAAAATTTTGCACTAGTGGCTAGATCGGAAGGAGTAAGAATTCTTCTTGCCTGTGCAGCTCACAAAAGGTTTAAAGTCTATCAGATGGATGTGAAGTCTGCATTCCTCAACGGGATATTGGAAGAGGAAGTCTACATTGAGCAACCAGAAGGGTTTGTATTTGCTCAAAAGACTGATATGGTCTGCAAACTAAAAAAGGCTCTCTATGGGCTTAAGCAAGCTTCAAGGGCTTGGTATGAAAGGTTGCATTCATACCTTCTGACCATTAGATTCACAAGAACCGGTGACAACAGCAATATGTATCTCAAAACTGGAAAAGATGGAAATCTAATTGTTGAAATCTTTGTTAATGATATCATCTTTGGAGGGGATGATAGGATGAGCAAAGCCTTTGCTGAAGAAATGAAGAAAGAATTTGAGATGTCTATGATTGGGCCCATAAAATTCTTTATTGGACTACAGGTCCATCAGCTGGAAGAAGGTATCTTCATCTCTCAGTCCAAGTACATAAAAGAAATTCTTAAGACTTTTGGACTAGAAGAATCCAAACCGGTTGGAACACCTATGATAACTAACCTCAAGTTATCAAAAGAGGATGATGCCAAAGATGTAAATGAAACAATGTGTCGGTCCATGATAGGAAAATTGCAGTATGTTGTTCACAGCAAACCAGACATTGCTCATGTAGTTGGCATAGTGGCAAGATTCTCAGCTAATCCCAAAGAAACACATCTGGTGGCAATAAAGAGAATCTTTAGATATCTAAAAGGAACCGAGGAATATGGCTTGTGGTTTCCTCGCCAGGGAGGATTCCAAATAAAAGTCTACACTGATGCAGACTGAGCTGGCAACATTGATGACAGAAAGAGCACAAGCGGTGGTGCCTTCTTTATAGGTGGGAGGATTGTATCATGGACAAGTAAGAAGCATAATTGCATATCACAGTCCACTGCTGAAGCTGAATATGTTGCTGCTGCAATCAACTGCACACAAGTGATTTGGATCAAACAATTGCTGGAAGGTATTCAGGAACAAGTACCTGAACCGATCGCAATTCACTGTGACAGTACCAATGCCATCAACATATCCAAAAATCCTGTTATGCACTCCAAGACCAAGCACATTGCCATCAAGTATCACTACTTGAGGGAACTAGTACAGGATAAAGAAGTAAGATTGGAGTATGTTCCCACCAAAGAACAGATTGTTGATATATTTACAAAGCCATTACCAAAGAGTACTTTTGAGTATCTCAGAGGTAGACTAGGGGTTGTACCCCTCTCAGATCATTCGTAATCCTCAACCGGGAATCATTAGTTCATTATGACTCAACAGAAGGTTACACCTGTAACCTCATCTCTCATGAATTGATGAAAAGGACTGCTGCTCGCAGGGGGAGTAGAGTAGAGAAAGCAAATCTTCCAGATTAGCCTTTTTGGCAATATTGTCAAAAAGGGGGAGAAATTGTGGCATTTGGCTATCGGCAATCAAACTTATTGATAAGTCAGGGAAGTCATGCAAGACTCCAAATACCCTTCACAGTTTTTCCATCAATGCCAAATGGCGAGATTGTTAGCATCGAATGATGGTAACCAGTAAAACTCTCTACTGGTCCAAGTATTGTCATTGATTGGCAAAAGAGAGAGATTTGTCATCTCTATATAGGCTGAAGCTCTAAGAAAATCTACATCAAGAGAGGTTGGTTTGGCAAGAAAAGAACAACTGTAATCCATTGTAACCGATCGCTACACTAAGCATCAGTAACCGGGCAATGCACTTAGTTAGGAAAGAGAGTATTTCAGTATCAATCAAGGACCGAACTACAACCGGTATAGACAATTGCCAACTAGTGTCTATAACACAACTGGGACAGTGCAACCGGTAATCCACGCAAAAGGATGCACACCGAGGACGTGCAACCGGTAAGCCAAGAAAGAGACAATGACAGGGCAAAGACTCTTATCTGTCCATAACATGAAGAACTCAACTGATATTTCATAGGACTCCGGTATAAACTGAGAAAGTCATAGTCAACTGTCTGTTCCAACCAACTCCTTTTACCGGGATTTATTGCAGTAAATCCGGGTGATTTTGAGTCATCTTGGTGATCGGTTTGAGGTGCAGGTAAAGGATTTGAAGCCGGAATCAATGGTTTCTTGAAGCGCGACTGAAGGATTTAAAGCCAGATTCAGTAACTTTAAATCAAAGTGTTATCTCCTATGAAGGAAGGTTCCCTGACACGCAACTGTTGTCTTCTTCATGAAGCGGATAAAGCTAGAGCATGCATCAAATGTTTGCTCAATAAACCAATACTCAACTGAGTGATGTATTCGTAAGAACTCAGGATTAGGTCATGCATTTGAGGAGCAGTTAGTGCAACAAATCAGTATATAATCTTATGCCTGTTGTAAAGAAAAGTTGCCTTCATTCTGCCAAAGAAAAAAAGAGTGAACCTATATGCTACAAAAGCAGGGGTAAAAGAAAGTAAAGAAAGAGAGATAATAGATTGTGCAAAACAGCACAACAGTAGATGAGAATACACCTGTGGTGACCAGTGTTGATTCTCAGCTGAGCGCAAAGAGAGATCTTATCAGGCTAAGCAAAGCCATCTGTAAAGATCACACTTCTATTGTTTTCTAGCAAACTTCAATAGGCAAATCCCAATATTTGGGTGGCCTATAATAGGTCCCTTGTATCGAAATCCCTTAACCGGGTGACATCTCTCAAGGTGTTTTAGAAGTCCTTTAACCAAGCAGGTCCTAACAGACCTTATTATAACAAATCCCTTGACCGGGTCGCATCTAGCAAGTGCATTTTTATCCCTTAAACGGGAAAGCTCTTAACAGGGTGTACTCCAGGAGAGTACAAAATTTGTGAGGTCTCCTCACACCATGATTTTTACCCTAACCAGGTTTCCACATGATAAATCTGGTGTCATTTTGTGATTGCTTACTTACTGTTATTATTTGCTTAAATCTATTTGCCTTTTGTGCTATAAGTTTACTTCACTGGATTCAGCTATAGAGAAAGAAGAGTTTTTACAAGTGTTGATTCACCCCTCCCCTCTTAGCACTGGTTGGGATTGTCAGAAGTAATAAATAAAGTGAGGAATCATCTGTCATTAATACGGAGGCCCAAATGAGCTCGGATGCCAATGTGTGATAGCTCTCCGGAAAGCTCTCGACGAGACGCTCCAAGTCCACTACTGAAAACCTGAGAATTTTGAACCCTGCTGACTTACTATAAATAGTAAGTACCCTGGAAACTTGCGGAAACTGCTCCGATTGGCCTGGAACTAAAACCACCAAGGCCAATTATCTCCTGATGCACTGCCACGCCACGGTTAGCCTTTCGGGCCAAGGCAAAAAGGCTAACAACACCACAATATAATGTACCCCAAAAAGGGGACATTACAATCATCCCTTCTCGGAGATTGCTTGCCCTCAAGTAATCGGTAACTGCATGTTGAGATCAAATACTTGTGTCCCAAACCAACCTCAGGGAAGTGGCTCCCCCAATCTGTCATGTGAAACTGACCCAATCATTATGCTTCGATCCGTGAAGCCACTCAAACAATAACCAAACAACAGCCCATATAAGGTCGGGATTCCAAACCTCTGCAGGATCTGTTGAACCAATCTGCCCTGTGCTGCTATCATCTGTAAGGAAGGTCTCAACCCAACTGAGAACCTCACTCCAACTAGGACCTTCCGTGCCTCTATGATCATATGCCGAAGAACCCCAAATCTCATGTCGACCAGTTCCAACAACGAGAACCAACCTCAAGTATGCCCCTTTGAATTGTTGTCTGAACCAGAAGCTGTGCTGAAGAGGCAAACTGTCAAAACCGCCAAATAAGGCTTCCACCTGCGATGCACTGAACTGTCTACCGGAAACCCCAAATCAGCATAAGGACTCATTGACTATCTCTCAATACCCAAAGTCATACAATGTGTACCATTGTGTGAAAAATTCAGACCAACCAACATAACTAGCATGTCAAACTCGATAACCCCGTACTGAATAAGTCCTACCTGATGAACATCATCACCGAGTGGTAGTGTAAGAAAAGACATCACTCATCATGCCACAAGATATAGCTACCTCTCCTGGGTTGCGGGTACACAAACCACAATGCTCATCAACTGAGCTCCTCCCACTACTCCAACCCGATGACCGAGGCTCACCTTTGATGACTGCACCTGGGTCCCAGACCCTTCAACTAACATCGTCCTCATCCTGGGGATAGGAAGTATCTCCCTCATCTAACTCAAAGAGGGGATTATCAAATGTCCATTCAGCACCCATCTCAAACAAAGAGTTATCCATCTTCTGAAAGTGATCCAACTCACCAAGAAACTCTCGATGACCCAAAGATCTCCTCGGACAATTGTCCAAGTCATAGGTTTGTTGTATGTTGTCAAGCTCCTAAATCACTTCCTGATAGAATTCAGATCTATCCTTGTCATCCTGCTCCCTGAACTGGCTATAGACCACAATCTGATTTCTCGCCTCCTGTAGAGCGATATGAGTATGCTCCAAGGTGCCCTGAGTAGTACTAAGCTCCTTATTGAGCTTATCAGCCTCAACCTCCTTATTCCTCAACTGCTCAGCATAATTCCCAGCAACTTGTAACAGGCGGTCACGGTCTGTAAGAAGTTTCAAATACTCTGATTTCCAATCCTCAAACGCTGCCCTGACTCCCTGTAAACCTGCAGTAGAGGATCCAATCCCTCGGTTGTCTTGCCCTTGATCTCTCTGAGTTGTCCTGTACAGATCATCAATGATCTAGTGAGCGCTATCATGGTGAACTAGCGCTGCAATAATGGCGTCATCGCTAACTTTCAGCTGACTCTTTAAGACACACTTCTCATCAATGTTACCTTGAGATGTACTACCAAAAGGGTCATCCATATCAATGTGATGCAAAAGTGAAGTGCTGCTAAAGAAGTCACAAATTCCTCATTACCGGAATCGCTGAAGGTCTTCGGCTGGTTACCATAACTTATAACCATGGAGTTATCAAACTCCGCCACCAAGTCTCCAAAGTAGAGTGCTGAACACTCACCACCATGTCCCGAAAGCGGGGAAGTCTCAGCTGTAATGTTTCTATCACTAGGCTGCCATCTATCTTCACCTTGTTCAATCTTGCAAGCATGCCACTGTGACCAGCCCTCCTGGCATAAGAAACAAATTTGCCCTGCACTCACTAAGTCCTGGTCTATCACCGGGGATCTTGCAACCTGTAAGCCTAATGATGCCCATTCGTTTTCAGATAACGAACTCATGAATCTTTCAGCCAGAAGCTTAATTAATTCAGTTGAGAGTTCATATGTCATGGGTACGCTCCTTATTCCTCCTCTCCATAATGCCAACAATTCAGATCGCAATTGTTTGCATGTCATAGTCCTCTTCCAAGATTGAGGATAAGATAGTCATAATGCATGTCTTCACCCCAACCGGATGACGCTCCCTATAATTGTCTAGGAGACACCGATATAATTGCTGAATCATTTCATCATAACCAAGATTCAGCATGTGACTGAAAATTTTAGTGCTGGTCACTAACTCCAAGATTTTTACCTGTGTACCAAAGGTAGAATCTCTATCATATTTCAATCCATCTAAGCTATCTACAATCAACTATAACACCTGTCTCCAAATATGCTCGGTGTAAGGAATAATGGGAGCTGTGGTGCGAGTGATCTCATTGAGACATGAGGTGACTGCAAGCCTAACATCTCGAAGTGGATGACTCATAAATCTTCATTGCACTAAGGCAACCATTGTGGGGTGCATGACCCAATTAAAAAGCCTGCAATCAGCTTGATCTATCCTGGATAGATATGAATTTATTTCATTAAGTTTGGCCAGCATGCTGCTTGTAATTTTCTGCTCCTCTAATTGCCATCCAAGGCAACATAACTCATTGCCTATGTCCATTTCCTTTCGGATATCTCTGAGCTGCACACCGTAAAATGTGCCATTGAATTCATGCGAGAACAATGGGCTTTCTAATGACTCCATGAATTAATTTTCTCCAAATTCGTGCCAAAGACTGAATTGTTTTTGTAACTCTGAAACGCTGTCTCCACAAAACTAATTCTGATTTGTCAACACTTCTTGACTCAATTCTGGCTGTGAGTGTGCAGTAAAGTCCACTATTACAGACTTATTGATAACTCCCTGCAATTGAAGTTCTCCCTCTAAATTCTCTGCAATGATATTTTGTTCTCTAACTCTCCCGTCCAGCTTAATTCCTTTTCAAAATTATTTGCCCGGTGATATATGTACTCTGATTTAATACATCTACTCTCAGAATACACAACATGAGAGGATATGACTGTTATTTTCTCCAACCAGGAACACTGTTGTCAAACCGATAATGGTGCAAACAAGTGGAGTCTGAAAGAGATGTGCTAATTCTAGGATACCTGTCAACTTTCACCTAAATCAACGGCGAGTATAGACAGATGGGAATAATACGATGGCAGGAAAAGAACTCTGTTTCAATCACCAATGGATATTCTGCAAATATTAAACTTAATTTTTTCGAGACTTCCAAATCTCCTTGTCAATTTATTTCTACGGCATATGCGGTGAATAAGATAGCGGCGTCCCAGGTAAAAAAGATATCGCTCAACCTCAGGACTGCCCCAAAATATTGATCAATATTCCACACGGGAATTTTTTCAAAAAATTTAGCCGTAGGTATCAATATGAAATTACTAGCCTAATATAACTCAGAAAACTTTATAATTATCGCACCAATATAGGATCAATATATTTCATCGAGTGGAACCAATAATGTTTTTTTTTAATTTTTAAATATTGCCCAGGAATGAGCTAAAATCTTAACATATAATTTCCCAAACATTCGCAGCAAAACATTGTATTAAAAGCATCCGCTAATATTTAATTTGAAATTTCACCGCAAATATCCATTTCTTCAAAGTCCATATAATATATATCTCCTTTCAAATGCCCGATGAAATAATCAAAGGGAATATATCGAACCTTGCCTTTAAATAATTTCAATGCTAACAAAGGAATTTTGGGACCCACAATTATTTAAATAATTTCTCCCGACTATAAAGTTCCTCCCACCAACATTGAAGTATTTCGTGCACCACATAGGTAGATATAATTTCCCTTATTCTTTACCAAAGTTAGCACATTCACCGCATGGATAGAGCGACTTATCATATACGGGCTTCATTACCATCAAAACATTAATCAAAAATATTTAGTATTTCCATCGGATGATTTCCTTCAAAGTCATTATCGGGATCCACAAAGAAAAGGATACCACCACGACACTTGCCCAATGTAACGCCTAGATGAAACACCCAAATGACATCTTCCAATTGCCTTGTCGTTTCTTTCCTATTGCAAACTACCGTCCCTGACCAAACTTGATTCCTTCCCAAAATACTTTCTTGTCAGTCTGTGACAGCACTCCCAGACTTCACGGTAGTCACCATAGAGTAAACCGCACAGGACTCCCAGTCTTGTCAATTCATTTGTTGATACATGAGATATCCGCCTTACTCGCACTGATAATAAGTCATTCACAATATTCAATCACGGTAGATTCAACATTCATTCAATACGCATAGTATTGGTTAGTCTCCTCTTCTTCACAAAATCGACCCTTCTCAGCGATCATGCAGGTTCTGATTCCTCCGCAGAGCATTGTTTCTTTGGCATTATTTTTTTTGTTAACTCCTCTTTCTTATGTATATGAATTGAGGATGCGGTTAACTTTCTGTGACCACCAGTACTAGTCAGCCCAAAAGTAATGGATTTCCCAACTCTTAACAAGGACTCCACGACACTGGAAATTACTATTTTCACCTTGATAAAATAAAATGCCGACATCATACGGCTCCTGTTTCATAGTCTCTGGTCTCATTGCATAACAGAAATATCAAGTTCACATCATTTCTAGCGGCTTTATGATACTCAACATTAAATATCTCTTTTTTCTCCATATATACAAATTGACCCACAAATCAATTTCTCAATTAAAATAAAATATTCAAAGTATGAACACTTTCATTCTCAGATTGCAAAAAAAAAATCATTCTTTTGCTGAAGAAATAGACTCAGATCCCTACAGATTTCTCACTAATGGAGATTTCACAATTTTGCCTTTTTGAACTGCACAGGCTGGCAGGAAAAGAGGCTCTGATACCATTGAAATGACCCTAACCGGCCATTTACTAAATTTCACCAATAAATCTTAAGCAGATTTGAAATAAACACTAACATGCAATTAACCAGCAGATACTCCCAAATAACCAGCAGATTTATTCATAGAACCAGCAAATACAATCTCATGAAATAACTCAGAAAATGGTATGTATTTTACAACAGCAATACAAAACCATAGATTATTACATTCCAATCTCAACTACAGGCAAATAACAGTAAGACTGGATGATAAAGCACCTGGTAAAGCAATGGCGAACTCTGAGTGAATCCGCACCGGGATGAATCGGGTTTCCGTCCAATCCACCAAGAAATGCTGAAGGTTTCCGTCCTCAGATTTCTGATTCGATAGCTGAAGCTTCTCGAATCCTCAAGGAGAAATAATATTCATAAACTGAAGCATGTTGAATGAGACTCCAAAACCTCCTCTTATGGCTGCAGCTGTGACTCTTCAGTTTCCCCACTGTGACTCTTCGTATGCCCATTTCATCTCTTTATACTTTCACTTAAGCCACTTTTAAATAAATTGACCGTTGAGTTATAAAGTGAAATAATAAATAAAGAGAGGAATCATCCGTCATTAAAACGGAGGCCCAAACGAGCTCGGATGCCAACGTGTGATAGCTCGCCGGAAAGCTCTCGACGAGACGCTCCAAGTCCACTACTAAAAACTCGAGAATTTTGAACCCTTCTGACTTACTATAAATAGTAAGTACCCTGGAAACCTGTGGAAACTGCTCCGATTGGCCTGGAACTAAAACCACCAAGGCCAATTATCTCCTGGTGCACTGCCATGCCACAGTTAGCCTTCCGGGCCAAGGTGAAAAGGCTAACAACACGGCACAATATAATGTACCCCAAAAAGGGAACATTACATGTTATTCAGAAGAAAATACAAAATTGGGGTACTAAATCCCCTCTGCAATGATATTTGGATGCGATCTAGCACCCCAAATTGATTATGTCATGGGGTCAGCTCTAAGTGACTTATGTTTTCTAGTCCACATTTCTAACCAAGGTTAAAATCAAGGTTTCTGTCTTACCCAAGTTAATCAAAGATTAGAACCTTAACAATTCATGTTGAAAGCTTTTAACCTTTAATAGTATGAATGTAGTGAGAGACGTGTCTCGATCTTTCCATAGGGTTTTGGTTGTGTGGCACAACCTTGTACACTCAACCTTAACAACAGGTCCTGCCATGCCTTTACTTAGTTGTTTTGGAATTCAATTTAGAAGCAATTCATGCAAGATTTTGACACTTGTTCAAATCTCACAGCATCTCAACACGAGACAAGCCTGACAGTCATCTACCAGTCCTCAACCACTAAGAAATTTCACTAAATCTTTCAAACATCCTCATTTCAACAATAGGCAAAAGCTTGATGATCTAAAACATGTAGATCTTGACAAGTGATAAGCCTTGGAAATGCAAATTGTAATACATCCTTTTGTATCCCTGAACATGCTTTTTGTATCAAGCGAAATACTCCTAACAAAATTATTTCCAGCCATTTTATTTATGAAGTGATCTTTGTTTTATATTATAATTATTGTAAATAAATTGATTGCCTTTTAAGTAGAATAAGGTTGAATGGACTAATAATATGGAAATAGTTTGCTAAGTTGTTTTATACAGTTTCTTTTATGTAGTTCTAAAAGTTCAATTCAACCAACATGCTGCACAAGATAGATATTCCACTACAAAAGTTTTGCTACACAAGCTAATACCTTGTTGTGCAAGGTAATTCTATCATGCAAGCTAATTGTTCAGCTGTCTGAAACAACCAATTTTCTGCTCAAGATAACCACTCTATTGAGCTACATGTCAGATGTCAGTTGTCTATAAAAGCAGCATTCCAAAACGAGTACATTACAAAGCAAGGTTCAGAAGAGGTTGTATTTGTTGCACAACATTCCAAATAGTTGTTAGGTTGGTATCTGCCGAGGAGAACTACCCAAACAGAAGAAATATAGAGAAATAATCTGTTTTGCAAATTGCAAAGGTTGTTTCCAAGTTGTGTAAATGGCATTCTGTTTTGGATATTGTTACAAGAAGATGTGTAATGCCCCCAATTGGTAGTTGGGTTGGCCAGCACCAAAAATTTCAAATAAATAAATAAATTAGCAAAATTATTAAATAATTGATTCAAGGGCTGACTTGGCATGAAAAAATATTAAATAATTTCACAACAGCCCTGGGCTGACCTTGCTGCGATTTGTTTCAGGTGGATTAATGGAGCTTGGCCAACATGTTGAATAGGATATGTATTCATGTAGAGCAACATGGCTAGAGAAAGGCATTGAAGAAGTTTATTTACATTGTGGATTAAACAAATGCTCTGCTTTCTCAGATGCAAACCTGAGAAGCATATTGTAGTGGGACAAAGACCCCTGCCACTCATTTGCATTAAATGAATGTAGTGATCTCGTTGACGCCAACCCAGGAGTTCTGATCCGATTAAAGGCAACACCTCTGGCTCTTTGGGGATGAATTCATCTCTCCTGCACGTCTTAGATGACAGCAGGAGTATAGGAGCCGACATATATTTGAGGGAGGCGCCCTAGTTATAATCTGATTGTTAAAATGGCATGATACTGAGTGCTTCATCACAAGTAGTAGTTGTAAAGACTGAATTTTGTCACTACAAATAGTAAGAAGGGAATGATAGGAAGGCATACAGAAAATGCATGAAACTTGATTATATCATCAGCAAAGGAACCATGCGGGGGTGAGGCACCTTAAAATGCTAGCCCCAATCTGCAATCGATCACCTTGACTGAGATCAGAAGGACGGGGCATGGTGAATGGACAGCAGTAAGAATTCATGCCGTGAGTCTCAATTATTGATTTACGAATTCTGGTTCTCTAGGAACTTTTGTTTGTAAACAATGAAGTCTGATCACTTTAAGTCTGTGTATGTACACTGAACTGATGACATAAATCAAAGAAGTTGATTACTGTTATGTGCCCTAGATATATATTTTCCAACTACCATGTTGCTGAGTCATATAGTAATCTGAAAATTGGATTAGTGATTGTATGAATCTGCTGTAGATTAAATTATTGTGAAGTTTGCACTTTGCACTATTTATGGTGTTGGTATATCTCAGTGGTATCAGAGCCACCTTCCTGCCAACTGGTGAGAAGTTTGTGGAGACAGCTTTATGAAATTACAAAGCTATGGATCTAATGCCATTAGAAGGTCAACCTGCTAAATAAGTGGCTAGATGTCATGCCAAATATATGAACTTTGGCCTGTCTATCCAACAAGATATAACCTTTACTGAATATTTTGAGTTGCAAACATACCGATAAAGGAGAAGAAGATATGGGAAGCAGCCATGCAAGGAGAGTTTTGGATTAGAACGATGGGATCAGAAGAGGTACACACTTGAAGCCATCAAAATCTTTAAAGAATAGTTAGGGCTTTCTAATCAAATTAAAATTGTACCTTCTTTTGAGGATTATTTGGGATATCTAGATTGGATAAATCCAAGTAAAAGGAGACTTTATGACAACATACGAATAAGAAAGGAAGAGGAATATTCAACAGCAGCAAGGGTGGAACCTGAAATGGAGAAGAATGAAAAAGCACAAGACAAGCTCAAGAAAGATGTGATGATAGTGGAGCAGAAAGAAAGGTCAATGTTTCAAGTTAACGAATAGGTGGACTCCTCAATAACAGAAGATAGTAATGTTCAAGAATCATGAATCCAAACTTTAGGTAAGAACATAATTAGCTCATGTAATTATGATGATTCATAGGGTATAAGAATGATGGGACCCTATGATATTATGCAAAATATTAGCTTTGATGTTGTGATTATTGATTTGTTTGGGTCTGAGTGCCAAGAAGAATTGAAGGATTATCTAGAAAATCCCTTGAATATGCATTCTGATTACATGGAGATGAGCTAAAAAACATTCACACTTCTTAGTTCCAAGATTGATAAGCTCAGTGATGAAGTTTGGAAGGCAGATGTTTACATCAGAATAGCGCAGGAGAGTGGCAAAGCAGAGATTCTGAGCTGCTATGGGATCCTTTCATCTGATTCTGGAATGCAGGTGCAGATTGATTGAGGACAAGCTGTCTCCACGATGGAAGGAGTGTAATCTCCCTGATTTGTGGCTGGGTGGGCCAGCACCAATATTTGAAATAAATAAACAAATTAGTGAAAATATTAAACAATTGACTCAAGGACACACTTTGATGGCGTGGGAATCTAGGCTGACTTGGCATGAAAAAATATTAAAATATTCTACAACAGCTCTGGGCCAACCTGGCTAGGATCTGTTTGAGGTGATTTAATTGAGTTTGGCCAACATGTTGAATAGGACATGTATTTATTAGACCGATGTGGCTAGAGAAAGGCATCAAAAAAGTCTATTTACATTGTGCATTAAACAAATGCTCTGTTTTATTAGAAGCAAACCTGAGAAACATATTGCAGTGGGATGGAGACCCTGCTACTCAACTGCATAAAGTGAATGCAGTGATCTCTTGGACGCCAAGCCAGGATTTCTTATCTGATTACAAGCAACATCTCTGGCTCTTTGGGGACAGATTTATCTCTGCTGTGTGTTCAAGATGGCAGCAGGAGTATAGGAACCGACTGATATTCAGACATGGAGGTGAGATCCTCACAAACGTATATTCAAAGGAGGCGTCAGAGTAAATTCAATTCTTACAATGGCGCATTCCTGAGTACTCCGTCACAAGTAGTTGTAAAGACTAAGTTTTGTCATTACAAATAGAAGAGAAGAAAGGTGTGATAGGAAGGCATTCAGAAGATGCATGAAATCAGGTATATCATCAGCAAAGGAACCATATGGCAGAGAGGTGCATGACTGTCTGAGGTGTGGTGGATATTGCTTGCAACTTAAAATGCAAGCCCCAATCTTCAATCGATCACCTTGACTGAGATCAGAAGGGTGGCGGATGGTGAATGGACAGCAGTAAGAATTCATGCCGTAGTCTCAATTATTGATTTAGGAATTCTGGTTCTCTAGGAACTTCTGTTGGTAAATGATAAAGTATGATCACTTTATGTCAGTGTACATACACCTAACTGACGACATGAATCAAAGAAGTTAAATACTGTTTTGTGGCCTGTTGGGTGGATATTTTGCAACCGACAGTTTTGGGAAAAAATCCAGTCGCAAAATAGGTATACCAGCCACAGCGTATGAGACAATGTCTCTCCTACCTTAAAGGGAAGGCTCCCCCTTCTCACTGTTCCTTGGATCAACTCAAGGTAAGCAAGAAGTTAAGAGATTATCAAATATGGTGTTACGAATATTCCTTCTTATCTTTCAAGAAGGAATTCACTTACCCGAAGAACGAGTAATGGGCAAAACTTTAATCTCTAAACTACACTTCTATCTAAAAGCTGGAAACAGTGATACCGATAAACCAACACCAACTCACAAGTTGATTGAAAAGCGTACCGGCTTGGCTCTAATACATGTTTATCTAATCTATAAGAAATACTTCTACCATTGGGGCGCACAGACTTCCAGAAGTAGAGACTTTCTAACTATTCTAACAAAGTGCATGAAAATAAGATGGTAATATAACCTACAGTCACAACTTCTAGTTTTATATTACCACAACTGCTCCCAATCACAGCTTCGGCTCCGATTGTTTCTGATATTCACTTTGCTCTTAATAAAACACAAGAATAACATAAATATAAAGATAGTAAAACCAAATTGTAGTCACAGCTTCCAATTTGATTTACCACAATTATACTCAGTCACAGCTTCAGTTCCAATTGTTTCTTTCTATTCACTTTTCTCCAAAATAGTACTACACAATCACAATTATGCTTGCACAAGTTTGGCAAAGCTTTCTTGCATAAAATTAAAATGGTTTTTACAATGAGGGGCATTCCATTTATAGGAAAAGAAATGAGAAAAAGGAGGAAAAAGTGGGAGCAACTCAACCACTTTGACCTGGTAAAACTAGGTGAGAAGAATTATTGGATTACATGTCATGAGGACATGCAATCGAATTACATGTAATTGCATTGCATGCAATTCATCTTCTTCAATCTACAAAGCATGAAAACTAAAACAAGAAGGTGAAAAAAAGTGAATTAATCCTTGAAACTATCAAGGAAGGCGTTATATTTGGCAATACAATCATGAACCATAGGAAGATCTGGAATCTTCATTGTCTCTTAAATGGCTTGAACCCTGATTGCATTTGTATGTGCTGGTTTCACAATTTTGTAATCATCTACAAGACAATCCCTTGAGTGTTTTGCCACAAATTTATATGCAACAAATTTGTTCATCGTATGTGCTCCAAATTCTTCAGAATCAAAATCAGCATTAACTCTGTCAGTGTATTATGTAGTCATTTCCTCTTCAGTGAAGAGGTTATCATCTCTGGTAAGTTCCTTGCATCCTATTTGCCTAAGATTGTTGGTGATGTCCACTTCTACTGCTTGACAGCTCTCCATATCCCCTTGTAGCTTTGCCAAAAGCTTTTCCATTCCCTAGACTTTGTCGATCCTTTGCAAGTTATTGGTCATGTCAACATACCCAATCTTTGTATCTGAGATTTGATCAAGAGTTGATGAAACAAGTGAGGTTGTGGTATGAGCCAGCTCTTTGTAATATTGACATTTCATCTTTCCTTTGACTTTTGATGGTGCTGACATATCCTATGCTGCAACATGGAAATTGTAAAGGGTAGATACATCATCTGAGGAGATTAGATCCGTGAGAAGGTTAGGTTTTGGTTTGCAATGATAGATCTATGAAGAACAAGGTGTTCAGAGTATTGATTAGATACTCATAGAACACGTGTTGGCTGGAAGTGAAACAAATAGCACATGTATGTGGGCAAAAAGGGGCAAAATCGGACTTATAGAGATGGATTGCATGTGGAGCTTTGTTTGAATGGTCAAGAATGCAAGTTGGATGCATACGGACATGTGTAAATGATAATTTTCGTACTTAAAAGAGTGACCTTTTACCAAAATCGGATTCTTGAGAGGTGATTACATGTAATGAAAATGACATGTTTTACATGTAATGAGTTTGAGAGATGTAATCACGTGTTGGAGAATGAAGGATGAATTGACATGAATGGAGGAAGCATGTATGCACTTTCATTCTTGAGAGAATGACTTCAACTTTCTTAAAAAATGAAAACAAAACAAACAACAAAAAAGCAAGCAAACAAAAATAAAAACAAAAACATACCTCTTGCTATTGACTCAAACATGACAAACTTGAAGAAATTCTTCTACATGCAAATCCGTTTTTGAGTGTTGGGTGATTTTTATGCATTGGCTAGGAGAAGATTTCAGCTTATTTAAACACAAAATGCAAAATACATGGGCTGCACTTGAACAAATAGATAAAAATGAGTCAGATAATGCAATAATGTAGGAAAACAAGTGAGAAATACAAGCAAAAACAAATACATTTATTTACTTGGAGCTCAATGAGCCAAAAATGGAAGGAGAAGTTGAAATGGACTTGTCTTTCCCAAAATCGGATTCTCCAAGTGTATTTGCATACAACTTTGAAGATTTTGACCAATTCCAAATTGCAAAAATGTGGTCTCAAGATGCAAATACATGAGACATTTTTTGCATGTATTTGCCCAAAAACAAACTTTCAAACCCTTCCAATGCAAAACGTTTTTGGAAAGAATGAGTTGCTGGGCTGTAAAGAGCCCAGCTGGCTCTCTATTGCAAACTGGATTTTCTAATTAAATTTGCAATTGTTTTTTTGTATTTTCAAACATATACAATTTTTTTTGATAAATTTTCCAAACTTATAAAAATCATAACAGCATCAAAGAACAAACTCTAAGTCCACCAGCATTGACAATGACCAAAATAATGATTTCACATATAACATCTCATTCACCAATAATATTTTAACATAAATATTAACGACAATGGCACCTTATAGTGAAAAGGATGAACACAGCCTTGCAATGAAGGGAATGAACTGTAAATCCTTGATGCGCCTCTACCCTTGCATTCCCATAGTGAAAAACAACTACCAATTCGCTGCTACACTTCCCAGAAATTAACGCACCAGTCCTGGGTATTGAACGCAGCCCCAATTGAGTAATCTCTAGCTACCGAATACAATGCAGACCCTTAATGCCAAAGCAGTGCTGCGAATTAAGTCTGATTATCATCAATTTTCTGAAACACCACTTCCAGAATTATATACGTAGCTTCCCAGATTGTAGATGCAGCTTCTAAGTCACAATATACACTCCTTGTGCAGCCCACAACCCACTGCTAATAATGTACGACAGTCTAATTCTCCCAACGTAGCTCCTAAGATAAAGAAGTACCGCATTAATTACTCCATACAGCAACAGCCCAGACTTAACGCTGTTGTCTCACATTCATAGCCAATACAAATCTGCAAATACAATTATCAATTTCGCTCCAGCTCTAAAACAAAACAAATTGCTATACTTTAGCAGCAATTTGAACTATCAAATTCAAACAACCTTCCACAATACTTCAGCAGTGGATAATAAATCCTCAGAACAGACCATTATACTTCAGCAAAGGCACAAACTTCAGAACCTTAGAAAAAACCACAAAGGCAACAAAAGCAAATCAATATTCAAGCGTGCTTTCTCCAAAGAAATGAGCTCATATTTATAATGCTTTGTTGATAAAAGTTTCTAAAAGAACTCAACTTTTGAAATTGTGAAAGTTTCCCAAATGATCTCCACTCAACACAACTCCCTTTTAACAACTTCCTTTAAAACATTATTATAATAAGATATCATTATAATAATGCGACTTGGGTTTAATAATCAATTAAATAATGGCCCCTTCCAATGATGACTTAACCCTCAACTTAAGTGAAATTATAAAGTTAGATTATAACTTTATAATAAGCCATTTAATAATTTAATAATAATTTCGCCACTAAAAATGTAATAACTCCCAAAATACTCATCATTTAAATATGTCGTCTGAAATAGGAGTTACACCTATTATTTCTCCATGTGACCAAATGCACTTTCCAAAAATAGAAAGGTCCATCTCAATCAACACCCAACTTACCACAAATAGTAAGTACACAAATCTATGCCCAAATGAAGTCCAATCTGAGCCAAACAAAGACCAACCTGTAGCTTATTGAATTGTGGAGAAGACAAGGCCCTCCCAAGCCAAGCCATTGCCTCAGAAGACCCTCTATCCACAATAATTAGCCTACGAGGATCAAAATAATAGGCTAATCCTTGAAACACCAATGCTGGCAAAAATGGGGACATTACAGTCCTCCCTCCCAAAGATTGCTTGTCCCCAAGCAATCCGGAGAAAAATGAACATCATAGTCCACCTGGATCCCAAGGATAGAATGGAGTAATGTCCCTATCATCACCACACTCCAACAAAAATAATTCCAACATCAACAGTACCAACTGCAGCGTTTGAGAAACTAAACTCAACACTCGAACTGATGATACTGAGACAGGAACATCACATGGGAGTAACTCAACCATGAGTAACTTACACGAAAGCAACTCAACCGACAAACCAGACTTGCCCCCAGTCTGTGTGCCAACTAAACAATCATACCAGTCATCAAACAGATGCATCGATGGACTCTATAACTGGTAGATATCCTTCACGTGAGGATCAAATGTAAAACTGTAAGCACTCCTCACTGTGTACACCTCTATAAATTGCTCAACAAAATCTGACTGGCATCCTATAAAAACTGTGTGATCATCTAGTGTACTGAAAGAATCCCAATCATCATCATCATCATCATCCTCACTCATCACCTGAAAGGGATCATTGTTGAACTCAAATAATGGATTGTCATGTGACATAGTGACATCAATATCAAATAAAGGATTGTTCACAAAGTGAACAACTCCTGCATGCATATCTGAATAAGATATCTATGAGCTGTGAGAGACATGATGTGTAATCTGCTCTACCTGAATGGACTCGTGTCTCTGAGAATCCTCACTATCTACAATAAGTCGTAAACTATGATCCTGGGATTCATCCAAAATCTCCTTGGAGCCATCACCCAACATCCCACAGGGGGTGTCATACCCAATGCGGCTCATAGCATCCTCAAATGTATCATCAAATGTGTCCATACTATCTGCATCCACATTTCCTACTAAAGCCTCAACTACTGACACCTGACTCTGCACACATGACTCAACGTCACATTGTGCACCAATAATGTTGGAGCATGAACCACCATCTACTGACTCCGCTATAACGCCTAGATCACCAACATCATAGCTAGGTGACTCCATACCTGCATCGGTCCCATATGAGGAAGCCGCTGCCTCTTGTACTGGAGCAACACTATGATAGCTGACATAAAAGTCTCCAATAACAACTCCCTCCTCGGAAGAGTCTAAACACTTAGTGATAACTACAACATCAGTTGCCTCTGAACTAACTATAGCGACTACTCTAGGAGCCTCAACATGTTGATGCTCAGCGCTGTTGTCAACCAATGGTACTGATACATCCACATGTCCCTGTGAAATAAATCCATCATCAGCACTGCGGATAGGACTAGCAGGTGTTGTACTAAATATAGGTACATTTGGATCATGGGCACTTGTCGGGGGAAACTCAAGCTTTATTCCTTGCAACCTCAATGTCAACCTTCTAAAGGCAGAAACCATATACCTCACTGCCCTGTCAACTGTTTCTGGATCCAACAAGCTCTCCGCCAATGTCTATTGATGAAGCCTAAGTCTTTCCATACTTTCCATCAAGGCATTTATTTCCTCTCTTTTTCCCAAACTGCTACGCTGACTCTCAGAACTAGGCCTCCTGTATTTGTCCATAGCTAGGAAAGCGGGAGTGCTGGTCACTCTTAATATAACATCAGAATTAAAATGAATTTCATACCCCACAGGATGGCAGGAAACAGGCTCTGATACCACTGTAAAGAGCCCAGCTGGCTCTCTATTGCAAACTAGATTTTCTAATTAAATTTGCAATTGTTTTTTTGTATTTTCAAACATATACAATTTTTTTTGATAAATTTTCCAGACCTCTGAAAATCATAACAGCATCAAAGAACAAACTCTAAGTCCAACAGCATTGACAATGGCCAAAATAATGATTTCACATATAACATCTCATTCACCAATAATATTTTAACATAAATATTAATTACAATGGCACCTTATAGTGAAAAGGATGAACACAGCCTTGCAATGAAGGGAATGAACTATAAATCCTTGATGCACCTCTACCCTTGCATTCCCATAGTGAAAAACAACTACCAATTCGCTGCTACACTTCCCAGAAATTAACGCACCAGTCCAGGGTATTGAACGCAGCCCCAATTGAGTAATCTCCAGCAACCAAATACAATGCAGACCCTTAATGCCAAAGCAGTGCTGCGAATTAAGTCTGATTATCATCAATTTTCTGAAACACCACTTCCAGAATTATATACGCAGCTTCCCAGATTGTAGATGCAGCTTCTAAGTCACAATATACACTTCTTTTGCAGCCCGCAACCCACTGCTAATAATGTACGACAATCTAATTCTCCCAACGCAGCTCCTGAGATAAAGAAGTACGACATTAATTACTCCCTACAACAACAGCCTAGACTTAACATTGTTGTCTCACATTCATAGCCAATACAAATCTGCGAATACAACTATCAATTTTGCTCCAGCTCTAAAACAAAACAAATTGCTATACTTCAACAGCAATTTGCACTATCAAATTCAGACAACCTTCCACTATACTTCAGCAGTGGATAACAAATCCTCAGAACAGACCCTTATACTTCAGCAAGGGCATAAACTTCAAAACCTCAGAAAAAACCACAAAGGCAACAAAAGCAAATCAATATTCAAGCGTGCTTGCTCCAAAGAAATGAGCTCATATTTATAATGCTTTGTTGATAAAAGTTTCTAAAAGAACTCAACTTTTGAAATTGTGAAAGTTTCCCAAATGATCTCCACTCAACACAACTCCCTTTTAACAACTTCCTTTAAAACATTATTATAATAAGATATCATTATAATAATGCGACTTGGGTTTAATAATCAATTAAATAATGGCCCCTTCCAATGATGACTTAACCCTCAACTTAAGTGAAATTATAAAGTTAGATTATAACTTTATAATAAGCCATTTAATAATTTAATAATAATTTTGCCACTAAAAATGTAATAACTCCCAAAATACTCATCATTTAAATATGTCGTCTGAAGTAGGAGTTATACCTATTATTTCTCCATGTGACCAAATGCACTTTCTAAAAATAGAAAGGTCCATCTCAATCAACACCCAACTTACCACAAATAGTAAGTATACAAATCTAAACCCAAATGAAGTCCAATCTGAGCCAAATGAAGACCAACCTGTAGCTTACTGAATTGTGGAGAAGACAAGGCCCTCCCAAGCCAAGCCACTGCCTCAGAAGACCCTCTATCCACAATAATTAGCCTATAAGGATCAAAATAATAGGCTAATCCTTGAAACACCAATGCTAGCAAAATTGGGGACATTACATGGGCGTTTTTGGAGAAAAATGCACTCTAATCATGCCCTTGCATGAGATGTTTTTGGCTGAAAATGCTAAAAATGTGTTCTTGAAAGGAAGATACATGCATTTGGAAAAAAATCAGACTCTTCAAGGGCATTCGCATGTATTATTTTTGGCTGGAAATGCATTTGTGAATAACAAAAATCCAAATAGCACCTTTTAGATGCATATACATGGTTTATTTTTGCATGCAAATGACTTAGAAGAAGTCTCCAAGCAAAATCGTGGTCTTGAGATGCATTTACATGTAATGTTTTTGGATGCAAATAATGTCTTTGGTGTAAATCGCACTCTCTAGATGCATTTACATATGTTATTTTTGAATGGAAATCCCCTTTTCATGTGAATCGCACTCTCCAAGTGCATTTACATGTCTTTTAAAACTTGCTTTTACATGTAATGGGCTTGAGAGATGCAATTACAAAAAAATTGCACTCTCTAGATGCATTTGCATATTTTATTTTTGACATCATATGCAAATCGCACTCTCCAAGAGGAATTGCATGTATGCATTACATGTTTTTCATCAAGTTTTTAGCCTTTTTACATGCAAATCGGATTCTTGAGATGCAATTGCTTGTAAAGTAGGAAAATGAAGTCACGTTGTTGCATTACACAACTTAAGTGATTTATTTAGCACATGTCTAATTGTTTATTGAGTCTAATATTACTAAAGGGGTCAAAAATAACATTTACACTATATAGTTATACATATAATGTGTAAACACTATTTCATAAAGTAATATTTAACTTATATGTTTTTTAAAAACATAAAGTAAAACTCAACATTAAATTAGAACTACATAGTGATAAAGTCACTTAAGTGAAAAATTTAAAAGCAACTCACCATTAAAATATAACATAAAGTGCACTATAATCGCTTAAGTGATAAAGTAACTTAAAAACATAACATAAAATGAATTTATGTTATATTTTTCAAAAAGTGCAACTCAACTATAGAAAATAACATCTATTTTTTTAAATATGCAGTTGAGTTTGGAGAGTCCACTTTTTGGGCACTTAAATGGTCATATATTTTGATTGATAAGTCCGATTAAGCCCTAAGATAGATCAAATCGAAGGGAAAACCGAAAGCAAGAGATTGGATGAAACAAAAAGACTAAAAACAACTAAGCACACACTTGAAAACACACTAAAAGACGTTGAAGGATTCAAAAATCAAGTATAGGAAGACAAACTGAAAAAACGAAAAAAAACTTGATGAAAGCCTTCAGCAAAAGGATTCGCTAAACATATTGAGATCAATTGATTGATCAATATTGGCTAATTAAATAGCGAATTAACATAGAGAAATGCGAAACTAAGTTCAAAAGTCTCGTACTGTTATTTACATTTTGTGGTGACAAAATGCAGGACAATAGCTGGCTTTGTCTAGGGAATGTTACTTGTTTGTTTTTTAAAACAAAGAGTGACATAGAATCCAGTTCTCTAAGTGCCTTTATCCACTCCATTGGGCTATAGAGTCAAGCGACTAAAAACAAAAAGACTCTAAAAGGATGACGCGACCGACGCAAAGCAAACCTAGAACAAACTTGTGCAAATGCACTTGTTGAAAACAAAAAATAACCTACCTAATTAAAACTAGCCGACAATGCAACTTTTCAGATGAAACCATTTACTGGTTCAACAAAATAGCTACCTTTTTTCAGCAGCTTGTAGTCCTTGCATATTCACAGGCAACTTTGTATAGATGGAGCACGAACAACCGGAGCAATGATGTCAATGCCTGATGTAAAACCTCCTGGAAGAGATGAATAATTTCAACTTTTTGAGATGAGTCATATGTATTGATGCTCCAAGATAGGTCCATAAATTCAAACTGCTCCTGGTGAACCGAAGATGCTTCTTTGGCTTCTTCTTCAATAGTATCTTCATGCTCAGGTACAAGTGGAATAAATGATTTTCCATTGGCCTCCAACCAAGCAAGATGTTTGATGGGACATCCCGTTGATTGAACAAATTGTAAATTCTTCTTGCCAACTGCTGCAACTTGAGTAACTGCTTCATCAACCATCATTATTTTAGGCTGATCAAAATGGGTTACCTCATTTATTCCTTTTGCATCATGCTGGTTATAAATTTCAGACATAAGAGAATTGTCTTCAATATGTGAACAAAATTCCCCTATGATGTTCATGATAAGATCTTCATCAAGTTCCAGGGTAGATCTTTCATGCAATATTGATGCATTATTTTCAGCTTGACTGAGACCTTCATGCATGTTCATCTGTTCATGTCTAACGACATGATCATCTTCATTTGCTTGAACATTGGAAGAATGAGTTTCATCTCTCTGATTTTCATCAACGGCTTTCTGAGATTGTGTGAACCAGGAATAAGAGTCGCCAACTAATTCTGCTTCCTTTTCTTGGAAGAGAATAGCAAGATCACTAGCCTCGGATTCAGGATGCTTTGTTGTTGCTTTCATTGATGGTGCCTCAATAGCAAGCTTCTTTGATGATGAAACTAACCTTTGTTGATTCTCACTGACAGGACTATGAGCAATAGTTGGAAGGGGTGTCCTTTCTACATCCTCGTGAGGAACAAAGAACATACCTTGAGCTATTTTCTTTTTGAGGGCAACAAACTCATTTGCCAACCTTTGCACTGCAGGATCCGTCCTTGTAATGGAAGAAAATGAATCGGAAGAGAGATTACTTTCTTCAAACCTGTTTGCTTCAATTCTTATCTGCCTAGCAAGAATGAGATCATCTTCAATTCCAATCGCCAAAGTTTGTGCAGCTAAAAGAGTAGTTGGGGCTGCTCTTCTTTACAGAAAACTGACTTCAGGAATTTGTGCATTTACAAAGAAGTACTTCAAATTTGCAACTGTAGGTCGAGCAATAGATGGAATCTTTCATGTCAATTTGTTGAAATGAGCAACAAATTCACGCATAGTAACATGACACTTTTCAACCAGCCTATGAGTTGGTGTTGGTTTATCGGTATCACTGTTTCCAGCTTTTAGATAGAAATGTAGTTTAGAGATTAAAGTTTTGCCCATTACTCGTTCTTCGGGTAAGTGGATTCCTTCTTGAAAGATAAGAAGAAGGAATATTCGTAACACCATATTTGATAATCTCTTAACTCCTTGCTTACCTTGAGTTGATCCAAGGAACGGTGAGAAGGGGGAGCCTTCCCTTTAAGGTAGGAGAGACATTGTCTCATACACTGTGGCTGGTATACCTATTTTGCGACTGGAATTTTTCTCAAAATTGTCGGTTGCAAAATATCCACCCAACATGGCCTGTATCTATATATATATATGTATGTATGTAAAAGTGTGTATATATACATATGTATATATGTGTGTATACATACATATATATATATACACACATATATATACACACATATATACATATATATGTATATATACACACATATATACATATATATGTATATATACACATATATATACATATATACATACATACATATATATATATATGTATATATATATATATTATCACATGTCATATCCCCTAATTCAGAACATTAAAAAGGAAGATACGATTAAAATAAATTTTAAAATGATTGAAATTTATTATAAAAAACCAAATGCATAGCAATTATACCAAAGACGGCGATGGCTCATCATATCTACCACTGTGTGAAAGGAGATATCGACTAATATGGTAACATAGATTCAAATAGCTAATAAAGACTATGAGTTAACGTCAGTAATAATGATGTGATTCAGAGATACCAAACCCCTAAAGGCATGGAATAGCTATTTAAGAATCGATATAGACAAATACGGCATATGGTAAGACGAAAGTTGTGATTGGGAAGCAACTAGTCACCAATACCATCAACAACATATACGATATCAACTAGGAGACTATTGTATCGACAACAGAAGAAACAATGAAGAGATGTCAATGCATATAAGATAAATTCACCAACCAAATAAATAGTCGAAGATCATAGTAATGTGAATAACCATGTATAAAGACTACCACGGGAAGCAAAGATTAATAATGACATCTCCAAATATGGTGAAGAACATGACTAAGATCGACTTAAGGCATATACAGGGGAGGGAAGGAAATCGACTAAGTCTTTGGACAGTTGAAGAGCACGTCGGATGAAAGTCATTAAGTCTATCGACTTAAGAAAGCATGGACAATGACTACAGTAAACAAATATGGGAACGATAACTAAAATATAATATCGGTGGACAAAGACGGCTAGGAGTATCGATTCATGGTAAAGACAACTAAGCAGATGGTTTTGATGATTAAGATGAGCACGGCATTACCCATACCGTCAATTCCCATTAATGATTAAAGGACATCACACAATTGTATAAGTCAAGCATATTAGAAAGTAACGAGTGCCAGTTAATAAAGAAACTAATTATAAGTCATAGTCAACTTGTGGTGACTCTTCATTATTGTTATTCTATTATGAGACGAACTTACATCGTGCCTTTTCACTTGGCCAAACATGAATATAAATATGGGCATCGTGACATGGTAAGATTAGAGAAGAAAGATTTGATATTATATAACTTATATTTTCCCTTTGTGGAATCGCTCGACTTCAGAGCATAGAAGGTTGTGATAGCAACTGTGGTGCAAGCAATTCATTTTTATATCAGAGACGACATCGTGATTAAGGAGAATACATAATCAGATTTATATCAGAGACTGCTCATCTACCAGAGACAATTGCATATACCAT
This sequence comes from Chamaecyparis obtusa, assembly GCA_027943335.1. NCBI lineage: Eukaryota > Viridiplantae > Streptophyta > Pinopsida > Cupressales > Cupressaceae > Chamaecyparis > Chamaecyparis obtusa. The sequence goes on along the minus strand of BSBK01003636.1, from coordinate 170,634 downwards.
TCAGAAAATCTGAGACGGCACATCTCTGCCTGAGATCATTACAACATCCTGTAACTACAGCATATAATACATTCGAAGATCAGATACAGCCATACAGGGTATCATGCATATCTTATTGTTGAATCAGAAACAGACTTACATTGTAAACTGCATTCTTGAAATACATTAAGTTGCAGCATTAGCATTTGGAATTACCAGTCATCCATACTGTGATTCATTATTATAGCATTTGGAATGACCAGTCATATATACTTAGATAATTCATTGTTGTTACATTTAAATTATAATAATTCATATACCATTCATCATTATATCTGCATTCCATTGTGTAAAGTAGACATTTGAGGAAGGAATCTCATAATTCTCGTAGTGTTCCATATAATCTAAAAGGGGACATTACAGCATATATATATTCTGAGTACTACGTGACTGAGTCAATATAGTAATGTGAAGATTGGATTAGTGATAGTATGAATCTGCTGTAGATAAAATCATTGTGAAGTTTGCACTATTTACAATGCTTATATATCTCAAGAAGCCACTGCCTGTATGTATATAATTGCATAATCAAAGTCAACTAACAACCTAGTCAAGAACTAAGATCTGCATCTCTACAATTGCTTGGCAATAGAAATATTTTTATTAAATAATAAAGAAGCTGTTGTATGAGATGTGAGTTTTCTGAGCAGCAAGCTGATCAAGAAAGGATCCACTCGTGAGAATTGGTGGACAGTCTAGGTTTGCTTTCTTGTTTATGTGTGTTGTTTATTAATTCAGTTCTCATTTACTTTCTTGTTTATGTGGTATTGTTTATTAATTCAGTTCTGATAATATTGTTAAATAAGATGTCATTGTGATTGTTGCAGTTCTGATTTAATTTCCTACGTGTATTGCAATTTGGTGTGTTAAGTGTAAAGCAATTTCTTTTGTTGATTTGCAAACGGAACTAGTGTTTCCTCTAATCTTATCACTTTCTTCAAGATTATATGAGATTCCCATTTTCAATCATATTTACATTTCATATAGAAAGATCAGTTTGAAGTAGGCCTTGCAATCTTGCATATACTTTGCAGACATCTGGTCAAAAACAAACATTCATGGATCGAAACAATATCAAGTATGCTCAACACTTCTTGCTGTCGTAGTTGGGGATGAGTGTCAAGGAGAACAGTAATTTTTCCTAAAACTTGAGTTCAAGTATTATGGGCATTAAACAGAAAGAATGTCAACAATCATTCACTGCTTATCTTCATGGGATCCTTTCTTGAAAGTTGTGTCCTATTAGACACAACTAATAGGAGATATAGTAAGGAATGTTTTCTTTGAAAATAAATAACTTCAATGTAGAAGCAAGATTAACTATAGTTGAAGAAAAGAAAAGAATCATGAACAAACATTAACAAAGGAATGTTGACCTTATCAATACAATTTCTCCCTTGCTCGCTTATCAAAAGAAAAGCTCTGTTTGGGCTATAACTGAAAATACAAATGAGCAGATTGCTAAAGCTGTTAAAGAAATCATAGAGTTAATTGATGAAGAGACAAATTGATTATCTTCAGTTGAGGAGGGTACATGTACACAAGAAGTTGAACTAATACAAGAGGATTTTAGTAGTCCCTTTTTTGGTGTACATATTATTCTTCAGCTAGGATAGTGCTTATCCTAAATGTGATATTATGCCTAGTTATTTACAAAAGATACTAGAAATATTCAATTTCTCTCACCTAGAATAATGACTTGTGTACATGTTGATTTGAGGTATTCAAATGCCACCACTACTTCATCAATCCTTGATTGACGGTGATTAGGTGCCACTTCTGTTTAGTTAGGCAGCCTTTGTATCAGACTGAGTTAACTCATCCTAATTGGAAGTCATTGAAGATTGAATCATGACCTCTTGAACAAGTCAATTCTTTGAGTTATGCATTCAAGTGGCCTGCATATTTTTATTTTACTCTTAGTAATTTGGTTCATTATATTGAATATATAATATTTCTTATTCTTCATCTCAATCTATGATTAGATCATAAACATTAGATCCCAGGTAGATTTGTTATTGATCTCCATAATATAACATGGTATTAGAGCCATGATGTCCTAGGGTTCGTCCATTTTTAGGTTTTGAGAGCATGTAGACATAAAGTTATAGCATATCTGGTAAACGATGCAGCTATGCTGAGTTCATCATTGTGTCAAGAATAGTCAAATTAACTAAGAACTGCTTTTGATATGCTTTAGCAAGTAGACAGATCTTTAATATTTGCAAAAAGACATAATGAGCAAGTAATGAAATCTAATCTCTTGCTAATACTGTCTAATTTAGGGGTATTGACAAAAGTGTTAATTCTACAAAACACTTTCAAATCTTTGCCCTTAATTAACCTTATAAACTATTGGCACAAAGGACTTGCTACCAGATCTAGACATCAATGATGCAAAACCTGGCTTTGTCCCTCAGTTACAATAGATATCCAAGTAGACTACATGAAAATATTTCTAATTTTTATCAAAGGGCAAAAATATCAAATAATCAGAAGCTGTAAAAGCCCACAAGAAAAATAGAGCGCTTGGGTGGCCACAGGCACCTTTGAGCGGATCTGAAATCTAGCTGTTGATGACAACAAAGTGGTGACCCAATAAGTTTCCATCCATATTCATTACACAACTCACTGCAGAGATCGGATGATAATACAATGAAGGTGAAACAACGTAACACGAGGACGCGCACCCCCCACAAAACCCCCAAGTACCGGGTGCAGGGACATCCCCGGGATAGGTACTCCACGCACCCGAGCACCCCCACCGATGGCGGAGCACAGCCGCACCCCAGCCGCACCAATCAGGTGCTGGGGGTCTTGGGTGCGGGGGTGCGCAAACTGGGTGCTGCCCAGCCCTCCCTCGAGCGCACCCGGTGCAGGACGAGGTGCGGCAATCCCAAAACAAAAAAATAAAAAGTTTTTAATAGTTTTTTTTTTTAAAAAAGGTTGTATGTGAACCCTAAAAGGGCGTGGGTCCCACAAAGAGCCCTCTAAGCCTTCATAAAGCTCATTTGTTTGATTTGGCATTCACATTTGGCATCCACATTTTTTGCAACAACTAAGAGGAAAGTGAGAGAAAGAGTTTGAAAGAGCTTGGAGACTGATTTTGCAAGTGATTGCAAGATCAAAAGGAGCAAGAGGAGCGAGGAGATTCCATTTTGCAAGTGATTCATCAAGCACAAGGTAGGGTTTTACCGTTTTTACTATTTTCTTTGTTTTATTTTCAGATTTTCATTTTTTAATGCATTGTTTGAGTTTTAGACTTTTAGTAACTTAGTTTTAAGTTGTTAACTTTTATAAATTAAATTTATTGTTTTAGATTCTTGTTGATAGGTTGAATATGTTGAATGTGCTTCAACATTGATTCTTTGAATGCATTGTGTCAAAGCATTATGTTAAATTTTTAAGATTTTATTTCTTATAAAGTTATAAACTTATAAGTTAGGCTGAAAATTTCAATTTCAATTTCTAAACTAGGCTGAAAACTTTCAGCCTAGTTTAGAAATTGAAATTGAAATTTTCAGCCTAACTTATAAGTTTATAACTTTATAAGAAATAAAATCTTAAAAATTTAACATAATGCTAACTTTCAGCCCAGTTTAGAAATTGAAATTGAAATTTTCAGCATAACTTATAAGTTTATAACTTTATAACAAATAAAATTTTAAAAATTTAACATAATGCTTTGACACAATGCATTCAAAGAATCAATGTTGAAGCACATTCAACATATTCAGCTTGTCAACAAGAATCTAAAACAATAAATAATTAGTTAATTTTTTTTTAAAATACTAATTAGGCTGTTATTTTAAATGTAGTGTCTAAATGGCCTCTAGTCAAAGTGGAGAAGAAATAGGATTGTATGAGGAAAGTGCTAGTATATTTGAGTATGAGCCTGATCATCAGGGAAGTGAGCATGGGGATGATCCAGAAGCTCAATCTGAACCACCTTATAGTGCACCAAGAGTACCTTCTATTGACTGCCCCTCAGAGATATTGACACGGTTTACTAGGGGTCCTTTTGATCCAAAGTCCCCTTTAAAACAATTTGCAACTAGAATTTCACTCCCTACAGCTACAAGTGGTGGCACAAGAAAATGGAAATGTAATTTATGTGGCACAGAATGGTTTGGCAGCATTACTAAGGTCAATTCACACCTGTTTTTGTGATGAGCCTGCCTGGCTCTTTCTGATATTATTTATTTTAATTTAAAATATTTGCAAACTCATGGTTCAAAAACTTTTAATTGCAAATTTAAATAAATTTCCAACAAATTCAATATCCAAAATGTGATCAATTTAATAACTCTGCATGAACATCATATATTCTTATTTGAAATTGATAACCCAACATTAATTAATTCCTTAAAGAAAATGGCACCTGGCAATTATTAAGCTGTTTTCCCGAACAAAAAAACACAGTTCCAAATACATAACGTCAACCCACTGGAAGCACACACAGCAATAACATATTCATTCAGAATTCGGTACCTAGTATTCAGTGGTTGATTGCAATCTGCAATTAATCCCAATAACTCTTGATGTAGCAGGCTCAGAATTAATACGGCTGCCTCTAAGTTGAACCAAATCTGCTATGCTGTCACGTTTTTCCCTGTATACCAACCGCAGGTCCTTGTATCATATGAAACGGCTTCTAAAGGAGGTTGTCTTTGTTGTTGAAGAGGTCACGCAGCCTCTACACTCACGTCCACCCTGCCGAACCTTCACACAGCTCTAGCGTGATAAGAATGAAGCTTCACGCCAAGTCTGAAACACCTCCCTAAACGCAGCTTGTGGTAATTTTGTTTTCTCTTGTCAATTTGGTAAGCCACAACAAATTTGTAATTCCACAACCAATTGATGAATCACAGCAAATACTCTAACAATTTCAAAACCTCAGCAAATAACAAATTGAATTCTTTGAGAGGAAATAATTTGCTTGTAGAATAACTTCATACATATCCAATATACCTCAGCACTGGATTCAATTCAAAATCAAAACAAGCTCTCTCCTAGAAGAAGACCAAACTCGACAAATCTTAGAAGAACTCTCTCCAAAAATGAAGACCAAGCTCCAGAAACCCTAGCTTTTCCAAGCCAAGCATAATTCTCACATAAACAATTTATCAAATCAACAATGGGTAAATAAAAGTGCTTTTTCGAGTTGTACTTATAGCTTTTTCGGAAAAAGCACAATTTCACTTTTTTAATATAAAAGGCTTTAAAATGATAATTTCACTTTATAACAATAAAGTTATAAAGTACTTACGTTATTAAATTAAAATACTTTAATTTAATAACGATAACTTTAAAAACAAAGCAACTGAATTCTGCTAATTGAAACAGACTCATTTCCGACACCAGAGCCCAAACACCAACTGCCCTACTAGAAATAACCCACTGCCAAAAATAGCCAGCTGCTAAAAATAGACTTACTAAAAATAGTAAGTCTCTCAAACTGGAGATTCCCTGAAGCTCGATCCTGAAACCTCTGACACTCCGTGCAGACACCCTGCTAATCCCGGCCAAAAGAAAAATACCACTTACGAAAAATAGTAAGTCGATCGAATTGACCCGAACGAAGAGCAAACCTGATAAACTGAATCCTCGGAATGAAATCCCAACACTGGCTCTGACATCTAACCCCCTCTGATCACCTGATTAGCTTGCGAGGGTCACCAAACCAAGCTAATCCCAAAAGTCTGAAAAACGGGGACATTACACTTTTGGACTAGATTTGGTGTGAGTCCATGCAAATTCCTGGCAAATGCTGAAAATTTGAAGTGTAGAATTAAAATAAACAAACTGTGGGGCATTCCTGATGATAGTGCAGTTGGAGTGCCTAAATCTTTGGCTAGTAGGCAATAGGTTCAGGCTATTCAGCAGTTACAGGGGCAGCGAGATACTTCTGCACGTATCTTGCATCAGAGAGCAGGGACTTTGTCAGATTCAGCTTCCATCCCTGCATCCATTCGGAGTTCAGCAGGGGAGACCAAAAGGGGGAAAAGGAAGGCAAGAAGTTCTACTTCTAACCCCATTGCTGATTTATTTAACATGCACGCAAAGGATCGGTTAGACGATGCCATTGGTATATTCTTATTTGCCAATGGCATCCCATTGCATGTTACTCGATCTCCCTATTATAGGGATATGATGTCCTTGGTGGTGAGAGATGGAGGGCCTTCATATGTGCCACCAGGTGAGCACAAATTGAGGACGACAGTCTTGGATAGGTAGTATAACAAGATCGGGGTTTTGATGGAGCAGATGAAGGCATGTTGGATGGAGTCGGGTTGCAACATTATTATGGATGGGTGGACGGACATTAGACATCGTCCACTCATCAACATCATGGTCACATGCACTGAGGGCCCATACTTTCTAAAGGCAATTGATTGTTCAGGGCATCGTAAAGATGCTGATTTTCAGTTTCACGTCCTTAGGGATGCCATTGAAGAGGTTGGGCCACAAAATGTAGTCCAAGTAGTGACAGATGCAACACATGTGTGCAAAGCTACAGGGAGGCTTGTTGAGGCAGCCTATAGGCATATTTGGTGGACTCCATGTTGTGTGCATGCCATGAACAATGCACTCAAGGACATGGGAAAAATTGGTTGGATAAAACAAGTGGTTCATGATGCGAGAGAGGTGCAGATGTTTATCTGCAATCACCATACTTCACATGCACTGTTCAGGAGCTTCGCGAAGGAGTTCCTAAAACTAGTTGAGACTAGATATGCATCATATTACATTCTCTTGGAGAGAATGGTTGAGTTGCAAGAGCCACTGCAACTCATGGTTATGACACAGGAATGGAATCGGTGGGTTGAGTCCAAAACAGAGCAGGGGAAGAGGGTAAAGGAGACGGTGAAGACTGATCAGTTTTGGATTGATGCAAATAATACAGTCTCCATCATTGCTCCATTTTTCACGGTCATCAGATATGGTGATGAGGATGCACCTACCCTTGGAGAGATTTATGAGTGCATTGATTCCATGCTTGGCCAGATGAGGGTTGTTGTACGTGAGAGAGACCCCACTCTAGCATTCTATACTGAGCACATTCAGCCTATCATTCACCGCAGGTGGGAGAAGCTGAACACTCCTTTGCACATGGCTGCCTATGCATTGAATCCTAAATGGTACATGTCTAGGCCTGGTAGAGTTACACCACTTCAGGATGATGAGGTGAAGGCTAGGTTCTTTCGGTGCATTGGTAAGATGTTTGATGCTGAGACTGCTAGTGAGATTCGCTCTGAGTGGATGGAATTTGCCACTCTTACAAGTAATTGTTAATTAATATTTATTATTTACTTTTAGACTTTTAGTTTTATAGTTTTGAGTTTTACTATCTTAGTATCTAGAGTTTGGTAACTTTACTTTTAGTTTTACTGTTTACATTATGTTACAACTATCAACTTATTATGTTCCAGGATATTCGGATTTGGCAAAGATGGACATTAGAACTATCGCACAGAAGCATTCAATATTGTGGTGGAAATGTCATGGAGCACAGAAGGCAAAGATTGCCGCACTAGCCATCCGATTGCTTTCTCAAGTTTGTAGTTCCTCATCTTTAGAACCTATTCAAGTTTTTAAATTTAAGAGTTTTTAATTTTAGTTTTAATTTTCTGATTTTAATTATTAATATTTATAATTTTTTTTGCTATCTCAGGTTTCTAGTTCCTTAGCTACAGAGAGGAACTGGTCTACTTATAGCTTCATCCACTCTATTAAGAGGAACAGACTTACCTCTAAGAGAGCGGAGAAGCTAGTTGTTGTACACAGTGCCTTGCGTATCGTAGATCGCAAGACACATGGGTACAAAGAGAGCCCAGCAGCATGATGGATGAGCTAGAGGATCCAGCACAAATCGATGAGGACCAGGTTGCAGCAGAAGCCGACATAGGGCTAGTTGGTGTTCCTTTGGCAGACCTTGACCATGAGGACTCCGAGTCCAATAGTTCTAGTGATGAGGACTTTGGCTTGGGGCATGATTAGAGGTCTCCCATTCTTGCATTTTGACATGATATCAGATTGAATTTTGATTTTGTACTCAATTTAATATTGATGATTGATCATGATTCATTATATCATATCATGCTACTCTACTCATTGTAATCATGATCATCTTTATGATAACTTTAAATGATTATCATTATGTTACTATGTTGAAAAATTGAATGTTTAATAGTTCTAGTTCATGTATTCAGTATTTCAATTTGGTATGTAACTTAGTAGTTCAATTTGGTATGTTAAATGAAACATCTTTTCATAATTAACATTTCAAGTTATATATGTATAGTATGCAGTCCCCCCCCCCCTCCCCCCCACGTACCCCGCCATCCTGAAATTGAGGCCCTTTTTTTCCCGCACCCAAAACTCATCCCAGCATCCCCCCGTCCCGACGTACCCGTGTTTCACTAAGGTGAAATGAATGCCAAAGAGCTAGAAGTTGAATTTTTGACCTGGTCGAATCAATTAGTAAATCATATAGCTACTTTCAGTGAGCTTTGCCTCTAAAGGGTGGAAATCCTGACTGTTAGACCCCAAAGCATCTTTTAAAATCTGACTGCACTCTAAGAGTCTAAAATATTGTTTAAATTATTCTCATTTTCAATTAAAAAATGAGGAAAGATTGTCGCAAGTTTGAGTTTGGGCAGAATGAGTTGTTGTTTGAGTTACTTAGGTTGTCATTGATGTCAACATGTTGTTGTTGTCATCGGTGACTGTTTCCTGTGCAGTGATGCTGATAGTTTTGCTCTGCATAACATTTCTATTGCAAATCTAATGATGAGGATTTGGTATGTTGTTGAGTAATGTTTGAAGATATTGGACTCAAGATTTTGTGTTTCGAATTGCCGTTCAGTGGAATTGGTGTTTGTTTCAAAATGACAGTGTTTAATAGTGTTTCCTACGTGAAATGCATGCTTCGCATTTGTCCCGTGATGGTTTCTGATGTTGTAGTTTGGGAACTAAGCTTTTAATGTCCTTAGCTTAATTTAGTTCAGCTAGCATGAGATGTTGAGTTTCAGAGACATGGTTTCAAAGTTTGATGGTGTTCTTACTCTAGGTTTAGACGACCTCAGCTGTTTACACTTTAATTAATTGTCTCGGTGAATGTAAGATGAAATGTAACATGTATGATGATTATTTTGGTCCCAGTTGAGGCGTGTTGTGGTCTAATTCTCATTCCTTACCATTGCAGGAATGTATAGTGCTGACCTAATTCAAATTGTGTTCAGTTAAGATGCTTAGCCGACAATGGGAGATTTCGCCAATGAAAGGATGGTATAAATAAATGATGAATTATTGAGGAAGAAGTGTGGCATGTGTGTATAGTTGTGTAAGTGTGTGCATGTGAGATAGGGATGTATGAAAGAGGGTTTGTCTCCCTGTATGTATGAAGTAGTGCCAAGTGTGGTGTTGAGCAATGTGGACTTTCATTTGTTAGCTACCGGAAGCAGTGAGATGAAGGTGTTTACAAATCATTCAGTTGAGTTGCAAAATTGCATCAATGGTGGATCTATTCTCTTTTATCCTTCTTCATCTAGGCAATGAGCCTTTCTTCAGGCAATGAACCTATGGCAAAGAGTCTTTCTTTGTAAAATCCCCTTAACTGGTGTCACCCTAACAGGTGTTCGTATATATTTGAGAATTAATCTTTTTGTGATTTTTCCCTTAGCAGGGTTTTCCACGTAAATCTAGTGTTCATTGTGTATGGTGGTGTTTATATCTTTTTGTGGTTAAAGAATTAAGGATAAGTTTTTATGGATCTCATTCAGCAAAAGGTTTTAAAGATTTGATTAACGACTGATTGACCTCCCCCTCTAAGTTGTCCTGCACATTTAACAATTGGTATCAGAGCTTTGGTTTCTTGGAGAAGAGCTTAACCACTTAAGGAGATCCTAAAGGTGCACAAACTGACACTCCCTATGTTTGATGGATTTGACAATGCTTACTGGAAAGTGAAGATGCAAGGATATTTGATTTCTCGTCTATTAAATTTGGAAGGCTGTTGAGAAACAATAAGTGAAACCAGCGAATGGAGTGAATACTCCTCATGAGATCGAGGCTTATGAAGAAAATGAGAAGGCAAGGTATGCTCTTTTTAGTTCTTTTTCTAAGAGTGAGTTAAAAAAAAGTTGTATCTTTAGAAATTACTCATGAAGTTTGAAAAAAGTTAAAGAGTAGCTATGAAGGAGATGATATGGTCAAACAAGCTAAGTTGCAGAATGCTAAGGCTAAATATGAATGCTTGCGAATGGAATAAGATGACAATATAACGAGCTACTTGCAGAAGCTAGATGATGTTGTAAATGAGATCAAAGGTCTTGGTGGTGACTTGAAAGAAAATGATGTTGTGCAAAACATACTCAGAACTCTTACTAAACCCTATAGTTCTAAGCTTTTTGCTCTAGAAGAATCTTAGAAATTGAGCAAATATACCTGAGAACAAATGTATGGCTCCTTAGTTGCTTTTGAGATGAGGGAATTCAATACTACTAGTAAAAGAATATATACTACATTTAAAGCTACTAAATCAGAAAACGAAGAAGAATCTGATGAGGAAGACTTTAATGAGATTGAGGTGAAATTTGTAAGAAGAATGAAGAAAGGAACTAGAAAGTACAAAGGTAAGTTGTCCTTTAAATGTTTCAGTTGTGGAAAGATAGGTCATTATGCTTCTAAATGTCCTGACAGTATTGCAAATCAAAAGAATAAGGAAAGTTAAACAAGAAAGCTTATTATGTCAGAGAAGATGTTAGTATTTATGATGATGAATCTGATTATTAAGAAGATGATGAATGCTTGTTCTTGGTTGTTAAAAAAGAATCTTGTTCTGCTTGTTGAATTGTGTAGCGGCAATAGAGACGCGACTGGTCTTCTTCCCACCATCGCAACTGTGCCTTCGTTGAAGTTGGTTTCTATCTTGCGTGTTAACCATCACCGTTAAACGGTTATCATCATTTACGTAACGTGACACACTGTGTTTTATTTTCGGCATGCCGTCTATTGGTATCAAGCAACATTATACATTTGTAACCGTAAGGTGATCGGGCCATCTCCTCCATTTGTAACAGTAAGGTGATGACGCTTCACCTTGCTGGCTGTAACACCAAGCAAGGTGAAGCGTCACCTTGTTGGACACCATATCCCCGATCATGTGCCTTCCGCTTAGCACGTGATGTATGTAATGTTACGTTAAGCAAATATTGTTGTGTGCATATTCACAAAAGGTGTGTGATAACCCTTCGATTTTTATTGTGTTGCTCAACTTGGGAGCTGTGTTACCTCCCGTGTATTGCTCAACCATTGAGCTATGTTTTCTCCTGTGTGTTACTACTCCAGTGATCTGAGTTCCTTTCTTTGCACTGCTCAGAACCGAGTTCATTCTTGTGCACTGCTCAACCTGTGAGCTGAGCTCTCTTGCTACGTGTTGCTCTAACAGTGAGCCGAGCCCGTGCTGCATATGTTGTATTGTTCAAATCTTTGTGTTGAGCTTCAACGTGATTGCCCATTCAGTGAAGCTGTGTTTCTACGTGCATACTCATTACACAGTCGTATCTTCATGTGTGCATGCGATCAGGGGTTTTTCCCAGGGTAATCTTAGCGTGTCCTTTTGGTTTTGCTATTTCTTGTTCTGCACATATTTCTGGTTCAGTTTTTCAACATGGTATCAGAGCGGGTTTAGGCATTTCGATCTAGAACCAAATAGACCTCCTCTGTCACATTTGTTCTTTCCCCTCTCTCCATCATGGTTAACGGTTTAAAGGTCGAGGACAGATTTGATGGTTCTTCCAATTTCTCCTCGTGGAAGTTTAGAATTCTGATCGCTCTGGAGGAGAACAATCTTCTTGCTTATGTTAATTCTAACCCGGAAGAACCTTCCGATGATGCTGAGAAAACGTTGTGGAAAAAGAACAGAGTAGTGGCTAAGAAAATTCTTATTGATTCAGTGAAGGATCATCTAGTCCCCATCATTTCCAATTTGTCAATAGCAAGTGAGATGTTTCAGACCTTGAAAGATCTTTATGAGTTTAATAATACAAGCAGAGCATTAGCCTTGAGATGTCAGATCTTCCACATTAAAATGGCTCAAGGAGAATCAGTTATATCCTACTTCATGAAAATCACAAAACTCAGGGACCAACTAAGTACCATTGGTGACTCCATCCCGGACAAAGACTTAGTTATGCTTGCTATGAATGGTCTCCCTTGCTCTTGGGAATCGTTTATTCAAGGCATCAGTGGACGTGACGATCTCCCTAAATTTGACAAATTGAGAGTTGACTGCATTCAAGAAGAATGCAGACTTGAGGCTAGAGGAAATGGCCACAAAAGTCATCATGAAGATGATCAAGTGCTAGCAGCCCACACCTCTAAAGGAGGAAGAAAACCATACTTCAAGCGATCTAGGAATCACAACTCATCCAAATTCTTCCCACAAAAGAAAGAAAGTTGATATCTCAAAAGTTCAGTGCTTTAGATGCGACAAGTTCGACCACTATGCGAGGGATTGCACCTTAAGGCCAAACCCTCAAGCCTCCACTGTACGTGTTGAAGACTCTTCTCCCAAGAGGGAATCATGTGATGAACCTGAGGGTTTTACTTTTATCTCTGCCTTATCCAGCAACATTCCCACCAACAGTGACACCTGGCTAATTGATAGCGGAGCTTCACGTCACATCACTGGTTACCGTGATCACCTTTTCAACCTTAGTGAAAAGGATTCTCACCTTCAAGTGATCATTGGAGATGACGCGAGTTATTTAGTGAAAGGGGCTGCTTCCACTTCCTTCCAACTTGATTCAGGCATTCCTCTTCACCTAAGTGATGTTCTTTTTGTTACCAGCATTAAGAGAAATCTGATTTCAATTTCAGCTCTTGAAGACAAAGGATATCACGTATCCTTCATTGATGGTAAAGTCCTGGCTTGGAAGAAGAACTCTAATATCCTTTCAGCCCGTGAGGTTGGAGTTCGTCATGGAAGCCTCTACAGACTTTTAGCCCACCCAGTTTAGGCTCTTTCTCATTGTTCCTCAAATCCAAACATTCTTTGGCACAAGAGATTTGGACACTTAAATTTCAGAACCTTGGCATCTATGGACAAGGCTATCATTGGTCTTCCTAAGCTGAACAAGGATCATGAAGGTATATGCAAGGGATGCGCTCTAGGTAAGAATACTAAGAGTACATTTCATAGCAGTGAATTTAGAGCTAAAGGTATTTTAGATTTAATTCATTCAGATTTATGTGGCCCCATGTCTATTGCATCCCTTAGCGGTTTTTGGTATTACATTACTTTTATTGATGACTTTTCTCGCAAGTGTTGGATCTACTTCCTTAAATCAAAAGAATCAGATGAAGTGCTATCTCGTTTCAAAACTTTCAAGGCCTTGGTTGAAAACACTACTGAGAAAAGGATCAAGACCTTGAGATCTGATAACGGTGGAGAATTTGTATCCGAAGTCTTCCATAATTTTTGTGCTGATGCTGGGATCAAGAGGGAGCTTTGCGTTCCCTATAACCCTCAACAAAATGGTGTGGCTGAAAGGGAAAATAGGACCATTGTTGAAGCAGCGAAAGCAATGATTCATGATCAGAATATTCCTATGTTCTTATGGGCTGAAGCATGCAGCTCAGTTGTCTTTATTTAGAATCGCAACCCTCATCAAATTCTTGGTAACATGTCTCCTGAACAGGCTTTCTCAGGATCAAAACCAGATGTTAGCTTCTTCAAAAATTTTGGCTGTCCAATAGTGATACACATTCCAAAAGAGAAAAGATCCAAGTTAGAACCTTCAAGCAAGAAAGGATTCTTTGTTGGATACAGTAACTCCTCTAAAGCTTTCAGATTTTATGTGCCTGGACAAAGGCAGATTGAGATCAATAGAGATGTCATTTTTGATGAAGATATGGCTTGCAATCTTCCCAAAGAATTTGACGTTGTGGAAGATCTTGAACTCCCTCAAGATCCTACTATGGTTGATCCAAACTCTCCTTCAGAGGTTGAGAGGGAGTGTGAAGACCCTATTGATCCTGCCCCTCTTCATGCACCAATTGATCCCACACGTCCCAACCCCTCTTCCACCAATAAGAAGAGACCACTATGGGCTAGAAGCATTGTGGAAGAACCTACACCTTTCGCAGCTCCTCAAGGGACCTTCGGAGAAAGCAAACGGCCTCACAACTTTGTTGGTTATGTTGAATTGATGAGTCACATTATTTCTTCTGAACCTCCTAATGTTGAGGAGGCCTCCAAACATCAAGTATGGAGAGATGCTATGGTGGAGGAATACCAATCCATCATACAAAATGACGTATGGGACATTGTCCCTAGGCCTCAAGACAAATCAGTTGTCTCATCTAAATGGTTATTCAAGATTAAGCATGCAGCTGATGGGAGCATAGACATATATAAGGCACGATTTGTGGCTAGAGGCTTTTCCCAAAGAGAGGGTATTGACTATGATGAGACATTTGCACCAGTGGCTCGATACACCTCCATCAGAACCATTATTGCCTTAGCTGCAATTAAAGGCTAGAAACTTCATCAGATGGATGTGAAGACAACATTCCTGAATGGAGTCATTGAAGAAGAAGTTTATTTGGAACAGCCAAAAGGGTTCATTATCCATGACAAGGCATCTCATGTGTGTAAGTTGAAAAGAGCTTTGTATGGACTCAAACAAGCATCACGTGCTTGGTATGAAAGAATTGACAAATATCTTTTGAGCTTAGGCTTTCAAAATAATGTTGTTGATCCTAATTTATACTTAAAGCTTCAGGATGATAAAATTATGATCTTGGTTCTATATGTAGATGATTTGTTTCTCACAAGCAATGATGATCTCATCATCACATGTAAGAAGGAGCTAACTTCAGAATTTGAAATGAAAGACCTTGGCATGCTGCACTATTTCCTTGGCCTTGAAGTATGGCAGAACTAAGATGGTATCATCCTAAGTCAAGGGAAATACGCTATTGATATTCTGAAAAGGTTTGGTATGTTGGACTGTAAATCCATGGCAACTCCCATGGAAGTAAATCTGAAAAGGCTCCATAATGATTCAATTAATTCAGATTTGGTTGATCCTTCCATGTATAGTCAACTCATTGGTTCCTTAATGTACTTGGTCAACACAAGACCTGACATATGTTTTGTTGTCAATACATTAAGTCAATTCATGTCTGAACCAAGACACATTCACCACATGGCAGCCAAACATGTATTGAGGTATATTCGTGGCACCATTGGATATGGACTTAAGTATTCTTCTTGCACCAAGCTGAAGTTGCAGGGATTCTCTGATTCTGATTGGGCAGGTTGTGTAATGACCCTTGCTAATAGGTCACTGAAACACCCCAAATTTGAATTGTGGCAATTCGTCAAACAATTGGCATGTACTGAAATGTTTTGCTTGCAATGATGTGTTTCAATATGTTTATTGTTTTTGGCATCCAATTGCAATTGAGATAACAATAACAATATAGGAAAGTAATACAATAGAGTAATAATGAAATACACACTACTCGAATGGTCACTGATTATGACAACCAATGTAATTGCATCTATATCAACCCAGCTAACATTATGTGATTCCAAATGACTGTTCTCAGACTGTGACAATAAATTTCAGATTACAATGCAATGACCCTTACAATATCATGACAATATGATCAATGCCTTGCTTGCATACTAACCCAATACAACATTATATAGCAATGTATGAGATCAATGGACTGATTATATAACTGTTGTAACTACTGTCATATGGTAACAATGACATAAACAGTCACACCTAACAGTGACTCCCAATGGTAATAACAGATGTTAACAATATTGTATGAGACTAGTTCATATATGACTGATTACACTAACCAGCTAATGCAAGAACAGTACTTTTCAGACCTGACTGTTACATACGATTCTTATGCATAATTTTGACATTCAATACATCACACATTAACATGAAGTGCACCTGGAAACACTGCCTCAGTTGTTGACCAAAATGCAGAGACCAATAGCCAATGATGTGGTGACAAACTGCTTCCCAAAATCGCCCCCAATCTACAGTTATATGCAGCACTGTACTGGGCCGTACCAAGCTGTACAGGTATGGCTGCTGTAGAAAAAACAATGCCAAGTATTCCCTACCGAAAATGTTGGGAAAAGGGGCGCCTAGGGTGTAAAAACCCTTCCACAAATGCATAAAAAATTATCCTAAGTAGATATGTAGTTATGAGCAAAACTTTGATTCCAGGGCCTGAGACTGAAAGTCTGAAAATGCACAAAATGATCTCCAACACTTATCAAACTGATTCACCAATTAAGTGATGAATTCCAAACCCTTATTCAACCAGTTACAAACCCTCAATATCAATTTTTCCAAATCTGCTTTTTCGGGTCTTCTTTTTCGGACTGCTTTTTTTGGATTTGCTTTTTCGGATTGCTTTTTCGGACCTGCTAAAAACGGCCGCCTATAATTTCGGCCCTACTAAAAATGCCTCTTGAAATGCTGTTTCAATCACAAACAAACCCTTACATCAAATTCTCAATGAAGTACCAATGAGATGGCTGAGTACCAACTCCAAACTTGCAACCCTTCAGTAGATATTTCACTACCTCAGTTATGCCAATTTAGGGGAGTGATCGTTCCCAAAGATCGAATAATATTTGCAGATCACAAGGCTACAAATTGCTTCACAATGAAGAAGTAGAAGAAATCCCAAATCCAAGCATGTCCAAATGAAAGCCCAAGCCCTCTATTTATTCTTTTCCTTGAGAAGTTGCTAGAACTTCTAGAAACATCCAATTATAATGTACTTTATAATAAAATAACATTATAATAATAAAGTACATTTCTCAACTCAAAATTATAACAATGTAGGCCCAAATGTCTCATAACTGAATGTAGGCCCAACTACGACTGAACGTAGGCTCAAGACTAAACGTAGGCTCTACTACAACTGGATGTAGGCTCAAACTAGATGTAGGCTCACTCTGGATGTAGGCTCCACTACAACTGCATGTAGGCCCAAACTGGATGTAGGCTCTACCGAATGTAGGCTCTGTCAGCAATATGCAATCAAATGATCAACATAATGACCCTCTCTCCAAACCATTTGCCTACGAGAGTCAATGATAGGCAAATCCGTCATGCCAAACGATGTCAGCCAAAATGGGGACATGACAGGCTGTGTATCTAATAGGAAGAGCACTTCAGGTAGCTGTTTCAACCTTGGTTCCACCATGATTTCCAGGAGCAGCAGGAAACAGTTCTGTGTAGCTCAAAGCACAGCTGAGGCAGAATATGTGGCAACGTGTATGGCTGCCCAAGAAGCTGTATGGCTTTGCAAATTGCTTGGAGGATTGTTTGGACAGCCTCTTGAGCCTTCTGTGATCATGTGTGACAACCAAAGCTGCATAAAGCTTTCAGTCAACCCAGTGTTTCATGACAGATCCAAACATGTGGAAATCAAGTTTCATTACTTGAGAGACATGATACAAAGAAATGCGGTTGAACTGAAATACATTCCTACTGAAGAACAAACTGTGGACATCCCCACTAAGCCACTTCCGAGAGTGAAGTTTTGTTACTTTCGAGAGCAGCTTGGTTTAGTGGAAAATGAAGCTCTTGCTGAAAAAAAACCTCAGGCGGAGTGTTCCATCTCTTATATGCATTCTTCTCTGAGAGAAGTTTGAGGTGAAAGCCCTTGACTCACCCTCTGCGAGTAAGGCAAGGTGATTAATGCATTCTTCTCAGGGAGAAGTTTGAGGTGAAAGCCCTTGATCCACCCTCTGGGAGTAGCCATGGTGGAAGTTGTTCATGTGGATTCCATGATTTTGATTGTGATCTTTAAATAATCATGTTAAATATTTTGTTGTGATATTTTATATTCATGCTCTAGATGCAGCTATAATGGATGGTTTGTGATTTTCATTATCACCCTCTAGATTAGCTATGTTGAACTCTTTTGTATGAAATAACGGAATTTAAATATATTGAGTTTATCTACTGATGCTATTCTTTTGGCAACTGAATATATTTGTCCAGGTGAATTCCTCATAAGGTCTCTATCTTGCTAAGAGGGAGTGTTGAATTGTGTAGCGGCAATAGAGACCCGATTGGTCTTCTTCCCACCATCGCAACTATGCCTTTGTTGAAGTTGGTTTCTATCTTGTGTGTTGACTATCACCGTTAAACAGTTATCATCATTTACGTAACGTGACACACTGTGTTTTATTTTCGACATGCCGTCTATTGGTATCGGGCAACATTATACATTTGTAACCGTAAGGTGATCGGGCCATCTCCTCCATTTGTAACGGTAAGGTGATGACGCTTCACCTTGTTGGCTCTAATGCCAAGCAAGGTGAAGTGTCACCTTGTTGGATGCCATATCCCCGATCATGTGCCTTCTGCTTAGCTCGTGATGTATGTAATGTTACATTAAGCAAATATTGTTGTGTGCATATTCACAAAAGGTGTGTGATAACCCTTCGATTTGTACTGTGTTGCTCAATTTGGGAGCCGTGTTACCTCCCGTGTATTGCTCAACCAGTGAGTCGTGTTTTCTCCTATGTGTTACTCCTCCAGTGATCCGAGTTCCTTTCTTTGCACTGCTCAGAACCGAGTTCATTCCTGTGCACTGTTCAACCTGTGAGTCGAGCTCTCTCGCTACGTGTTGCTCTAACAGTGAGCCGAGCCCGTGCTGCATATTTCGTATTGTTCAAATCTATGTGTTGAGCTTCAGCGTGATTGCCCATTCAGTGAAGCTGTGTTTCTACGTGCATACTCATTACACAGCCGTATCTTCATGTGTGCATGCGATCAGGGGTTTTTCCCAACGTAATCTCAGCGTGTCCTTTTGGTTTTGCTATTTCTTGTTCTGCACATATTTCTGGTTCAGTTTTTCAACACTACTAACCCTGGCAAAATTGTTGAAAAGAAATCTCCGGAAGTTGATACTAAAATTGCAGATACTGTGGCTTCTGCTTTTCATGTTAGAAGAGATAGAGATGAATGGCTTATTGATACTGGATGTTCTAATCACATGACTAGTGACAACAGTAAGTTTCTAAAGCTTGAAAAGTATGATGGAGGTGTTAGATTTGGAGATAATCAAACTGCTAAGATAGTTGGAATAGGTTCTATCAATTTTGATGGCAAACATAACACTGACAATGTTTACTAAGTAAAAGGCTTAAATCATAATCTTTTGAGTGTTGGACAAATGTGTGGGAATGGATATAAACTTGTTTTTTAGGATGATGGTTGTAGATTAGGAAAAGATTCAAAACTATGAATGTTGTTGGAAAGAAGACAAACGGAAATGTTTATTAGTTGAAGATAGCTAGTGGATATTGTTTGATGTCTCAAATCAATGAGAGTTGGCTATGGCACCGAAGGATGTGTCATATTAATTTTGATAATTTGGTATGGATAAGTTCAATTCAAGCTGTTAGAGATCTGTCCAAGCTAACAAAACATATTAATAATGTTTGCAAAGAATGTCAAGTTGGAAAACAAACAAGGAGGACTTTTGAGGTTAAGGAACAATCTTCTACCGGACTGTTAGATTGTTTATTAGCTAAAGATAGCCAGTGGATATTGTCTGATGTCTTAAATCAATGAGAGTTGGCTATGGGACTGGAGGATGTGACATATTAATTTTGATAATTTGGTAAGGATAAGTTCAGTTCAAGCTGTTAGAGATCTGTTCAAGGTTACAAAGCCTATTAATAATGTTTGCAAAGAATGTCAAGTTGGGAAACAAACAAGGAGGACTTTTGAGGTTAAGGAACAATCTTCTACCGGACTGTTGGAATTGGTGCACACTGATCCTTGTGGTCCAACAAGAACAAGAAGTCAACAAGGTGACATGTACTTTATGATTTTAATTGATGATTATTCTAGAATAACTTGGGTTACTTTCTTAAAAGAAAAATCAGAAACTCTAAAAAGGTTTAAGATATTCAAGGCCATGGTTGAGAATGAGATAGATAGAAGACTCGAGTGCTTAAGGTTTGATAGGGGAAGAGAATCTACCTATGTTACCAGGTTCGCACCTTGTAGCCTCGAACCGGGTTTGGGTTCGCAATAGGTTCGGGTGCATCTGCGGGTGCGTGTTGGGTGCACACAGGGTGTGCGCCTGCATTGTGGGTGTGCCAAGGTGCTTAAGGGCAGAAAAATTTATATAAAATATACCATTTAAGTATAAGTGATTTTATATAAATAATGTCAGGATGTTTGAGAGTGGTTTTAGATTCATAGGAGTTATAATGGAGATTTTAGATTTTGGGAAATTCTAAAAAATTCTAGACTCAGCCAAATTTTAGGAATTAGTATGCCTCCATCAGTGTTATCTTCCACAGCTTTTCTTGACTTTCCAAGATAAATTTGATATTGGAACAAGGATTTTCCAAGGATTCTAATTCATTTCATCACAAATCTCTTTACTGCAACTCCACATCCTTGACTAGCTTGGCCCATCTCTAACTCATATCCCTTGACTGAGTTGACTACCTAGCAAGCCAAAGTTGCTCAAACTCATCTCTAAGACTCAGAGACTTGAAAATTACCATTGAACTAAGACTACCTGGGACAACTACCCCACTGAACTAAGAAATTTGCTACTCTTATGGGTATTGAGTATTGAGTATTCTAATTTCTAATTAGTAATTCGATATTCAAAACTTCAATGTTCATTGTTAAATGTTCAAGTATTTAGTATTTGGCATTTGTAATGATCAAGTATCATACTATGAAATGATTTAGTTTTACAATTTTGTATATTTCTCTTATTTTTTCATATATATCATGCATATATATATATATATATACACACGTATCCATACGCACCCAAACCCCTAACAAAAATTTCACGCACCCACATACTGAGTTCGCAAACCCGCACCCATCCTTGAACCTGAACCTGAACCGGTAACTTCGGAATTTACATTTGAATTATTAAACACTTTCTGTGAGAATCATAGAATAAGGAGGCACTTGTCTGCTCCTAGAATGTCACAGCAAAATGGTGTGGTTGAAACGAAGAACATAACAATTTAGGAAGCTTTTAGAACAATGATAAAGGAAGCAAATCTACCAAAAATCTACTAGAAGGAGACAATACAGATTACAATGTACATAATCAAAAGGGTTTAGATCAGAGAAACTTTGGAAAGACATCCTATGGGTTGTGGTATGGAAGGACTCCTTCCATGAAATATTTCAAAGTATTTGGAAGTAAGTGTTATATCAGAAGAGATGAAGAAAACTTGGGTAAGTTTGATACTAGAGCTAATGAAGGTATATCCCTTGGCTACACTACTAAAAGCAAAACTTATAGATGTTACAACAAAAGACTCAAAAGGATCGTTGAAAGCACAAACGTGAAGGTTGATGAAGACATTCTGAGGATTACAAAAGTAGAGATTGGATATGAACCAGATGAGTCAACCGGCAAAGAAAATGAAGTGCAGAATGACACAGAAGTTTCTCTGGCAGTTGCTCCTAAGACTCCTAGGTATGTGCAGAAGAATCGTTCAGAGAAATAATTTATTGCAGATAAGAATAGAGGTGTCGTCACAAGAAGTAAAGTTGTTGAAGAACAGGTTGACTTGTGCTTAATTTCAAATATAGAGCCAAAGACTGTGAAAGAAGCTTGCAGTGATCAGAATTGGATGAAAGTGATGAAAGAACTGGATCAAATTGAGAAGAATCAAACTTGGGAACTGGTCCCAAGACCAACTGATATGAATGTAAATGGAACTAAATGGGTATTCCAGAACAAATTGGATGAAGATGGACACAAAGTGAGGAATAAGGCAAGAGTTGTATGTAAAGGCTATAAACAGGTGGAAGGAATTGATTTTGAAGAGACTTATGCTCTTGTGGCATGAATGGAGGCAATCGGAATGTTTCTGGCATTTGCAGCACATAAGGACTTCGAGGTTTATCAGATGGATGTGAAATCTGCATTCCTAAATGGAGAGCTGAAAGAAGTGTACATAGAGCAACCAAAAGGATTCAAGTTGTCAAATGATTTGGATATGGTCTACAAGTTGAAGAAGACACTGTAAGGATTAAAGCAAGCTCTCAGAGCTTGATATGCAAGGCTTGACAAGTATTTGTTGAAGCAAGGATTTCAAAAAGGTATTGTTGATAGTAATCTCTATTTTAAGGTTGAAACAAATGATATATTGATTGTAGTTGTTTATGTGGATGATATAATCTTTGGAGGAAATGATGGTATGTGCAAGAAGTTTGTTGATGAGATGTAAGAAGAGTTTTAAATGTCTATGATTGGGGAAAGGAATTTCTTTCTTGGTTTGCAAATCAATCAAAAAAGTGAAGGTATCTTTATTTCACAATCAACGTATGTTAAAGAAATGTTGAGAAAGTTTGGAATGGAGAATGTTAAACCAATATGTACTCCTATGGCTATTAGTTGTAAGTTGAGTAAAAATGTTGAATCTCCTAAGATTGATGAGAGAAAATATAGATCAATGATCGGAGGATTGATATACTTGACTGCTACTAGACTAGATATTATGCACGTTGTTTGTCTTGTAGCTAGATTTTAGCAAGATCTTAGAGAAAAATATGTTGTGAAAAGAATTTTCAAGTATTTGAAGTATCCTAGAAAATCTAACTTAATCTTAACTACTTATACTGATGTAGATTGGGCTGGATGTGTGGACGACAGGAAAAGTACAAGTGGGGTTGCATTTTTCCTTGGGCCCTGGTTAGTTTCTTGGTCAAGTAAGAAACTGGATTCAGTATCCTTGTCTACTGCTGAAGCTAAATATATTGATGCTGCCTCATGTTGTACACATATATTATGGATGAGACAAACTTTGAAAGACATTGGACTCCTATTTGATGAGCCCATTTCTATCTTATGTGACAATATCAATGCAATAAATATTTCAAAGAATCTGCAACTGCATTCAAGGACAAAACATATTTCAATCTAGTATCACTTTCTGAGAGAAAAGGTTTTGGAGAATGAAGTAAAGTTTGAGTATGTACCTACAAAAGAGAAAATTGTTGATATCTTTACCAAGATGCTTTCTAAGGATACTTTTGAGTATCTCCAGGAGAAATTGGGGGTCATTGCCCCTCCTTATTAGAGATAGATGCATATGGGGGTACAATAGTCTAGTGAACTTCATGTATATTCTTGAATCTAGACTAATGATGGCAGCTTCCTCTTAGGGGGTGCTAAGTGCAGTTGTGAGCTGATATGTATATCTTAAGGGGAGTTGAGCAAAATGGGTAAGTACTTTATGGATCTGGCCTTTTCCATTGATGTCAAAGGGGGAAAGTTTGGTATATAAGGGGAGAATTTTGTTGTTGTTGTTGATGTGTTGTCATCAATAACAAAGGGGGAGATTGTTGCAAGTTTGAGTTTGAGCTAAATGAGTTGTTGTCTGAGTTCGTAAGGTTGTCAATGATATCAACATGTTGTTGTCATCAGTGACTGTTTCCTGTGCAGTGATGCTAAGAGTTTTGCTCTACATATTCTTCTTATTGCAAATTTGATGATGAGGTTTTGGTATGTTGTTAAGTAATGTTTGAAGATATTGGATTCAAGCTTTTGTGCTTCGGCTTGCAGTTCAGTGGAATTGGTGTTTGTCTAAGTATGTCAATGTTTGACAGTGTTTCCTGCGTGAAATGCATGCTCCACATTTCTTCGCGTGATGGTTTTTGATGTTGTGGTTTTGGAATTGAGATTTTAATGTACTTAGCTTCATTTAGTTCAGTTGGCATAAGATGTTGAGTTTTGAAAACATGGTTTCAAAGTTCGATGGTGTTCTTACTCCAGGTTTGGTCGACCTCAGGTGTTTACATTTTAATTAATTGTCTCGGTGAATATAAGATAAAATGTAATGTGTATGATGATTATTTTGGTCCCAATTAAGGCATGTTGTGATCCACTTCTCATTTCTTTCCACTACGGGAATGTTTAGTGCCAACCTAATTCAAATTGTGTTCGGTTAAGATGCTTAGCCAATAGTGGGAGATTTCAAAAATGAAAGGATGGTATAAATAACGGATGAATTGTTGAGGAACAAGTGTGGCATGTGTGTATACTTGTGCAAGTGTGTGCATGTGCAATGGGGATGTATGCAAGAGAATATGTCACCCTGTGTATGAAGTAGTGCGAAGTGTGGATTTGATTCAGAAAAAGGTTTTAAAGGTTTGATTAACAACTAATTCACCTTCCCCCCTCTCAGTTGTCCTACACATTTAACAAGATCCATTTGCAAATTAGCTCTTCACAAGGTGGCGTGAACCTTCCCCAAGATGTATGTCACCATTAAATTTCTTTTAGGTAACTTTATGAAATACATATAGCCAAAGAATTGCAAACATATTATACAAAGCACATTACAAGTGGCATCTCTGTCAAATAGACCCAAAGACTCCCACATCTTCAAACTTGACTCCATTCATCAACAGAAACTTAAGTAATACCAAATAACATTTCCACTACCCTTAAAGGATGTGGGCAAAACTTAAAGTCATAGAGTCTTGATCATGGAAAAAGTAGATAACTAAACAATATGATCATAACCTTTCAGAAGCTAATCTTGATCAAAAGATAATTACATCCAGTACACCTAACACATTCTATTCCTTCCCATACAAAAATAATGTTGCAAAGAATGACACACTTTGGATAAACTCTATAAGCCCTAATCTAACCACAGCCAGGAAGTGTTTATTTCTTGAGTAGAGTGCCTTTGCAAAATAACATTAAGAACATTGAGTAATGTAATTAGCCTCAACTAGTTATAAGCTCAGGATCACAATCAATAGTACAAGAGCTCATATAGTGATCTCAGTTGCACATGGCTCTTTGCATTTCTATCACCTTATGGCTGATGATATTTATTGAAGTCTGGATGGCCATCTGATGTTGATGCAACTGTTCCTTTACTCCAGTTGTTTACCAGTCTCCATAGGAGTAGATTTAGGAGCTAATTATTTCTATTTTTTGACTGATGTTTCATTATAGTCTTTGTAGGACTTAATCTAGGAGTTTAAGTATTCTAAAAGGAGTTAATTTAGGAGTTTGTTGAAAATAAAGAGAACTGAAATGTAGAGTTTCAGAGTTAGGAAGATGTAATTTGCTGTTACTGAATAAAGAATACAATGAAGGAGAATTTCTAGAAAAGCTTATAATTTTTGTATGTCTCTCTGTCTATTGTTCCTCTGTTATACAAAGTATGTGTTCACTAATTTGCAGATCTGAAGATTGTTTGCATTAGTTTGGTATCAGAGCATTTTAAGATATTGGACACAGAAACTTTGTGAGAAGACTTAGCATCCAATAAAAGAATTTGCATATGCTACGAGCAACATTAGTGTCTACGGCAGACCACAATTTTCTGGAAAAGAATATTATTACCCTGGCTATCAATTGCCAGATATTTATTCTCCATATTTGTGTTAATTTATTTAAAAAGGGTGAAGAAGAGCACAAAGAATGATTGTACATGGTCAATAGATCATCCATCCAAAATAGAAGAGGAAGAAAGAAAATTGCAGCTCTGTTTTGGGGCTAAATGATATGATTTTGGAGTTCTATCATGACGTGAAAAAAGAGAATAACCAAGTTGGAAGAAAGAGTAAGTCAAAGACAAAGAAAGAAGTTAACAAAGGGCCAGCAAAAGGAGTTGCAACAATTAGAGTTTGAGTGATGAAGGGTACTCCCCTTATTTAGCCAAACACACACAACACAATAGAGAAATAAACAAAAAATTGCAAGAACAAATTAATGGCAAAAACAACAACACTTGCTTTCTATTATCCTCAATGAAATGACATTACAATATTCAAAAAAACAACATGCTACAGCCACATGGGCATTTTCATTACAATAATCTGCAAGACAAAGTCACCAACTACACTTCTGGAACTGAACCCTAAAATCCCCCTTTAGCCCTATAGATGTAGCACAACTACCCGCCATAGAATATTTTGGAAAGTGAAATTTTCCCATTTTGGCACCCAGCGGTTCAATTTCCTGCCTTAAGTGAATTTTCTCTCTATTTCGCTTGTATTGAAACTAGTCCTGAAGGCCCAACTTGCGAAAACCATAACTTGTGAACCATTGAGTCGATTGGCTTTTATAGCCCATTTCGGAAATGGCATGAAGCGCTCTGTGCCCCAGGTTAGTGAAGCACCAACTGATCAAAGTTTGACCCCTTTTCAAAGCCTCTAAAGCCTTCAAAACTGAGTTCAAAGTTTTTGTACCACCTCATCAAAACAAAAAAATGCAATAACTTCAAAACCAGACTTTATCTTTCCATGAAACTTTACCAGCAGGCTAATATACCAATAATGAACCTCCACGGAAGCAAATGGAACAATTCGTGCTCAAATGAACAACCTACTAAAAATAGTAACCCTGTCCAAAGATAGCCCTTACTGAAACTAGACAATATTTTTGGGTGATGCAAGATTTCTCTTACACCTTGGATGCTCCTGCATCATTGAGTTGGAGGAGATATGATACATGATGGAAGATTATAGGGCATGCAACATTAAGAAGCCAAAGAGAAGGAAATCTACATAAAAGACATTGAAGAGTTATGAGAAGGTGAAAAAGAATGGTGCAAACAAATATCCACTTTGTGGGCAAGAGCTATTCTCACAGAGGAAAGCCAATGAGTCAAGGATTTGACAAGTGGTGGAACTGTTAGAACAAGGAAAGATAGAATCCATTGAAGACTTGGCAGAAATATTAGTGGATGAAAGATCTTTGAATGAGATCTTCCAAGACAAAGCAGAAATAAATGATTGGGATGAAGATGGTGACATAGTTGAGTTCAATGGAGTTGTTGAGTTGTGTTACCCCGAAGAAGGGAATGGCATTGAAGATTACAATGCAGAAAGAGAAGGGTTGAAATACTGCAATGAGAAAGAAAGTAGCCTATTACAAGAGGAGGCTCAAATTGTTGTAGTAGTGGAAGCAATCTACGTTGGAAAGGAAGCTGCAACAGAGAATGGAGATGTTTGGGAGCCCCATATGTGATGGTGATTTAATATTTTAAGAGAGCATAACTTGTCAAAAACAGCTAGAAGAATGTTTAGAGGATCCCATTAGTGATGATAAAGTAGCAAAAGATCATCACTTCCCTAAGGAGAGAACAGGGATAATTGAGAGAGAATAAAGATACGAACAATTTGTTGCATGTTATTTGTCCTTGATGCCACCTATGTTGCACGTGTTGTGACCGGCATTTGACTCTTGTTTAGTTCCGGCTGTTTTTTAGCTAATCATGCGTTTGAAATCATAGTTTATTTTGACTGAGGGTTGGCAACACTTGGATGTTTGATGCTCCACGTGTCAGTTACTTGTGGTGGACTCAAAAATGATTATGTTTTATTTTGTAAAAGTCTTATGCATTCGATTCAATGCTTATCATTGTGTATTTTGTGAAAACCCTATCTGAGGGCCGCCGCCATGAAAGGATATCTGCTTATTGAAAGCTTGCATCAAGTTTGTTTTTTGGGGGTTTTTAGTATGTGTTTCTTCAGCAAGGAAGGCACAGGATGATGTGTTTATTGACAGTTTTTTTGCACTGCTCAAGGTATTTTGTTGAGATAATAATGGCTAATCACAGGAGAGTTTTTTGTTGCAAGTTTCATTTGATTTCACCATTTTTGAAATTATCTAACACACGTCTTCTGGTGTGTATCTTCAATGTCTTTATGAAGTTTTTCTTTGGCAAAAGACAGTCGAGGTATTGGCAAAAAATGATAGGGTTTTTCACACATATTCTTGAGGTATGTTTATAACAGCGAGGTATGCTGTTCTATTCACATTTTCTTCAAATGATACTTGAAAAGAATTGCTGCAAAAGTCTTCTCCGTTTTTCAGCTTCTCACTCTTAGGTTCGCCAGTAATACTCGGCATATTTTGGTATACTATGTTGTGTTGGAGAAATAGTCTCCAGTCTCTGCAATGTTTGAGAAGATCATTTTTTTTTAAATCTTTCACTGATTCAATTTTTTTTTTTAAACTGTACACTGCTATTCGAAAGATGAAGGAAAAATTTGGTTTTATTTGTCTCTGCAGTATTGGAAATAAGTTTGTTCAGAATGTGGGTTTCCTTTTCTATTGATCTGACAGTTACATAACGATTCGGTTTTTAAATAACTGATTTTCATTTTTGAGAACAGTTTTCAAGGAGAAAATGAGGGTTATTCTTCAACGAGTTTATGAAAGACTTGGAAATTATTTTTAAAATCAGTTCTCATTAGCTGATATGAAAAACAGTTTCAATGTTGGTTGTAACTGCTCTTATGTATTCTTCTGGAAATATGTGTTGAATGTTTTTCTATAAAAGGGAAAAACAATTGTATCAAGATGGGTAAAAAAAGAGACTTTTCTCTGATATGAAGATCATTGAAAGAACATCTTAAATAGTTTATATGTATAAGGTGTATGCGCTGTGAAATGCATATAGTTATATATATAAACTGTATTGACAGAGATTTATTTGAAGAAAGAAGTGAAGGGCTATAGCCCAGAAAGGCAATTGTAGCTGTTGTTGTATAAAGAGGGTTATTGCTCAATAAAAGTACAGGTTCTATAGGAGTGGTTTTTCTCCCTGTGACAAAACCGTAAGGTTTTGAGGGTTTCCCACTCGACAAAAAATCTTGTCTTGTTTCTGTGAGTGGATTACTTTTCATATGGTTTATTTTCTACAACTTATGAATTTGTCATTTCAGAAATTTGAAGTTATCAATTACAGTAATCTTGTTAAAATTATTGTATTCTGATTCACCCCCCCTCCCCCCCCTCAGAATTGTCACCACTTCCAACAAGTGGTATCAGAGCAAGGGTCCCTTCATAGGTCTGCCTATAGGGATTATCCAGGGGTAGTTGGAAATAAATGGCACAAGCTGAGGGAGCTTCTCTTAGCAAGGCTCCATTGTTTGATGGCAGTGATTATGTTTTTTGGAGAGTAAGAATGGAAGCTTTCATTAATTCTTTAGATATTAATATGTGGGAAGTAGTCGCAAAAAAGTATACTGTTCCTAATGCTGTACCTACAGATCCTGATAATAAAACCAAGTATGAACTTGACAAAAGAGCAAAATTTTCTATTCTTTGTGGTCTTACTAAACATGTGTTTGTTAAAGTCGTGTACTGTAAATCTGCTAATGACATCTGGGAAAAGTTAGAAACCATTTATCAAGGTGATGAGAAAGTAAAGGAATCAAAATTGATAACGTTAAAAACTCAGTTTGATAATTTGAAGATGAATGAGGATGAAAATATAGCTGCTTACTTTTTACGTATTGATAAAGTAGTAAATGCTAGAAGGGGTTTAGGAGAGACTATTGAAGAACATGATATCATTTCAAAGGTAGTTAGAACTGTTCTACCTAAATTTGAAACTAAGATCTCTACCTTAGAAGAAAAGAAACATTTTTCTAAAATGACCTTACATCAGTTGCAAGGAACCTTGACTGCATATGAGATGAGAATCAGCAATCAAGCTGCTTCTACATCGAAAGAAACAGCCTTTAAGGCTGAGAAACTAGATGAAAGTGATACAGATTTAACAAGTGCCCTAGAAGCATTGTTAGTCAGGAAAATGAGAAAGAAATATCAAGGAAAACCTAAGTGTTTTAGTTGTGGTCAATTAGGACACTTTGCTGCAAAATGTCCTTATGCTGATCAAGATGATAATAATGAGAAAACTGAAAATTTTTCAAGACGAAAACCTTGGAATCAGAATCAGAGGTTCAAGAACTTTAAAAAGAAGAGTCTTTTGTCAAAAGAAAACTCTAGCAAAGAATCAAATGATTCTGAAGAAGAAGGAGAAGTATCATTCATGGCTGAAATTATCAATGTTCCTAATTTAGAAACTAGAAAATCAGAATCTTCATCTGATTCAGATGAAGATATTGATCTTGAAAAAGAACTTCTTTGTTCTTTGCAAGAACTGAAGAAGCAAAAGAAATTGATATTAGAATTTGAAAGAGAGAATAAAATATTGAAAACTGATTTAGAAACAGCAAATCAGCTTATTGAGAATAAAAAACAATCTCTTGTTGAAAAGGACAAGAAACTGGTTCTGTTACAAAATCAGATTGAACAAGCTGAATTAAATGTTAAAGGAAAAACTTCAAATCAAAGTTTGAGTTATTTCAAAGGTTATTGTTTCAACTGCAATCTTTTTGGTCATAAAGCATTCCGCTGTAAGATGAACAGACAAAGGTATGGTTTCAAGAACCTAATCAGATGCTTCAAATGTTTTCATTATGGACACTTTGCTAATCAGTGTAAACTTCATTTAAAATCTAAACAAGTATGGAAACCTATTGAAAAGTCCCTAATTATTGAAACAGTTTTGTTTGCCCATAAACCTGCTACTTGGGTTTTGGACAACGGCTGTTCTCATCATATGACTAGCTATAAAAGCAAGTTTAAAGTTTCAGAAGATTTTGATGGAGGATTTGTTCGGTTTGGAGATAACTCAAGTGCTTATATCACTGGTCGTGGTTCAATAGTTCTTAATACAGCTACACCCATTCATGATGTTTATTATGTAGAAGGATTAAAACACAATCTTCTAAGTGTCAGTTAGATTTGTGACAGTGGATATTCAATTTCTTTTAATGCTAAAGGATGTTCTATCAAAAGTAAGAGCAAAGTTGTTGCTAGTGGTTTAAGAACAAGAGGAAATTTGTATAATCTAATTAATTCTACTGTTAAGGAATCTTCACAGATTAATACCTGTCTTGTAAGTCAAGTAGAAGAAAACTGGTTATGGCATAAGAGATTGGGTCACTTAAACTTTGACAATCTTGCTAGGATCAGCAAAAAGAAAAAGGTTAGAGGCTTACCCCTAATTAGCAAACCAGCTAAAGTTTGTGAAGAATGTGTTAAAGGTAAACAAACCAGACAATCTTTTAAAACCAAAGAGTACTTGTCTAATAGACCTCTAGAAATTGTCCATACTGATCTTTGTGGTCCAACTAAAACTCCATCCCTAAATGGTGAAAGATATTTCATGCTATTTGTAGATGATTATTCAAGGATGGTTTGGGTAACTTTCTTGAAACATAAATCTGAAGCTTTTGCACGCTTCAAAATATTCATAAAAATGGTTGAAAGGGAAACTGATCTAAAGTTGAAGTGTTTACGGTCTGACAGAGGTGGAGAATTCACCTCTCAAGAATTCATAAAATATTGTGAAAAACATGGTATTAAGAGGCAGTTTTCAACTGCTCGTACACCACAACAAAATGGTGTTGTGGAAAAGAAAAACAAGACAGTTAAAGAAATGGCTAGAACTATGTTGAATGAAGCAAAACTACCTAATAAGTTCTGGAAAGAAGTTGTTCATACAGCTGTATATATTCTTAACAGGGCTCAAATCAGAGTAAGAACAACATATACTCCTTATGAACTTTGGCATGGAAAAACTGCTAATGTTAAGAATTTTAAAATTTTTGGCTGTAAATGTTTTATTAAAAAGGACAATGATTTGTTAGACAGTTTTAATTCCAGGTCTGATGAGGGTATTTTTCTGGGATACTCTACACAAAGTAAAGCTTTCAAATGTTAAAATACAAGGTTGAATAAAGTCATTGAAGCAATTAATGTGATTTTTGATGAAAGCTCTTTATTAAACAATAACACTGAAAGTTGTGTTGAAGAAGAGTCTTTGCAAAGAAGAGAACATGTGCCTTGTGAACATCATAAGACCGATAATGATAGTCAAGAACTTTCTAATCATACTGATCAAGAACATTGTTCAAATTCTCAAGAATCAAAAATTCCTTTAAAGACTCCTTCTAGAATCATAGCAAAAAGACATCATGAGTCTCAAGTCATTGGAGATGTAGAGGGAGGAATTCTAACTAGAAGAAAAGCCAAAATTGATGAACATGCTCATATTGCAGAACATTTTTGTCTGCTATCAGACTTTCAACCGAAAACTGTGATTGAAGCTTTGACAGAACCTTGCTGGATGAATGCTATGAAAGATGAAATAAACCAGATTGAGAAAAATCAGACATGGGAACTTGTCCCTAGACCCGATAACAAGAATGTTATTGGTGGGAAATGGATTTTTAAAAATAAACTAAATGAAGATGGCAAAGTAGTAAGAAATAAAGCCAGATTTGTGTGTAAAGGTTATGCTCAACGAGAAGGTATTGACTTTGGTGAAACTTTTGCACCGGTTGCAAGGTTAGAATCCATTAGAATCTTTCTTGCATATGCTAGTTACAAAAAGTTCACTGTTTATCAAATGGATGTAAAAACTGTTTTTTTAAATGGTTATCTTGATGAAGAAGTCTATATGGAACAGCTAGAAGGGTTTGAGTCATCTGATAAACCTGATTATGTATATCGTCTTAAAAAGGCATTATATGGCTTAAAACAAGCTCCTCAAACTTGGTATTCCAGACTAGATAAGCATCTTACAGCAAATGGTTTTACACGTGGTAGTGCAGACAGCACTTTATATATTAAAAATGTTAATGGAGATATCTTAGTTGTGGAAGTCTATGTAGATGATATTATTTTTGGGTCTACTAATGATGCTTTGTCAAAGCATTTTTCTAACATAATGGAATCTGAGTTTGAAATGTCTCTTTTGGGTGAACTGACATTCTTTCTTGGTCTACAAGTGACACAGCTTGAGCATGGTTTATTCTTGTCTCAATCAAAATATGCCAAAGAAATGTTAAAGAAATTTAACATGACTGATTGTAGACCTGTCAGCACGCCTATGGAAACAGGGTGCAAACTTGTTAAAGATGATGATTCACCTCCAGTGGATCAAACTTATTACAGATCTATGATTGGTAATCTGTTATATCTTACGGCATCTAGACCTGATCTGATGCAAGCTATTTGTCTGGTGTCTCAATTTCAATCTACTCCAAAACAGTCTCATCTTAATGTTGTTACTCGGATTTTTAAGTATATTCAAGGTGCATAATAAGTTTTTAGATTCGATTGTGTGAGATTGTGTGATTTTTTTTATGCTAAAAAATCTCACACAATCGAATCCAAAAACTTATTATGCATCATAATGGATTGTGGAAATCTAATCATGTTATATTCAAGGTACTCTTGATTTTGGTTTATGGTATCCACATAATGATGATTTTACTTTGCTTGGATATACTGATGCAGATTGGGGTGGATCGGATGACAAAAAGAGCACTAGTGGTGCTGCATTTTTCTTAGGTAATCGTTTGGTTGCCTGGCATAGTAAGAAACAAGACTGTGTTACTTTATCTACTTGTGAGTCTGAATACGTTGCTGCTACAACCTGCTGCACTCAGTTAATTTGGATGACATATCAGTTATCTGATCTTGGTATTCAGATCCCTAAACCTATTTCTATCATGTGTGATAATATGAGTGCCATTCAGTTAAGTAAAAATCCAGTTATGCACTCTCGCACCAAACATGTGGCCATCAAACTTCATTTTTTGCGTGATCATGTACTTGCCAATGAGTTCAAGTTGGTTTATGTTTCTACTTAGGCACAAGTCGCAAATATTTTTACTAAAGCTCTTCCTCGGGCTTCTTTTGAACAACTCCGCACTCAATTGGGAGTTGTCTCTCGCTCTTTGTTGGACTAAGTGTTGTGGGGGAGTCTGTGAGAGGTGGCTGCTTCCTCTTCACAGTCTTTTGTTTTTTGGTCTTGCTTAGCAGTGTTTTATTTGCCCTTGATGCAAACTGGGGGAGATTTACAAGCAGGTTTACTGGTTTGGTTTCAATTATTGGTTTGGTTTCAATTTTTGGATTTCACAGGTTTCAAGTACAAGATCTTGTTTGGTTTACTGGTTTGGTTTCTTACAGGTGTTTTAGTGATTTCAATTGGCTCAGATGGTACAGGTGGATTTTTGTTTCACAGATATAGTTGTGTTTGGTATAGCATGTGGCATACCATCTCTTGATACTTGTCATAGTCTGCCTCAAGGACAAATGGGGGAGTTTGTTGCATGTTATTTGTCCTTGATGCCACCTATGTTGCACATGTTATGACTGGCATTTGACTCTTATTTAGTTCCGGCTGTTTTTTAGCTAATCATGCGTTTGAAATCATAGTTTATTTTGACTGAGGGTTGGCAACACTTGGATGTTTGATGCTCCACGTGTCAGTTACTTGTGGTGGACTCAAAAATGATTATGTTTTATTTTGTAAAAGTCTTATGCATTCAATTCAATGCTTATCATTGTGTATTTTGTGAAAACCCTATTTGAGGGCCGCCACCATGAAAGGATATCTGCTTATTGAAAGCTTGCATCAAGTTTGCTTCTTCTAGGTTTTTAGTATGTGTTTCTTCAGCAAGGAAGGCACAAGATGATGTGTTTATTGACGGTTTCTTTGCACTGCTCTAAGGTATTTTGTTGAGATAATAATGGCTAATCACAGGAGAGTTTTTTGTTGCAAGTTTCATTTGATTTCACCATTTTTGAAATTATCTAACACACGTCTTCTAGTGTGTATCTTCAATGTCTTTATGAGGTTTTTCTTTGGCAAAAGACAGTCGAGGTATTGGCAAAAAATGGTAGGGTTTTTCACACATATTCTTGAGGTATGTTTATAACAGCGAGGTAAGCTGTTCTATTCACATTTTCTTCAAATGATACTTGAAAAGAATTGCTGCAAAAGTCTTCTCCGTTTTTCAGCTTCTCACTCTTAGGTTCGCCAGTAATACTCGGCATATTTTGGTATACTATGTTGTGTTGGAGAAATAGTCTCCAGTCTCTGCAATGTTTGAGAAGATCATTTTTTTAAGATCTTTCACTAATTCAATTTTTTTTTAAACTGTACACTGCTATTCGAAAGATGAAGGAAAAATTTGGTTTTATTTGTCTCTGCAGTATTGGAAATAAGTTTGTTCAGAATGTGGGTTTCCTTTGCTATTGATCTAACAGTTACATAACGATTCGGTTTTTAAATAACTGTCTTTCATTTTCAAGAACAGTTTTCAAGGAGAAAATGAGGGTTATTCTTCAACGAGTTTATGAAAGACTTGGAAATTATTTTTAAAATCAGTTCTCATTAACTGATATGAAAAACAGTTTCAATGTTGGTTGTAACTGCTCTTATGTATTCTTCTGGAAATATGTGTTGAATGTTTTTCTATAAAAGGGAAAAACGATTGTATCAAGATGGGTAAAAAAAGAGACTTTTCTCTGATATGAAGATCATTGAAAGAACATCTTAAATAGTTTATATGTATAAGGTGTATGCGCTGTGAAATGCATACAGTTATATATATAAATTGTATTGACAGAGATTTATTTGAAGAAAGAAGTGAAGGGCTATAGCCCAGAAAGGCAGTTGTAGTTGTTGTTGTATAAAGAGGGTTATTGCTCAATAAAATTACAGGTTCTATAGGAGTGGTTTTTCTCCCTGTGACAAAACCGTAAGGTTTTGAGGGTTTCCCACTCGGCAAAAAATCTTGTCTTGTTTCTGTGAGTGGATTACTTTTCATATGGTTGATTTTTTACAGCTTATGAATTTGTCATTTCAGAAATTTAAAGTTATCAATTGCAATAATCTTGTTAAAATTATTGTATTCTGATTCACCCCCCCCTCTTAGAATTGTCACCACTTCCAACACAATTATGGTATAAAGGATAATTTCAAAAAGGATTTTTGTGAAAAGTATTATATTGAGCTAAGAAATGAAGGCCACCTCACAAAATATGAAGAGGAAAGCATGCCTATATGGCATAATGCAAAAGAGGAGAAAGCAGTTTTGGGAGATTTTTATTTTGTTAACTTTATTTCTATTTTTAATGATTTATGTGCAGGTGATACAAACGGTGTAAAGAACAATGGCAATTTTCAATGGAAGAGAACAACTAAAGTAATTGTAGGAGGATCTCTATTCCAACAAGTGGTTGGAAACTTGCAAGCAAAAGAAGAAAAAATGTGATGATTTGAAGAGATATCTAATTTGGTGGAAGGGAACACCGTGGCTTGATTCCTCAAGTCAAGAAGGATGATTCTATCATCTATTCCAAACTCTTTTCTAGAGAAGTAAAAAAATGATGATTTGAAGAGATATCTAATTTGGTGGAAGGGAACACCGTGGATTGATTCCTCAAGTCGGAAGGATGATTCTATCATCTATTCCAAACTAAAGAAGAAGAAATATGACGATTTGAAGAGATATCTAATTTGGTGGAAGGGAACACCATGGCTTGATTTCTCAAGTCAGAAGAATGATTCTATCATCTATTCCAAACTCTTTTCTGGATGTTTGATGCAGTAGCATCCTGAGTCAAACGGAAATCCTCCATCACAAAAAAAAAAAGAAAGAAAGAATGTAATAGTTAGGTTGTTAATATTCGTAGTGTTTTAATTGTTGATGAGTGTTCATGCAGATAGGCTTTGAACAAGGAGGTTCAAAATTCTAAAAGATGGGGAGAATGATGCAACTGATCCTTTACTCCATTTGTTTAACAGTCTCCGTAGGAGTTAATTATTTCTGTTTTGGACTGTTGTTTCATTGTAGTCTTTGTAGGAGTTAATCTAGGAGTTTAAACATTCTATTAAGGAGTTAATTTAGGAGTTTGTTGATCATAAAGTTTCAGAGTTTGGAAGGTGTAATTTGTTGCTACTGCATAAAAAACTACAGTGGACGAGAATTTCTAGAATATAAGTTTATAAGTTTTGTATGTCTCTCTGTCTATTGTTCCTCTGTTATACAGAGTATGTGTTCACTAATTTGCAGATCTGAGGATTGTCTGCGTCAGATGTTCTTCATCCAAGCCTGAATAGAAACATAATCAAATGCGAGGAAACATAAATTTAAGCCCCTTCAGAAATGACAGTTCCCATTAACACGGCTTGATGCCTGCCCGATGTACTCCCTTGCACCAAATTTTTAATTATCTCGCTAAATTTTCTTATATTCCCTCTTGTAGATAATTTGTCAAACAGTTGGAAATCAAGGAAAATCTTTCAATATTTCTGAATCTCAGCGTTTAACCACTGTCTCTAATTTCTATTTTACTGAGCATTTGAGCAGACAGTTGGCATTCAAGGTCAATGCAGGGCCATTTCATGAAACAGTTTGCAGCAAATTTGAAAATTGCATTATGACAAAGAAATATACAGCTGAAAGTAACATATAGACGTTCCCAATATGGAATAAATTTTAGCAAAGACTCATGCCATCAAACTCATAGTTTACAATGCTCGCAATATAAAAAAAATGCAGTTTTATAAATATTGATGTTCTGAATCCTATAACACTGCTGCAAGAAAATACTTCCAAACAAAAAAGTCCTCCCTGTCCGCGCACCTTTAATATGCTAATAACGTCTTGCTGTTAATGCTTAAAGAGAATAGGGATCCTACTAGCAATAGACAACTCGCAAATGGGACGGCGGGCGACTTCAGTTACTACACTCACGCCACTCCTGAGTTTTAAAAAAGGCAGCGACTTCAGTTCATACACTACGGTAGACTTTTGTGAGTTATCAGAAGATAAGGCGGCCAGTATAATGTCTTGAATCTACAATAAATGAAACGGCCACCTCAAAGCGAGATATCTATAAAGTTCGTAGATAAATACCCATGGGAGCCGTAATGTGAGGTTTCACTTTATATTCATTATATAATAACCCATCTTCAATAGGGAGAGGGCTGATGACGTTGGTTATGTTTTGGTGCTTATTTACATACATGATGTGGTCATCAAATTGAGTAATTATCAAGTGTCAAGGAACCATAAAACTCCTACTTGTCATTTCCACCATTTTTTCACACATATATTTTGTAGAAACATGTTTTATCACAATGTTTTTTTTAAGAACTAGACAATGGATGCATGTTCCCCACTTAGTTGTTCACTACCATACCACTACATGTTCATTAAATGTACATTTATTATGCATTAACTTTGCATCTTCAACATATTGACAATCATTTATGCCTAGGTTGGATTGGTATGATATTTGCTAGAGTATCTTTTCGATCATTTGAAACCCCTATTTGTGGTTATGTATTCAATAATCAATGTTCAACAAGATATAGGTGGTAGAGCACTTTGGATTTGTCGAGGGGAGGTTGGAAAGCAACTATAGTAATGCATTTTTTCATTTTCACTATGTTTTTCAATGCATTCAACATCTAAAAAAATTGGAGCCATTAGCCATGGGAAATGAGGTTGTCGTCCAACCTCACAACAACAATGAATCCTATATTTAATGTTTATTTCAACTAGTTTCACATTATTATTTTTAGTTTTATGTGTTTCTAATATATATATATATATATATATATATATAAAGGTCTCTTAAATTGGAAGATCAGTGTTTTATGAGTATCATTTATTCATCATGGATGGCCACCTCAACATAGTATGTGCCCCCTTTGGCCCCTCCCCGCTATATGGTTCCACTCTAATCATTATTACAAATTTGGATACCCACTTCAAAAGCGATAAAAATGAAGAGTTATATATATACATTTCACTTCCCCTACAAATTCTTGACACTTATTTTACATGTACATGTATATGTATATGTGTAATCGCCCTAAATGGGCTAGTAGAACCAAAGGCCTTATTTGCCTTAACCTAGGACCAAGTCCTTAATAATGCCAATCTGATTACCGATAATTGGCATAAATAATCAAAATCACAAATCTCATTAATTGATCAAAAATCCTATTAATCATCCTTGGCATGAATTAATTAAATCTAACTCATTAAATACCTGGCTAAGGAAATTGAATAAAACCAATTAATAAATAACTCCAAATTGCATGTCACCTCTCAAGGGACAACAAAGATAAATGTAACCAATCAGGAGTTAATCACATGGATCAAGTGAGAGTGAATGATAACCCTTCATTTCAAGTCAATCTCAACCGTTGAATTCATCACACTTTCTATAAAAGAGAAGTTTTCAAAGCTCGCATTATCTAGATTAATTGTATTCATACTTACATGTAGATTTTAATTTGCATTCATTCATAGTGTAAATTCACTTTCAATTTGATAATAGAATTCAATGGTTTTCAATGCATTTCTCGTGTTTAGTTAATTATGTGCATTCAAATCTCTCATTCTAGAATTGTAATGTCACTAATTAGGATCTAATTCTAAGAGCTATCTTGATCTTAATTAGACTCTTTCTAGTTAGAGAGCAATAGGATCCTCTTGTAGTTTATTTTTTCTATGAAATTGATAATTGATTACTAATGGACTAACAAATTAATGTTCTATTGAAGTGTTGTGTTGCATCTTGTAGGTACAATATTCACACACACATTTCTAGCGCCCACCACGGGGCTATAGCCCTGGATTTCTCACTATTTTTGAGCAATTTAACCAAAGATCGCATCCAGGAAGAACAGTCACATATTGTCGAAATAGAATCGCATCCTGGATTTCTTGAATCGCATTCAGGAAATATTACATCTGGTAGATCCTTAATCGTATTTGGGGTTATTAATCACATTTGGTAAATTCTTAATCGCATCTGGGAACAAGCTCGCATTTGGGTTAATTCTTTAGTCACATTTGGTATTTTAAGTTGCAGAATTAAGGTTTCTAACAACTAATGGGTTAATTTGATGTGTTTTGGTGATTTAAATAGCCTACCTAGTGATTTCAGGTTGAATTGTCCAAGACTAAGATTCAACAAGATACTACTAATGGATTGTGTGCAGATTACCTTTGAAGCAGATTAAGAATATCGTATTTTCTTAAATTTTCTTAGGCATTAAATTAGAAGTTGGATTTAGCCTTAAATGGATCAGAGGATTATGCTCTTTCTTCCAAGTAGAAAAATCAGAAACTCAAAAGTCAATTTTAGTGGTTATTAAATTCAAACTTCTTGGGAAAGAACTTGCTTGATGTGCTTGAGAAAAGTAAAGAGGTAGAGAAGTATGATCTTCTCTCTTTGAGAGAATCAAAACCTCAGACCCTTGGATTTGATCTATTTTATTTCTTTAATCTTTAGAGGGCCTGCTAGTTGAGGTAAAAAGCTCTCGAGAATGACCCAAGTGAGAATGAGTAGATGCCAACTTATCCACCTCACTATAATCAATATGTTTCCTTGAGATTAAAGTCTTGGAAGACTTAATCATTTTGTCCTTGGAACATGGATTTGATCTTTCTTTGGATATGCTTAGGTGTTGTGTAGAGCAGAACTGCTTGAATCTCGCTTGCGAGACTACACACATCTAGGTACTCATAAGGTTATAGGCTTTAATCTTTCCTTGTGTAAGACTATGGGAGATGGTTATGAACTGGTGCCCAAATTAGATTCTATGCTAGTAGCCACCTAGACTACCTTTGAAAGGTTGGTTATGCTTGTGCAAGGAAAATAGTAATTGCCCCAAGAAAATCACCATATCGAGCCCCCATTGACGTTACAACTCAGCTAATATGGCAGCTATCATCCATTGTGCGTTGATTGGCTTGTCATAATCTAAGGAGTCCTTGGGTGTGTTCCTAAGTTATTGATCAAGTGTTTCCAATATCTACCACGTCTATAGGGAAATTAGGTGTGCTTGGTGTCTAAAATAACCTATTTGATGTTCTTGAATTAACAACTAAGATAAATGACTTCAAATAACAACCTATCAAACAAATACAAGCAGCAATCAGACAATTAGACTCACTGGAAGTTGACAAACAATACCTGGTAGTCAGCAAAATTCATCAAAATCTAAAACAAACTTACAAAAATAAAAAAAACCTACAGAGTATCACATCTGGAGTAAAGATTCATTTTTGGTAAATAGTGTCACATATGGTAAATACAATGTCACATCTGGTTAATCATCAGTCGCATATGGTGGAAATATCATATATAGTCTATCTTTAGTCGCATTTGGGGGAAGTGTCACATGTAGTGTATCCTCTATCGCATCTTGTAAAGTGTCACATCTGGGACAATGGATACTTGCACACATGTCAGAATCAGGATCTCTATAATTTTGGAAACCCTTTTGGAACCTCTATCAGGTTCATTCGCTATAATCAGTCAACCTGGAAGTTTGCATCAGTAAATTATCAAGTGTACCTTATATACCTACTTGGTTTGTAATCCCTCCATGTCAGGTCATGTTGTCTTACCACTTTCAATTCCCTTTGGTTCCCAGTTCAACATCAGGGCATTCTAACCCTCTAACACTAGAACTTATCAATCACATTACCTTATCAAAGCTACATTCTCAACCTTGGGCAAACACACTTTGACATTATCAAAAAATTTTGACACATTAGGACACTTTGACAATTATCCTATCATGCTTTCATGGTTAATACGAGAACCAATCGATATCCTTTTAATCAAAATTTGGAAGATCGGCCTAGACTCATCACTTTTGACCAAGGCAAAACCTCAAGGAAGAATCTCATAGTCAATCAAGAATCACCAATTCACACAATGTACAAATATTATACCACTCCAAACATGTCTCATAATGAGTATGAATGGAATGAATGAAATAACAATCAAGATGATCAAGAGAATCGAGAGAATCAAAATAATTGAGAAAACTGAGGAAATGAAGATAATTGCAGACATCTTTATAACTCGGATAGCAATGAAGAACCAATGAAAGAAGATTACCAGAAATTCCAAAGAAGTAAGCAGTTCCAAAAACTACTTGAAATATCCTTAGAAGAAAATAAATAAAAATACTTCTTGGACTTAGCATCCTTGGGTGTTAAGCCACCTAAAGATTTTGATATAAATCAACTAAAGAAAAGAGAGGTTGATACACCTATATCTATATTGACTAGACAATTGCTTTCTATGCAAACAGAGTTGAAAGAAATAAAGAAAGAAAATGACAAACCCTCAAGACAATACTCATCGAAACACATATGTCCTTTTCCATTTGATAAAGACTTGTACATGATTCAATTTCCTCCTAATGTTGAAATACACAAGTACAATAAGTATAATGGAAATTCAAACCCTCAGAATCATGTAAGGGAATTTTGCACCTTAAGATTGGAGTTTATGCACAAACAAACCTACTTGATGAGGTTATTTCCTAGAAGCTTGGGAGGACCAGGTATGGAGTGGTTCTCAAAGTTACCTAGTGGGATTAAAATGTTTGAAGAGTTGTTCAATAGGTTTATCCAACAATACTCTTATAATATACAACATACAGTGACCATGCTTGATTTATGTAATACAAAGAAAAAAAGTGGAGAACCTTTCTTGTCATTTCTACAAAGATGGAGAAGGATCTTTGCAAGATATCCAAGCGATATCCCTAAGAATGAGAAGATGGATATATTTTTTAACAAATTGATTCTAGAATTAAATTATTCCATACAACTCCAAGGTCCTCCAAGCTTTGATAAGATGATCGAAAGTGCAATTAAGATTGAGGAGGTCAAGGTTAAAAAGGGAGAGATTGCGATTCACAAAGACAAAAAAGATAAGTATAGTCCCAACAATGGAAAAGATAAGTATAAGTTTTGGAACAAAAACAAGAATGTGGTAAATGATGGAGTTGTAGATGCTCCTAAAATGAAGTAAAAAATAGAAGTATTCAATCTTACCACAAGTCTACAAGTGAACAAGGGTTCTAATAACACAACAAGGACAACTCCTAAAGCTTATAAAAATAATAGATTTAACAATCGAAATGAGCCTTGGTTATCTAAGCCTAAATGTACTTTTACCCTATTGGGGGATACACTTG
This sequence comes from Chamaecyparis obtusa, assembly GCA_027943335.1. Taxonomy (NCBI): domain Eukaryota; kingdom Viridiplantae; phylum Streptophyta; class Pinopsida; order Cupressales; family Cupressaceae; genus Chamaecyparis; species Chamaecyparis obtusa. Next base: position 127,880 of record BSBK01003636.1, on the reverse strand, counting down.
AAGTGGTCTTAAAATCACTATTGGATAATAAAATCATCACACTTCCAAAATCAAAACTGTGGGAGCCAAAAGTAAAACCAAAATGGTGGAATGATGATGACTATTGTGATTACCATCGGAATAAAGGACACAAGACCAATAATTTTATGAATTTGATACATGCAATTCAAGATTTAATCGAAGATGGTAAGGTAAAATTGGATGGACATCACACTAATAGTGATCATAAAGCATTTCAACAACTATTTCCTAATTATGAGAAAGGTAAATCATCCAACAAAGGCAACAAGATTAATTATACATATACTAACAGTGATAATGTGATCAATATGTTGGAACCACAAGAACAATCTATCAATATGATCACTCTTAAAGGAGTACAAGACAAATCAGAATCTTCTAACACTATGATGAGGAGTCAAGCTAAGCTCACACTTAAAAGAGCTTCTACATTAAAGCAACATGCTACAACAACAACTTCAAAACTACCATCCAAATAATCAACATTACCTTTAACATATGAATACTACTTGGTAGATCAATTACAATGCACCCCTTCTCAAATTTTCATTTTGGAATTGCTAAAGATCTCTCTAGTCCATCGAGAGATTCTTAATCAAGCCTTGCTTGCAACTAATGTTTTGAAAGACTTAGATATAGATAGATTCCAAGCTATGGTTGGTCATTTGACTTCCCCACATTATTTATCTTTCTCTAAAGAAGATGATAAATCCTTGAATCATCTGCATAATCAACCCTTGCATATAGAAGTCTTGATTCACAAACACTGAGTTAAGCTTGTCTTAATAGATGGAGGCGTTGGATTGAACATATGTGTTGGAAAGTTGACTATACTAATTTATATGACTTATTATAGTGTTTCCATTATGGAAACAAAGCCATATGATGTTTTGGAGTCAGCACACTTGATAAGAAGATCAGAAATCGGTTAAGTGTTGAAGACTAGACAGTGCACAGAGTACCCGAGAGTCAGAGCATCAATGCACGTGCATACGATAGAATTATGGTATGCACCCTAGAATTTAAGTTTGTAAGATCATATTCATGCTACATCTAAGAACACATGATTAGAAGATTTAGTATGATAAAGATACAGAGAGTTCAAGTTGCACAGACAGTGAATGTCAGAGATGAACAGTGCAAGTAGCTGACTGTTGGTATTTTGGTTAGCGGTTATAGTATTGTTGTGTAAAAGCTATGTGCCTATTGTAATTAAGTTATAGACATGTAATTAACTTTATTTGTAAACACTCTTGAGCCAATTCAATTGGAAGCATTGTATGTAATCAGTTAAAGGGCCGACCTAGTTAATTGTTTTGTATGCGCATATAAATATTAGATGCGTCATTGTAATTAGGTATGGAAGTTGTTATAGAGTTGAAATAAGCAAAGAAAAAGTGTGCAAAGAGTTGATAAGATGTATTAGAGCTTTTCAAGAGGTTAAAGCATAAGCACATCAAAGGAACTGATCAGACAAGCAGTGTTATAGTGCCAGTTCATCCAGCAGATATAGTGTGTATCTGAGATCATAAGGTTGTAGCCTTCACCACTTGAGCAATGAGCTCTAGGACAATGTGTCCCTACCCCTAACAGGGTTATTGTAAAAGACTCCTAATAGGGTCTGACCCTTAACCAGGTCACTGTACTAAATATATTGTAAAGCAACTCCTAACAGGGTTAAGGATCTTCTAACAAGGATCATAAAACACTAGTACAGAATATTAGTGGGTTTCAATTCCCACCGGGGTTTTTACCTATTTGGGTTTCCCCATAACCACATTGGTGTTATGTGTTGTGTTCATGTTTCTTATTTATGTTGATGTTCATTTTAGTACTTAAGCACTCAAGTTAAGATCAAAGAGCTAAGTAAAAAGATTTAATTCAGTGAACACTGATTCACCCCCCCTCTCAGTGTTCCCATTCCTAACAATTGGTATCAGAGCTTTTGTCCTCAGCAAATAATTTTAACCACTTGAGGAGATCATGGAAAAAATAGAAATGAAACATCTGAAAATAAATCTTGAAGCTGCTCTTGAAGATCTGGACAGATCTGAAAAAGAAATTAAAGAACTGAAAGAAAAAGTCAGTGATGCTCAAGCAGTCATAAAAAGGTTAAGAAAAGATTTGAAAGAATGCTCTACTAGTGATTTAGGGATAATGATCAAGAATCTGAATGAATAAAATTCATCCCTGAAAGAACATATTGAAGAATTGGATGATAAGCTAACCAACAATCAAGAAGTCTATGATGAACAGATCAAAGAGAACATTCAACTAAATGAAGAATTAAGGCAGGCAAACATGGAAATCTTGGAGCTAAGAAACAATAAAGAAAGCTTGGAATCTGAATTGAAAGAGGCTAAGAATCACATTGATAAATTACACACAAGCAAGGATCTGATTGAATCTCATTTGTATGCTCGGAAGCTTAAAGGAGATACTAGCGGCATTGGATTCAATGAAGCACAAAATCATATTGACAACATGCGAGCAAGAATGAAAGCACCAAAAGACACCACAAATGCTAAGGAGATTGTAAGTCAGAATAAAGATCATGTTGAACCATCCAAGAATGAGCACAAGCTAGTAGATCGAACTTGTTATGCATGTAACAAGCATGGACATATAGCAAGGAACTGTATAGAGGTAAGACCTTTCAATGGTTACTATTATTCATGCAATAAATTTGGTCATATAGCTATGAATTGTAAGATAAGTCAGAAAAACAAGACTCAGCATAATCAGAGAAATCAGAATCTATCAAATATAATAAGTTCTCAGAATGTTACATGTCAGATATGTAACTATAATGGTCACTCAGCTAGATAGTGTAAAATGGTAACCCATGTTAATGTGCCAAGGAATATAAGGCCTCGAGTCATTTTTCACTCTTGTAACAAGGCTGGACATATCTCAAAGTTTTGTAGATCAAGAACACAAAGTCGGGAAATCCCTAGAAAGCCAAAAGAATCAATACTAGACATCGAAGGAGAAGTCAAGTTTGTGAAAGCTTCAAAAGATGTGAGCTTGATTTGGTCAGAGGCAAAGAAGGATAAGGTTGATGAGAATGTATTGGATGTATCCATTGTGGACGCACCCTCTACATCTGGATGAATGGCCCTTAGGGTCATAGGGGGAACTAATTTAGCTCTAGACCCCTACATGGCCGGTATACACACCCTCAGAGTATGCACCTTTGGATTTAACCTTTTGGAGAATAATAGAGGCAATGTGCAAGAGCACACTTCCTGAATAATAGCAGAACAAAAGTTGGAGATTTTTAATGAAAGTCTGGTTTACGCGGCAAGCATTAATGGCAGAATTTTAACTTTAAAGTACATAGAAGCTTTTAGATCTCTCATTGCATTCGAATTCAGAGCGATTGGAGAGCAGAGGAGCCCTAGCATTTAAGTGTGAAGGATTGCAGATTGATTCACCAGTGTTTAGCAAGTGCATTTGATCCATTGCAGAAGCCCTAATTTGTCACGCCAATTCAGAAGTCCTTGAGATCATTTGGAAAGTGATATACAAGTAAGTAATGGCTACTCCCATTGTATTTGAGGTGGCTGAGAAGAAGAGATATGTATTTAAGAGGCATCCATTCAAGTCCACACTAGACGATCTAGAAGGTGCATTCTCCCGCACTCCCATGGGTGTTATGCTATGCATGTAGAAGATATTAGGGCATACATATAGTACAAGAAGGAACTAGTAGGTTTGGATAGAATAAGAGCACACATGGAAACAATGATGAAACCTGATAAAACCTTCATGGATGAGTATGCACAGCTTGAAAGCCACCCGATAACTGAATATGCGATTGCATATGAGTTCTATGAGTCCAAATGGATAAAGATTCTACTGAGCAGGATTCATGATGACCTATTCTGGATAGGTGAAGTTCTAGTAAGGATCACAGGTGACCTAATTCATGAGATGACAGGTCTCTCTAAGAAAGGCGTCATTCTTCCAATAGGCAAGGACGTGAGAAAAATAGTTGAGAAAACCTTCAAATCAAGAAGTGATAGGCATGAAATGAAAATAGAGCCTATAGAGGAGAAAGACATCAAATTGATGTCCATGATACTGGGATATAGGTTCCAGCACACTTGCAGGGTGAATAGTGTGTCAGTGGCCACCATTCTAGCAGCAATAAGGTTGGTAAGAGAGAGTGGAGAGTTTAATCTATGTGAGATCTTGCACGCACATCTAATAGACAACATAAGAGCCATCAAGCATGACAAGACCAAGATATTCAGGTTTGGGTCTTTAATAATCTATATGTACTTCCACATTCTTGGAAAGGTGTCTGATTTGTATCTAGACAAATCTATTCCCACTATGCCACAAATATCCCTTAAGGCATCTACAAAAAGTACCCTTAAGGACTACATGGAATTGGAATTGAAAACATTCAGAGTGAAAATGCAAATGAGGTATAGGATACCTGAAAAGATAGTTGAAAAATACAAGGATAGTATTTGTTTTATGGTAGAGATTGATACAACATGCATGGAGGTTGTTGAACCAAGAACAAAGTGGATTCATCCACTAGGATATGAAGTCAAAGAACCTATTCTAGAGGCTTATGCTCAAGTTCTATTGTTAGCACATAAGAACCCCAATAAACCTAGATGGGGGACTTATGAAGTGAAAATAAGAGAAGTAGATGTTGTATTGAACAACGTAGCAACAAAAAGAAAAGTTGCCAAGGTTACTTCAGAGATCTTGAAGATTCATGGTGTATCTCAAGAAGACCTAGACAAAGCAAGACAAGAGAAGATTGCTTTGGAGATAGAGAGCACAACTGCAGCAAAGACAAAATCTGATGATCCAAAGATGAAGAAGGTGAAAACTGAGAAATTTGATGATCTGAAGGGTAAAACAGTTGATACCCCTTCTGCGCCCAAGGTAACCATTGACCTTACTGCTCCTCTTGAGTATAAGGAAATGCCTAAGAGGAAGAAAGAGATTAGCATCGGTCATCCATCCTCGCGAGCAACAAGAAACAAAAAGAACACTCAAGCACCTCCAGAAGTAAGTTTCAAACCTAGTCTCAAGGTGTTGAGCTCAAGGATTATTGATGAAGGCAAGATAGATCAAGTAGGGAAGTTCTATGAGAAGTATAGTGAAATTGATAAATTAGAAATTCATGGAATGATTGTCAAACATATGTTGAAGTTCAAAAAGATAGTCCTAGAACTGAAGACTATGATTCCAGATAATGTTTGGAACATATTAGAATTCCTAAAGAGACAATCAATGGAGGAAGATCTGAGAATAAGAGAGAAGATCTTAGATGAGAGTTTTCCAGTATGTTCTCTAGAGGAGAAAAAGTTGTTGTTAGATCTGGTGAAGCCACACCTCAGAACAAAAACAAGAACCTTACATATAATGGACAAAAACTTTGAGTTAGTTGCAAAGGAAACATAAAAAGCCTTTGAGAAGGTCTTCATGAACAGACACATGTATCCAGCTACTGCACCCATAGCTCAAGTACCCACAAAAGTTGCAAAAGAGTCATAGACCATAAATGTACCATTTACAAGTCCACATGATTCAGCGCATGTAGTTGATGCACCCAAAGAGGCAGAGAAGTATGCGCCTATGACAAAAGCACACAAGAATGAAACAATTTTCATTGACAATGTTGAGATTGCAATGGAGGCCTCAGATATTGATTGGACAAGTTTGAAGAATCCTTTGTAAGCACTCAAGAGGCTGAAAATCTATGTAGAAACACTCCTCACAGTCAACAAGAAGTATTGATTGATGATGTGACAGAAAAGAAAGAACAAGGAAAATAAAAAGAGATAGAAAAAGAAGAAGAAAAGAAAGAAGAAGAAAAAGAAAAGGAAGCAGAGAAACATAAAGGAGAAGTAGAGTTAAAAGAAAATGAACCAATAGATAAATCATCTGTTGAAATAAGAGTCAAACAGGAAGTAATGGATAGTACTCCTATCACTCCAGTACACTCAGCTTCATTGTTGTCAAGTTTGACACCTGACACAACCAGTTTGGATTCATGGGGAGAAGAAGACCTGGTCAAGATCAGTGTCTTAGCTATGGAAAAAGCCAAAGAGAAACAAGTGATGAGGAATCCCTTATTCATGGAGTCAATTAACATATTGAATATCCTATTGGCTTCAGACAAGAAAGTGTCCAAGGTCAGTACAGTTGATGATGTTAGCAACATCCTCACATCCTTTAAAACTAACTTTGCTAGCTTGGAAGAATCTGCATCTCAAGTTGCAGAAGAGAAGTATAGAAAGAAAAGATTAAATGAGTTGGTCAGTAACTTCTCACTAGACCTTAGTTCACTCAAAGTTGGACAAGAAACTTTGAAAGAGTTTGCAGCAAAAGGAAGAAAAATTATTGCTAAATAAATGAATCAAGATAAGTTGACAACCAACCACTACAAGAAGATTCAAGAAGCAGAGGCCTTGATTGAAAAGGTAAGGCAATCAGTAGAAGATCCCTCTACTGATATAAATATGTGTAACAATGTATATTAGCGACAGATTGACAAAATTGAGAAGGTAGAAAAAGAGATGTCAAAGATAAGGGCTAGGCATACTCAGCTTAGAAATGCTCTTGCGCCCTCCCTAGATGTGCTAAATCAGAATATCAAGGAGATCGATGCCACCATGGTGACATATGATCAAGGTCCTAGTTCAGATTTGGAGAAGATGGAGAAACTTTAGTATGCCTTATGCGCCCATCTCCAAACAATCAATGCATTGATTGCATTTTGGAAGCAAGAGATCCAAAATCTATAGATTGCATACCCAGATGTACTTTTAGTGTAAGTACTTGTACACATTCAGTTTTGTAACACCTTTGTCATTAATGTCAAAGGGGGAGTATGTATAGAATATGGAGCTATAGCTATGTAAAGAAAATATATAGTAAGAAGATATAAGGGAGATATAAGATAGAGTATATTAAGTGTTTTTGTATTAAGGGACAATTAGTAACTTTGCCATATTCCTTTGTTTCCATCAATGACAAAGGGGGAGATTGTTGGAAATTTGACTATACTAATGTATATGACTTATTATAGTGTTGTCATTATGGCAACAAATTCATATGATGTTTTGGAGTCAGCGCACTTGATAAGAAGATCAAAAATCAGTTAAGTGTTGAAGACTGGATAGTGCATAGAGTACCCGAAAGTCAGAGCATCAACGCATGTGCATACGATAGAATTATGGTATGCACCCTAGAAGTTAAGTTGGTAAGATCATATTCACTCTACATCTAAGAACGCATGATCAGAAGATTCAGTGTGAGAAAGATACAGAGAGTTCAAGTTACACAGACAGTGAATGTCAGAGATGAACAGTGCAAGCAGCCGACTGTTGGTATTTTGGTTAGCGGTTATAGTATTGTTGTGTAAAATCTATGTGCCTATTATAATTAAGTTATAGACATGTAATTAACTTTATTTGTAAACACGCTTGAGCCAATTCAATTGGAAGCATTGTATGTAATCGGTTAAAGGGCCGACCTAGTTAATTGTTTTGTATGCGCATATAAATATTATATTTGCCATTGTAATTAGGTATGGAAGTTGTTATAGAGTTGAAATAAGAAGAGCAGAAGTGTGCGAAGAGTTGATAAGATATATTAGAGCTTTGCAAGAGGTCCAAGCATAAGCGCATCAAAGGAACTGATCAAACAAGCAGTGTCATAGTGTCAGTTCATCCAACAGATATAGTGTGTATCTGAGATCATAAGGTTGTAGCCTTCACCACTTGAGAAGTGAACTCTAGGATAGTGTATCCCCACCCCTAATAGGGTTATTTTAAAATACTCCTAATAGGTTCAAACCCTTAACCAGTTCACTATACTAAATATATTGTAAAGCAACTCCTAACAGGGTTAAGGATCTTCTAACAAGGATCATAAAACACTAGTACAGAATATTAGTGGGTGTCAATTCCCACCTGGGTTATTACCTATTTGGGTTTCCCCATAACCACATTGGTGTTATGTGTTTTTTTGATGTTTCTTATTTATGTTGATGTTCATTTCAGTACTTAAGCACTCAAGTTAAGATTAAAGAGCTAAGTAAAAAGATTTAATTTAGTGAACACTGATTCACCCCCCCTCTCAGTGTTCTCATTCCTAAAAATATGCACATTTAATCTTGTGAAACAATTAGGATTATTAGAACATGCTATTGATCTAAGAAGGAAGATTACAATCAAAGCCTATGATGAAGAAGAACTCTAAAGGATTAGTTGTTTTATCTATCAGAGTGGGACCCATGGATAAAGATGTCATATGTCAAGTCCTTGATCTATCACTTGCTTACAATATTCTTCTTGGAAGGCCATGGATTCACATAATGCAAGTAGTACCTTCTACATACCATCAATACATAAATTTCCCTCATAATGGAGTAGAAGTGATAGTTCTAGGTGATATAAATTACCCTTGCAATACTCTCAAGAAAGAAAACTACATGATTCCACATAACAAAGAGAGTTCTAAAGAAGCTAAAACTTCTAATGAGATGATCTTAATATTTTTTCAAAGAAGTTGAATATCCAAGATACAAGTATGAGAGTATAAAATACACTCATTTATGTCCATGATGGATTTGCCTTTATCTCCTAGATCTCAGGAAAGACCTTCATGAACCTTCACAACATCCAATAGTAAAGAATTAACAATTCATGAAGGAACAAGGATGGTTAAAGCCAAGGTGTCCCCATCAAAGAAAAATGAAGAAAAAATTATCTTGCAATGGTTATACAAAGAAGATGAACATGATGGGAATTTTAAAAATGTTGATATATCACCAAACAAATATGGCAAAGGATATGATATCATGAAAAAAATGGGTTACAAAGGAAAAGGACCACTTAGTAAAAAGAAAGGAGGACTCATAGAACCAATGCACTTAAAGTTCCATAACCCTAAGGATAAAACTGGTGTGGGTTTCAAAGAAGAAGTGTCTCATCCTGTGTCTAGAGATGGTCTCATATTTGATAGAGAATATGATTCAGTTGATGAAGAAGAAGTAGAAGGAGAATAAATATCATATGAAATATTAATACTCTTGCAAGGAGATCTATTATCAGACCTAAGCACCATTCCTACCATTCCTAAATCTGAACAATAATTAGAAGATGAACTACAAGAAAGACATCCTTATTGGGGGAAGTTGGTTATTGTTACTCATGTTCTTGATATGCCTTATTTTGAGAATCAACTGGATATATCCTTATCTCTACAAAAACCCTTACAAGAAGATGAGAATTAACAAGAAGAAAATAATTCTGAAGAAGAAGAAGGGACACCGATGACTATAGCCCATTTGTTGGATATATCAGATGATAGTCAAATAGATTCACATGAATACAAATGAGATACACTCTCCAACTTTACAATGGATATAGAGATTGATGTGATACATAAATATGCTCCTAGAGTTCACTTTGAAGAAAGAGAAAGTTCTAATTTGCTAGGTCAATTGGGTTAGACTTACATAACACTAACAATGACTTCGATAATGATGATCATAAATTTAATATTCTTAACAATTCTTTAGAAACTAACTCGATATAAATAATCTTTCCAGTCACTAATATTGATAATAATGTGGTGTTGTTTCTTAAACCCTGTGAATCCCTATCTTTGGTGAATCTCGAACTCATAGAATGGACTGAATCTGAATCCACAACCCTATTGTCCTTTGATAATGACTATACTTTATCTTTTTATCTTAATGCTTGTGAAACCTTTACCTCTTCCACTAGTGAAAGGAGTGCAAATATGAGAGAGGGGGATATCAAGTTTCTTAGTCTCAAAAAGAAAAATAAAAATAAAAAGAGATTTGATCGTGAAAACCACATTGTGGCAGTATCCGAATCTAAAATAGTAAAAATAAAAGACATCCAATGGTGAAAACCTCTTAGAGGCCCCAAAAGATGAGACTCTTCATATTCTTCCTAATCATCTCCAAGAAAGATCTTCAATGTTGATAGAGCCAATGCAACCAGTTAATCTTGGGATAGATGAAGCTCCAAAAATGGTTCACATCACCCAATCCTTATCAAAAGAAGAGAAGGCACAATTCACCAAATTCTTCAAAGAAAAGAAGATAAAATTTTCTTGGTCTTATTATAACATGCCTGGATTAGACATGGACTTAATAATGCATCATTTATCTATTGCTCTTGGAGTAAAACCTATGAAATAGAAATTGAGAAAAATGCATCCACATGTTGCAATACTGGTGAAGGAAGAATTTGAAAAACTTTTGAAAGATGAATTTATAAGAGCCATTGATTATGTAAAGTGGATATCCAACATAGTCATTGTTTCTAAAGAAGATAAATCCATAAGAGTTTACACTGATTTTAGATATTTAAACAAAGCTTGTCCGAAAGATGATTTTCCACTTCCAAACATAGACATGATTGTAGATCTCACAACAATGTATGAAATTTACTCATTAATGGATAGATTCTTGGGATATAACCAAATCAAGATTGCTCTGGAAGATCATGAGAAAACAACATTCACATGTGCATGGTGTATGTACTATTGGAATGACATGTTGTTCGGTCTCAAGAACGTGGGTGTCACATATCAAAGAGAAATGACAACAATATTTCATGATATGATGTATAGGAATATGGAGGACTATGTTGATGATAATTTAGCAAAATCAAGAATCACAACAACTCACATTGAAGACATAGGGAAAATATTTGACAAAATGGAACAATTTCAACTTAGGTGAATCCTAAAAAGTGTGCCTTTGGAGTGTCATATGGTAAGTTGTTAGGCTTTATAGTTTTAGCAAAAGGCATTGAGGTTGATCCAACTAAAGTAAAAGAAATTATAGAAATGCAACCTCCAAGGAATATTAGTCAAATGAGAACACTTTAAGGGAAACTAAAATCTACCAGGAGATTTATATCACAATTGGTGGATAAGGCTCAACCATTCACCAAAATGATGCACAAAGGAGTTAAATTTACCTAGGATCAGCAAAGCAAAAAGAACTTCAATCAAATCAAGCAATACTTGGTGAGTCCTTCGATACAAATTCCTCCAATAAGGGAAAAGAGATGTTGTTATACATATCTGCAACAGATACATCATTAGGATTATTTCTAGCTCAAGAGGATGAAGCAAAAAAGGAAAGAGCAATTTATTATATAAGTAGTAAATTGGTGATGTACGATATTATTAGAGTAAAGTATTAATTTAATTATGTTGATTAAATTAACTTTACTCCCTTCTTAAGATTTCACTTTATGCACTTGCATTAGTCATTTTATAATTAAAACACTCGTGCATTAGTCATTTTATATTTAAAACACTCATGCATTAGTTGTCTTATTTTTAAAACATGCATGTATTAGTCGTGCAATAATTAAATTGATTATTACATGCATTTTTTCTTTTTAGGATTTCAGATCTCCTTTATAAGGATCGATCTCCATTGTATTCTTATTGAAGAACATTCATTATTATTGAATTGTAACTTTTGTTTTTGCACATAAAGAATGTCTCCTCTTTCATGGATCCTTGCGTTCAGACCTCCATAGCTTTTGCTTCTCTTTTTATGTGGCAGGTGTTTGCATGCAGGTGTTCTTGGGAGCCATGGGCTGTTTTCTCATCAACTCCAACATGGTATCAGAGCTTTAGACATGTTTTCCCTTGTCCTCTTCCTGAGAGATTTGACCTTGTTTGTCATATCTGCAATTTTTAGAGGATTTTCGATTGGATTTGGGGGGACCTTTTTTTCTAGTCAGTTGGGCTCAAACCGACCTCACCATTATATTTAGAGCACCCAAGAACCCCTATTTCCATATAAAATTTGTCAAATTTGGACAAGTTGGCCTCTGAGGCAAAAAAAATTTGCATGTTAGGTCGTATGGCCCTGGCATGCAATCCAAGGCAAAAACATTTTATTGATGGTGCCACTAATGGCCACCACCAGTGGGACTGCCAGTAGTTAACTACCAGTGCCCATCCCCTCAACCGTTGGTTTCATGGGGATCAACCCCCACCACCAGGAGCCAGAGCCTTAACCCCTAGTCACCCACGTGACTAGGGGCTAGATTTTTTTGGCCCCTAGGCCTTATTGATTTTTTGGTGATGGTGGCCATACAGACATCAAATTTAAGCTCGTCAATGATGACATCATCACTACATCAACCCTCTTCTGCACTTTTTGGGGGGCTTTCGGAGCTGCTTGTGGTATTTTTCTCATAACTTGAGCATATAGTGTCAAAATTGGGCAAACAAGATATTGTCGAAAAGATCTTTATGAGCTCTATCTAGATCTGGAGGTCAAATTTTTGATTTTGTTTTTTTGATGGTGTTTTTTACTGTCAAAGCTAGATGTTCATTTTTTCACTCTGGGAAATCTACCTTGTGCATCCAGACTCCGCTTTAGGAAAATGATATATCATTGGAAAGATTGTTTTGAGGCATTTCCAATGCTATGAGTCATTTTTATAGATTCTTTGGTAGGTATATTTTATTTAGTTTCTTGAATTTTTTCAATCTGGTAGATATCTTGGATGTTTGAGGTCTTGGGATCTCTTCCCTTTGAGGGATGGCTCATCTTTGGCTGTTCTTTTGTTTCAGAAGACTTCGCTCTTCTTTGAGAAGTGTATACTTCACTTTTGTAGCATTCTATTATGCACACGCACTGAGATAAAGTGTCATTCTATTGCATGTATGGGATCTTGCACATGTTCATGCTCTTTGTACTCGCACTCAATTATAAAGTGCCATGGGAGGTTTGATGTTTGTCTTTGTTTTCCATCTACTTTTGTCAAGTGAGTGTTCCTCTCATGACATTAGTCTCAGGTATCTTTAATTGTGTTTGTACTTTCTCTGCACCTTCGATGTTCCCAATTCTTCATCATGTAGTTAATATTGGACATTCTTTTCAGTGTACCTATCATTACTCCCTTGTCAGCATTACAGGGGGGTTTCTACTAATCGTTATTTTGCTTCCTTGGTTCGATAGTGTGAGATATGTATTCATTATTTGTTCCTATGTACTAGGTGGATGTAATGGTTGGGTACCTATGCATTTTGGTGAGATGGATCATTTACCATATGGACACTCTTTCTTTCCTATTTTTGGTGGCACTCTTCTATCTTTGATTGATCAACTCTTCAAGATTTGGTGTTTTATATCATATGTATCTTTGAGTTCATTTGTTTTCCTCCTGATTCAAGTAGTGTCATTTGAGGGCACTCATCTAGATTACAATCTTCTCTACCTGGTCATATTTCAGTGGAGGATCTTTAGATCAGCAGTTACTTCTTGACAGAGTTTGCAACTTCTTTCTTTAGTGATGTTCTACATGTTCATCCTAGTTACTATTTTTTGGAACATTCCCTAGTTTTGGAGGCGTCTTCAGTCCTTCAGACTAGTCTTTGTCTCTTTTTGGAGTAGAATTTTTCTCATGTGGTTTTCTCTATTTCTCCTCCGTACTTGGGTACCTCATCAGGTCATGTTGTCAGGACCTATTTTTTTTGCTTCCAGCATTGTAGTTTCCTTTGCTTTCTTCTTGGATTGTTTGTAGTTGCATTGTTGCTCATCTTAAGGGGGGGGAGGGTGTTAGAGTAAAGTATTAATTTAATTATGTTAATTAAATTAACTTTACTCCCTTCTTAAGATTTCACTTTATACACTTGCATTAGTCATTTTATAATTAAAACACTGATGCATTAGTCATTGTATATTTAAAACACTCATGTATTAGTCATCTTATTTTTAAAACATGCATGCATTAGTCATGTAATAATTAAATTAATTATTACATGCACTTTTTCTTTTTAGGGTTTCAAATCTCCTTTATAAGGATCGATCTCCTTTGTATTCTTATTGAAGAATATTCTCTATTATTGAATTGCAACTTTTGTTTTTGCACATCAAGAATGTCTCCTATTTCATGGATCCTTGCATTCAGGCCTCCATAGCCTTTTCTTCTCTCTTTCAGTGATAGGTGTTTGCATGCAAGTGTTCTTGGGAGTTGTGGGTTATTTTCTCATCAACTCCAACAGATATGAATTACTCAATAATTGAAAAGGCATGTCTAACCATAGTGTTTTCTTCAAAAAATATTAGACATTACATGCTCTCACACAAGGTGAAGAAAAAAGAAAAGATTGATCCACTCAAATACTTATGGAACATAGCAACACTAACATGGAGGCTAGAAAAATGGGTCCTAATATTGAGCGAGTTTGACATTTAATGCATTAATGAAAAAAAAAAAAAAGGAAAGGTGATATCCAATCAAGTTGTCGATGCACCCGTGACAGATGATAAATCATTACACATTGAGTTTCCTAATGAAGCAATCATGCGTCTTATAGAATAATCTTGGAAGATGTACTTTGATGGATCATTTACACGACAAGGCTCAGGAGAGGGTTTCTTATTCATTATGCCTCAAGGATACAAAATATGAAAGGGTTACCAAATGATCTTTCCATGCACAAACAACATAGCAGAATATGAATTCCTAGTCAACAGATTGAAACTAGTAATAGAGTGGAAAACCATTGAGTTAAGTATCTATGGAGACTCACAACTTATAATCAATCAAGTCAATGATGATAAGCTAATTCCTTACAAAAGGATGATGGAAGATCTCAAGAAATATTTTGTTTACATTAAATTTGCACAAATACCATGGTTAGAGAATATAGCTACTAATGTGATGGCTACTTTAGCATCCATGTTACAATTAGAGGAACATCAATTTCTCTATGACTTCCTGGTGGAAGAGTTACCCTTTCTAGGTTATGATTCCCCCGATTCCTAGATTATATGTGCTATTGAAACCCAAGTTCTATCCTGATATGCACATATTTATTCCTATCTAAAAGATCAAACCTTTTATAAAAATTAATCAAAAAATGAGAAAAGATGCCTAATAAGAGTAGCATCACGTTATTTAATAGACGTTTGATCTTTATAGAAATGAATTATATAGACTTTTTCTTAACGATACGTTACTTAGATGTTTAGAATATGAAGAGTCAAATCACGCATTAAAAGAAGTCCACAAAGGTGTGTGTGGATCTCACTCAAATGTATTTTCATTAGTAAAGAAGCTTTTAAGAGTGGGATACTACTGGCCCACTATGGAGAAAAATGCTATTAATTATGCCAAAACATGCAAGAAATGTCAATTCCATGGAAACTTGATACATACTTCAACTAGGGAGTTAATTCCATTTATCACACATTGGGCATTTCAACAATGGGCCTTTGATCTAGTAGGATAAATATATCCAAATTCATCCAATAGACATAAGTATATTATCACAGCCAATGAGTATTTCACAAAGTGGATCGAAGCAGTTCCCTTGGCCACTGCTATAGGAAAACAACAATGTTTATCCTTAACTATGTAGATATGGGGTACCCTCATCAATTGTAACTAACAATGGGGGACAATTCAAAAATAAAGATATGGATGACTTATGTTTACACTTCAAAAGAACACAACATTGTTCCTTGATCTATTACCCTCAAGGTAATGGACAGGCTGAGGCATCCAATAAGACAATCCTAAAGATCCTACATAGAGCATTAACAAATTCGGAAGATACTAGCACTTGCAAATTAATCCACCACTATGGGCATATCGTACCAGCATCAAAACACCAATAGGAACAACTCCTTTCACACTTGTCTATGATTCAGAGGCAGTGTTACCAATTGAAGTTGAGATTTTTTCACTAAGGGTTTCACTAAAAAAATTAGTCACTGATGAGGACTATAGAATCTCACGTCTACAAGAACTAGAATTGTTAGATGAGCACAAGCAACAAGCATTTGAACATCTCAAAGTATACCAAAAAAGAATGTCTAGAGGATACAATAAGAAAGTGAAACCAAGAACATTTCAGGTATGAGACATGATTTTAAGAGAAAATCCAAAGAACCGACAACACCAAAAGAAAAAAGGAAATTTTGAACCCAACTGGTCGGGTCCCTTTGTTATCACAACTTCATATAGATCGGGTGCCTACCAGCTGGCTACACCTGAAGGAGATTTCCTATTAGATCCAATCAACACTATCCACCTGAAATAGTTTTTTGCCTAACATTCTGGAGACAAAACTTGTACAACAAATATTGATCCTAAAGAAATACAAAAACAACAAATATTGATCCTGAAGAAAAGCAAAAATAGTAGAAAAGAAAAAAATTCCAAAAAATTGGAAAAAGTTCTGAAAAAGAATGATCATCTTAGTGAAAACCTAGTAAACAAGTGCCTTGATGAATAAAAAAAGAGAGAAAAAGGAGAAAAAGTGTCTCGGTGAAAACCTAGTAAATAAGTGCCTTGGTAGCAAAAATATAAACATTTGTCTAAGTGGTGAAAACTTGGTAAATAGGTGCTACTTGTAATCAAAACTCTATCTATCAAAACAACGCTTAGACACTTGGTCAGCCTAAATTTTTCGCTTGTGAAAATATTTCGGTCACCTTTGTGAGAATCAAATCTTGAACCAAGCTATCAGATAGATCCTTTTATCCTAGAGTGGAATCTATCTATACCAAAGTCCTAGGAAAGTCGTATTCGCTAGGAACCATTGTTTATAGTCATGCTAGTAGTAAGGTCAACTAGTTGTCATTAGGACTCTCTGCTAGGTTTTTCAGTTATCCTGAATCCATGCTTCAAGTTAAATCTACACAACCAAATGTATTTCTTAATGCCACCAACCTAAAAAAATAGTATCCTTTAAATACTTGAACCCAATGGTGTTTTTAAACACTAGTCATGGAGAATGAACCTAATCAACAATGTTTCTCAGACATAACACACCCAGACAATGCAAGACATGAACTACAATTGGAGTGAATTTGTATGATAATATTTTCTAAGTGATTGAAAATTAATAAAAAGTGTTCCTTAACACTAAAATAATAAACACATAAATGCTTTGTGATTTATGATGATCATGTATTTTCATACTATCTCAAATATGTCCATGGGCTAGAGGAAAAAAAGGGGAAAGCATGAATTTTTTAGTTTTTTGTGACTTATTATCAATTTATGCTTGTTGTGTCCTCCAAGTGACTCAAAGATGTCTAAAAAGGACAAGAGAAATAAGGATTGGGGGCATAATATTTTCTTTGTCCTTTGTTTGTGGTAATAAATCCAATGATCCAAAGTGGTCATAGGAACTGGGTGTTTATGGAAAGAGCCTCCATCATGATTGGAACACCGCATATACCTTGACCTGTTTCCTACGAAAACTTTGGTGAGGTTGGATTCATTTCCTTTCTTGTTTAATATAAATGAAACAATTTCCTAGTAAAGTGAACACAATATCATACAACCAAGGATATGCATAAAAAAAAAGTTATTATGGGTCACCTATCAATATGTTGTACACGAGCAGAACAAGTTTAAATCCATAAAAAGGAAGTAACTAATAGGACATCCTAATCTATATGTCTTGGTGTTTAGTTTCACTTTCGACATGACATCCAACATGGGAGGTGTTCATATGATCTTGAAGTTCCTAGCCCCTTGGGACTGATTACCTCTATAACTTGAAGGTGTAGGAACACTAGTCTAAACTCCCACCTATCCACCATGACCGAAAGTCAAATTTATTTCCACCAAGATAGCCTTAATAACCGCCTCCTTGAGGGTCTTAGGTTTGAAAACATTAACTCCCCCAATGATGCGACCATTAAGCCCCCTAATGAAATATTACACCATCAGTGGTGACTTATCACTAAATCCTACATAAGGATTGAGCTTGAAGAAATGGTGCTCATAGTCCTAGAAAATCATAGATAATTGTTGCAGATTGTGGAACTCATCTACATGTTGCTTCTGCCACTACTCAAATAAGAAGCGTTCCCGAAAGTTCTCAATAAATAGCTCCCAAGTGATAGTCTTCATGGTAAGCTCAAGTTTCTACTCCTCAATCTTCCACCAAGAAGCTGCAAAACCTTCAAGGTGCATGACAACACACCTTGCCCTAATAATGGTGTATAGAAAAACATTGATCTAATGCAATGAGCCATGTCTCTTCCTCAAAACTAGTACCAAGACCATTCAAAGGAGGATTTCATGATCTCAGAAGGTCTCTCATTTAATTTTCCTTCATGACCCCCTAACCAAGGGTAATGTCCCTTCTTCTAGGACTCTTGGATCTCTATCCCTCCTCATTATCAAAATGGTGTGATGTTTTATGTTCATCCTTGTCTTGACTAGGTAGACGTTCTAGAATATTATGGAGTATCTACATAGCATTAAGCTTTCCTGAATCACCATGATGCTCACCACTATCCTCTTCCCTTCTCTCCTCAATTCTATGACTCACAAGATGTCTAGGAAGCCTACTCCTTCCAAATCCTCTACTATAGCCTCTACTACAACATCTAGCCACATATCTAGTCTCAGTGAGTATCTTTCCTACAACATTTAAAAAAGAAGAATGATATCTTAAATAAGTTAGATTAATAAAATATGATATAATCATAAAATAATAGCCTAAAATACAAGATTTTTATATGTCTAAGTTTCTATTTCCAATTTTTTACTACTAGACATCTAATGGGCGTACAAAATTCTCATAGTTCCCAGTGCAGAAACATGGGCTCTGATACCAAGTGCAATGCCCTTTAAGGGAACCCATGACACTAATACATTTAACCCTAATTTTTGACCAAGCATTAAAATGGTTTTGCTTGGTCGGTTTATAAATGGAATTTTTTTTTAATCCATTCTCGTATTGGTTGAAATTTCAACCAACACGGGCATATAACCTAAAAAAAAAGAGTTTCTTTATTTGTTATTATATAACCTAAAGTTTTCATTATATTTGTTATTGTGAATTGACCTCTGAGTGCTGCGAACATTTCTATTTCATTTGTTATTGCTGAGAGTTGGAGGAGGCCGAAAGGAGGGCATCGATCTTAAGGAGGGTATCGACCTAAAGTTTTCATTATATTTGTTATTGCAAATTGACCTCTGAGTGCTACAAACATTTCTATTTCATTTGTTATTGCTGAGAGTTGAAGGAGGCCGGAAGGAGGGCATCGATCTTAAGCTCTGTTGGTGACCACAATCAAGCATTTTACATTGATGTTTCATTTATTATTACTACGTTGCAGAGTTGAAGGAGGCTGAAAGGAGGGTATCAATCTTAAGGAGGGAATCGATCTTAAGGTCTTTTGGTGACCATAATCGAGTGTTTTACATTGATATTTCATTTGTTATTGTGGGGCCATAGAGTTGAAGGAGGCCGGAAGGATGACATCGATCTTAAGGAGGGCATCGATCTTAAGGTTCACGGGTATGATTTCTAAGTTGATTAAGTATGATTTGTTAAATAACTCACCTCGTCAAATTTAAATATGTTTTAAACACTTGCAACATATGTATGTTGTGTATGATACTTTCTAATATTTATCATGCTTCTTCCTCTTTGTGTCATTTAATATTTTCAACAATCACCATTTATGAGTTTTCATCGTAGTTATATTTGCAATCCCTACTGTCACATGTAAATACATATTTTATCACTCTAAAAGGCATTCACTTAAATATTTGGAAGGGTGTTCCATGTAAACAACAATACCGATACTAGTGAACCCTTGCTTTTGGTAGAATATAGAACATGTTTTTGTAGAAAACCAGTTGACATAAATTTGTTGGCAACATTTCTTAATCCTTTGTCTGGCTTCATTGTGTTTATTTGACTTCAAGATCTCAATGAGAGGTAATTCAGCCCTCAGACTCTGTGTCAACCCCATGTTGGATGGTCTATTGACACAAACAAAAATTTTCTGTATATGAATAGTATACAATTTAGTTTAGCTATTACCATTTGTCCTTATAAATTTTAGTCCCGTTACTGAAATTTCAATTAAACAAAATATAGGGGCACTTGTAAAGGTTCATGTTCCCAGAATGGCATGAAGTAGAAACTTGATTTTTGCAAGACCTTGATTTCAAACTCCAATTGATTTGGTTGCATTTAGGCTTCAATTAAGACATTATAAAGACCATTATGTTAAAACTCAATCATGTTCTTATATTGAATCTCATTCAAGCCAAACTCACCTTCTATCATGAGCACATCCTTTAGAACATATAAGCTCATACCACATCATAATTTCATCTAAATCTTCCTTTCAAAGTCATCTCATTATGACCACTTTGAGATAAACACATTTTCACATACTCTATCAAACATACCTTTTGACATCAATGACAAAATATGCCAAAGTCAACAAACTCCCCCTTTGGAATTGATGTAAAAACTATCTTCCTTCTCCCCCTTTTAACAACATATGACAAAGGGATTATCAAACTCTCAACCAACTCCCCCATAGTGTGCGCTTGTAGAAACATTGTCAACACTAGTCTCTTCAATTTTTGAAATTAGTAAGTCACAAATTCATCAATCTTGTCCTTGTTGTATTTGTTGCACTACTAAATACCACTAGAAGTTCTGACTCTCATGATCATATTCAAGAATGTCACTAGATTAATCAAACACCAAATCATACTAGAGGATAATCCATGTATAATATACTTTTAAATTATGAAGTAGATCACCTCATTCTAGATCTATAAGATTTTGTATCATGCTATCTTCAAAAATGTCAACATTACTCAACAACAACAATTTTTATTTATAAAAATTGTACTTCCTGTCAACTTCCTACCATTTTCTGCATCTGTTGCTTGCACTACTTTACCTGTAAATCTTCTTCCATTCCTATCAAAGTACATTTTTGTAATTAATTTTTGCACTTCTTGTTCTCCACTTCATGTCTTTATTTTATGCATTTCCTGTCAACACTTTCTTCATTCCTAGTCTGTACTTTCTTCATTCCCAATCTACACTTTGTTTTGTACTTGCAGTCTACACTTCTTGTCATTTCCTATCTGCACTATTGCACTTCCCACCAAATAATGACTAGTAAACTTCTCATAAGGGCTAATTAGTCCACTTTTACAAAGAATCCACCACCGAATCTTGCACAATTCAATGACAAGTGGTTCTATTTGTTGAAAATCATCACCAAACCAATAAATCTACCATCTCTATTAATTTTCCACCACATCCAACTGATATATGAAATGATGCACTATATGAGTAAAGAATGAAAAAATTCACTCTTGATAATGTCAAAATGGTTGTATAACAAAATGACTACAATGTTTTCATATTTGCCTTATGTATAGACAAAAACATGATCATCAAGTTGAAATAATATTCATAGCACCTATAAGCATTAGTAACATACTGTCAAGAACATGTTTTGTCACAAGTCTACACTACGTCATGTATAGATACATTCACTACCTTATCTTCATACTTTTTTAACCATTCTTTTTCTTTAATGGCTAAACAATCATTGATCCTTGATATCATACCACCTTTATTCCTCCATACTACTATAAGTCCTACACCACAACTTTTTTTTCTATTAAAGTAGTTAATCAAAATTGGATAACATTCAACTCTATAGGGAAATTTGAAGAGAATCCAAGTATCATAAACTTATCCCCCAACTAAATATATAGTTGCCAAAATGGGGGAAGAAACATAGCACTATCTACTTGCATGTTTACATGTGGTTATATATACTTTTTACAATGGGGTTTCATTGTATAAAACTGCATATACAAGTAAATATTCTTCTTTCAATACTAGTGCATAGCAAAAAGGTTATTATCATCTTAAGCTCGATGTTACAAAATCCAAAATGCATATTTAATCAACTTAGAAAGCATATCCGTGATCAAATGGATGAATGTACTATACTTTTCTTCAATGAAATGTAAATTAAACAAGACTGGCCCTGTCTCTGCCCTTGAGGGTACATTCCTCTTATTGGTTGCCCAAAATGCTTTCTTTCATTGCAATATGGATAGAAAAGATAGATGTTAGTATGATCTTTCATGTATATGTTGATTTGGATTGATTTCATAGAAAAATTCTATGAATGAAAATCATAATAATCATAATAATATGCAAGTTGAGGGACTCCAAAACTTTAAAATACATTTTATTGTAAAGGAAGGTATATGGTCGATTGGAGATCAAATGGATGAATGTAATATAATTTTCTTCAATGAAATGTAAATTAAACAAGATTGGCCATGTCTCTGCCCGTGATGGTACAATCCTCTTATTGGTTGCCTAAAATGCTTTCTTTCATTGCAATATGGATAGAAAAGATAGAAGTTAGTATGATTGTTCATTTATATGTTGATATGGATTGATTTGTGAAGATTTTGAAGCGTTTGAACCCTGTTTAGAGGTGACTGTCCCTGGACAGCCAGGGTGTGCAACAATAAATTGCCTTGGTGAAATGATTGATTGGTGAGGCCCCTCACTCCCATGGATGTTATGATGCAGAGGTAAGGGTGGTGGTTGATGATAAACAAGAAAATTTTATAAATTTCAGAGGTTTAGGCATTGTACCCTCCCAATCCTCAAATGCTTCAACAAGGCTTAAACTTCCCAAGACTCTTCACAAGACTTCTAAGTGATATATTTGGTGTTATAGAATTATATTCACTTGGATTCAATGAATTTAAAGGTTCTAATTTACCCTTACACTCCCATTATTCAAAGTCCTTCTAAACTGCCACAAAGGCCTAATGGCTCTGCCTTGTAGCCCTGCAGAGACCTTCTTAGTCTTTGAACTGAACACTTTCCCAAAAAATTATGAGAACTAAACATAGATATAGATACCCTTTTAGCCATACTTAAATATACCAAGGATTGAGGTATTGTTGTTTTGGAACAAATTAAGGTTCTCAGACTGTACCCCTACAAATGAGCTTAAAAAATGGTAGATTAACAAAGAAACACCTACTTCTATATTTCCCCAAGACTCCAACTCATGGACAGAGTCCTCTTATGCTATAAAATGAACAAATCCAAAAGGAATTAGGTTCAAACTCTCAGCAAGACCAAAACCCCTAATTTGGTCACTCCAAACCCTTGGAACTAGGGCTTTATCAATGTCGACCCTCCAAAAAATCTTGATTCAAATTGGTGATTGATACACCATCTCTCCAACATACCAAGGTGATCCAAAACTTAAAACTTTCCCCTTGTTTAATCCAAATAGCCACTGTTATACTTGTGCCATGAATTTCAATGTAAACTCTCTGTTTTCAGCCAATGATTACTTTAACTTTCAAGTTTATGCAAATGCACAGTTAGGTAATTATGATACAGTATTATTTTAATCAAATTCCATGGATTCTAGGCCTTTTAGTCCATGGAATGGTTAGTGTTTACAAGTAAACTTCAAACAAGGAAATAAATCTGTATAAACAGGGTTACATCGCTGTGTGTGAGGGTACAGTCATGTTAAATGACTCTCAAAACATGAAATATTGCCTTCCAAATGTCTTATTGAATCCTTGTAGATCTTATCCAAGTAAAGCTTACATGAGGATCCACACACAAGATACAAAAATGAAAGAGAATGTAGTTTTATTGATTCTCAGTCACTGTTACACCAGCATTAACGCATGGAACAATCAAAACAAAAATATTCAAAGAATTCAATGGATGAAAGTGAATGTCTAAAGTTATCCCTTATTGCATATTGAATTAGAATCCAATCAAAGACTATTAATCTCTCTAGAAAACACAGATTGCAGTCAAAACTTTATATTTTATTCATTCACTGTTCTCATCTGTACACACCAGATCCTTGTCTACACATCCAATGGGTTCAAAATACAAAGAGACATATCCATCTCAACTTCCCCAACCACTCCTAATCGGTTAGAGGAATTAGTTGAGTGTTTTGACATTAAAACTTTAACTTACCTACCAAATGGCTAACTAGTCGTTATGTTTTAAATATTTGAAAATTGAAACTATGAAAATGCTTTTAAAAACTTATTAACTGGAAATTAAGAACTCCAAAGGTTTTCCAACACCTAGGAGACTTAATTGCAACACTCCTACAACTTTAAACTACCCTAAGACATCCATTGGACACTAATGGTCCACTTTACAAATATTTGATCCTTTCAAGGATATAAATTAAGTCCATATATTGCAATGTCATTGCATGACATTAAAACATAATAGGTTCCAATAACTTGTAGTTGAGGTGATTAACCCTCTTTGTCCTTTGGTTCTCCCTGAAAGTCTTTAAAGGCTTCATAGTCTTCATGATTGCACTAGTTGTCTTCATGCCTTGTTTTTTTATCCTAGGTGCCCCTGCATCATTATGGGAAGTGGAAAGGCATTTAAATATGTTATTTGTATGTCTCCTCATGTGTTTGTTGAAGGGTTGAACATGGGTGAAGAGTTAGAGGTCTATAATGGAGACAAATTATTGATTGAAGGGTCACATGTGATGGGACTAGTCATGGTCTAGGAGATTGGTCCATTAGAGGACTACTTTTTATGACATGGATGGTTGTGATATGGATAAGAGATGGTTTTGCATCCACTGAGGGGATCTAGAAGTGCTTGGAGATGCTTGGAAGAGAAATCCATAGGTAAATGTACCTAGAATGGAGGGTTTTGATGTTGGGTGATTAAAACTTGTTGTATTCTCTTGAAAAGTGAAAAATCCTTAGTTTAGGATCATTTTATAACTTTTTTTTTGGGTTAGAAGTTTTGGGAAGGTGTTGTGATGACACTTGCTTTGTATTTGGAGACCTATTGGAGGGGTAAAAGCCTATACACCAGCAATTGCTCATATAGATGTTCCAAAGAAGTGATAGTTGGTTTTTAAGTATTTTATGCAATAAAATATATTTTAAAGTTTTGGAGTCCCTCAACTTGCATATCAAGTCCACCATAATAATGTAAAATGTATTTTATGAATGTTTCCTATCTCTGCCCATGAGGGTACAATCAATGTATTGGGTGTCCAAAATGTCTCTTTCATTGCAAAAATGGATTCAAATGAATTTTATTATGATTGTCATTCATATAATTCTTCTATGAAATCAATCCAAATCAACATATAAATGAACAATCTTACTAACATCTATCTTTTCTATCCATATTGCAATTAAAGAAAGTGTTTTAGGAAACCAATAAGAGGATTGTTCCCTCACGGGTAGAGACATGACCAGTCTTGTTTAATTTACATTTCATTGAAGAAAAGTATATTACATTAATCTATTTGATCTCCAATCAACCATATACCTTCCTTTACTCCTCCTCCTCTCCCCTCTTAGTTGGGTCACTTTCACATTGAAGTTCCTCACAAATTCTTCCACCAATTCCTCATAAAATCCCTAATTTTGGGAGAGTTAGGAGTTTATTTGTATTAAGATCCATGTGAGTGGAAGGAGAGAAGTAGGGTGGGATGTGTAAGAGATCAAATTTTTAATGATTCCAATCAATAAATAAAAATCATCTTTGCAACAGTAAATCTCTTCCCGTGGGTACAATCACTACAAGAGTGAATTAAATTACTTATGGAAATGTGTTCTTGAGTGAATAGTGATGTAAGATCATTGCCTTGTGTTTTAATTACATGTTTGTGCAATCATTTGTGTTTTAATCCTCTAAGGATCCCAATACACTCAAATCATACACTCATTAACATCTCAATCCATTATTGTGACCATTCTATCTCCTTGCACCAAATTGTCTATAATGTCCCTGTTAGTTTGTAACCTTGGAAAGCCCGCATTGAAATAGAATCAAACTCTTCAAAGAAACCCAAATGCAACCACCTAACTACCCAAAACTATTCCATAACAGTCATAAAACTAACTATCAAAACCAAATAGATCAATGATCAAAGTTTTTAGATTTTGAGAACACGTATATTCAGTGGAGGCTATAAGAAGAGATATTTGTGAAGATTTGCTAGATCTCTAAAATTCTATAGAATATCTTATTTACTGAGTTGAGGTGGGAAAAAAGTAACATAGCTCTATGAAACCTTCACAAATATCCCTTCTTTGGCCCTCACTCATTTCCTCTTCTTAGAATCTGGAAACTTTTCAAAGAAACGGGTGATGAACATGTAGATTTTCCTAAGCACTACTGGGAGCTGACCCAACAACACATGTACTATTGTGAAAATCATCACAAGTCCATTTGTTGCCAAGTCTAGTTCCCAGTAAGACTTGGTCAAATCCGCATGTTTGTCAAATGGAAATGGAATACTTTGTGCCTGACATACTTGGAATACACCAAGAAGTACCAAATGATGAATTCTCAATTGTTGTAATGGCAAAGCATTATAACCGTCCATTTCTAGAACTTGATTTTCTATAGTCTTAATGATTTTTCTATAGTCCTAATGATTTTTCTTATTTTTTTGTCTTTTGTCCCTTTTTTATTTCCCATGTCTGTGCTTGGTGGTAGGATTTTGAACATTGTTGACAAAGCGTGTTTCTTTTTTTGATTGTCATGGGGTTCTGCACTACTAGGAGCTTACCTAGAAACACATGTACTATTGTGAAAATCATATCAAAAGTCCATTTTCTACTGGGTCAAGTTCCCAGTAATTTTTAGTCAAATCTGCATGTTCTTCAAATCTCAATTGTTAAAGAAATTTTATTCATTGGTTGTGTGATTAGAGAAGGTATGATAAATGTTTCTATGGCTATGATAAATGTCCCTCTGTGTTGAGAAAATCAGAGTTGACAAAATGGTTGTTCAATGACTATATCTTCCATTAGAGCCACTTCATATGCACAGTAGATGAACATGTAGATTTGCATAAGCACTACTGGGAGCTAACCCATCAACACATGTACTATTGTGAAAATCATCACAAGTTCATTTTTTGCTGGGTCTAGCTCCTAGTAATGCTTGGTCAAATCTACATGTTTGTCAAATGTAAATGGAATACTTTATGTCTAACATACTAAATGGAATACACCAAGAAGTACCAAATGATGAATGCTCAATTGTTGTAATGGAAAAGTATCAGAACCGTCCATTTCTAGAACTTGATTTTCTATAGTCTTAATGATAAAAAAATGAGCTATTTGATTTAGGTTTATTGTTCATGATTGTAAATGGTTAATATTTTTGATGGTACTCCTTGGTGTATTCCATTTAAAAATAATCAAGTTGCAAACAAATCATCCTTCTTCCACCAACAAGTCATTCCATTCAAAAAGGACCATGTCTGACAATATCAACCCAGAACAAAATAAGGAGACAATTTCTATTATCCAAAATGCTATATCCTCGGTTGGATTTGCATCATCCAAAATCCTATTAATTTTTGCATTGACTTTTTTTAGTGTTTTCTTGACCATATTTATAGGGTTAGGGATATTTGAGATATTTACAAGCAATTGACTACACACATTGTCACCCCTTCTGTTGACGATCTTGCATTCCATATATAAGGTAAAGGTAATTTGTTCATGTTTACGATCTTGCATATTGTTCATGTTTTCTTCTACGTAATTTGTAGCTTACGTATCATGTAATTTTTAGCTAACGTAAGATAAATGATTCACATATGCATTAGTGAAAGTCCCTTAGTTTAGTTACAACATATGTGATTTACAATTACCAATGTATTTCTTATGATGCTCAATTAATTGTTGCTGATACATGTATATATTTTATTTGATTGTCACCCTTTCTGGAAATAGGAAATTGACTACACACATCATCACCCCTTCTATTGACGATATTGCATTCCATATATAAGGTAAAGGTAATTTGTTCATGTTTACGATCTTGCATATTATTCATGTTGTCTTCTATGTAATTTGTAGCATACCTATCATGTAATTTTTAGCTAACTTAAGATAAATGATTAACATATGAAGGAAATTTAACCCCTTTGACGAGGATCATGCATAGTGACATGGATCACTAGGTATAAGTCAATAAATAGACATAATTTTCTTATATTCTTCTTGTTTATCACTGAGCGCGTATGTTGCTTGCATGCTATGCTAAGGATATGACTTGTCTTCATCACTTTTCTGATCCTTTTATATGGTTCCTATTTTTTTGTGCCTTTCCTTCATTTTCAACTTACATTTTATATCTCCCATGTATAGACAAAGAAGAACCGTATGGGTCATGACTCTATTCAAGACTTGATTATTCTATATATGTTATTCAATTATTATCAAAATGCTATTTGAAGTGGGGCATGACAATATCTCATTTGATGGATTGAAGGACCCACTAAATAGGTACTTTTCAGATCTATCTTCCTCGAATGAGGGAAATGCGAGAATGGTAGATGAAAGTTTGATATGTAGTATGACTAAAATAGGGAGATCAACTAGAGGTCAAAAGATTAGAAAAAAATTTAATAAACGCATGCAATTTTTCCTTGCTCAAGGGGGGTCATGTTCTTATGATGATGAGACCAAAGGTGACATCAAGGTACCCTTTCGGTACACACATCTTGAGAAAGAATGGGTACCCAATGAGCTACCTCCAATTAACACTAATTTTTGTGTTAACGAGAGGATATATCGCATAGCTCCATCCTCATTACATGGTTTGGGCCTATTTTCCATGGATGGGATAAAGGTATGTTACAACAAAGTTGTTGAATTGAGGGAGTATGTTGGACCTTGTTACAATTACAATGATTGGATGTAGATTGTTCAATATAAAAAAAGTATGCATAGGTATGCACTGTCAGTAAATTATATACAATGGAAAGAAAATGATCAAAGTAAAAGATTTTCTATGTACATTGATGGGAGACCAAAAGCAACAGGGAATATTGCGGGTTTTATAAATAGTATGCGACCTTCCTCAACTAATAAGCAACCCAATTGCATATTTGAGACATGTGAGTGGAATCATGTTTTTGTATGTGCGATAAAATCAATAAGTGCAGGGGAAGAACTACTAATAGATTACCATTAAAATCACATAAATACAAACAAAGTTACTATCATGGGAGTGTTACAATTAGTGGTTGCCGTTGCACCAAAAGATTGACCTATTAATGCTCGATACAACCACTAGACTTATAGAAGACACAGGAGGCGGTTGAGCCATGTTGTGAACCTCGCGAGGGATGTTGGCCCATTGCCAAAAATCCCCCTCCCAGTGTCACTTGTCATGGCCTGCATGGATTTGAACCTATGACCAAGCTCTGATACCACTTGTTACAAGTAGTGGTTGTCGTTGCACCAAAAGATCGACTTGTTAATGCCCGATACAACCACTAGACTTATAGAAGACACAGGAGGTGGTTAAGCCATGTCGCGAACCTCGTGAGAGATGTTGGCCCATTTCCAATAGGGGGTGGTAAGTACTAGTATATACCATTTAAACTAACCTCAAGTTTATGACTCCAATATATCATTTTATTAATATTTTTTTTTTGCTAAGTCTATTGCTTTCAGTTCGTTGACATTTTTATATTTAATCTTTGTCACAAGATGACATGGATCCTCCATATGATGGAGGCCGTGGGGATGCTCCTCCCACCCGTTCTTCAGCAATGACAATCCTTATTGTAATTGTACAAATTAGATAGTTGAGAAATGTTATATTATTATGTTATTTTATTTAGGGTTTTGGAGTTATTCTGATATTTTTACTGATATTCCTATCACAAATTGATGTTCAAGGTAGGGGAAAAGCACCCACAACAACAGAGGCAATAGTTGTAGATACGGATGAGGATATCTCAAATATCCCTAACCCTATAAATATGGTGAAGAAAAAACTAAAAAAAATCAGTGCAGAAATTCTTGCCATTTTGGTTGATCCAAATCCAACTGAGGAGATGCTAGCAAGGAAAGAGGAATTGATGCAGAAAGCACATTGTTATGGAGTAAGCAGTAATGAATCTTTAGTTTTAACAAAAGTTCAATAAAGGTTTATATTTTATACTCTTTCATGTCGTGAACTAAAATATGTATGTGTTCTTGTTACAGGATTTTTTGTTTGCTCAAGTACCTAGTCATGGACATCGTGGTGAGGCTGATACTAGCAGAACTCCAGCCACCTCAGGTAAAATAATCCTTAACTTAACAAGTTACAAGGAATTTTTTCTTTGGAACATTCAAAAATTTCATTGAACATACTGATTAGAAGTGTACATTTTTCATTGAATTTATTGATACCATAGATACAACTATAGGAAAAGGTACAGTTTCAACTAATTCAAAATGTCTAAGAAAATATTCACTCAAACTTTATTGAAAGCTACTCTTACTTTTATTATTTCAGAATGTCTTTGCTAACAATGTATTGTTTAGGTCATCCAGGGTAGGCGACTCCTCCTAGAAGGTTGACCAACATCCATCTGAGATTGTCAAGTGCAATGTCAGCAACAAGGGGCATGCAAACATCGACACATTCACGGTCTATGCCTGGTAAATCCTTGTTTTTCTATAGTTGGTTTTGTGTTAATTATGATTTGATAATTTGTACTTTAATCTTGGGTGCATCTCATAGTGGATTAATTTTGTGGAGTAGGAGATACACCGATGTCATTTGCTACACCAGATATAGATCAGAGTATCTGTATTGGTGACAATTCACCATCGTTTCTTGGATCTACCCATGTTTCTAGCACGAGAGTTATGCAGACGTCATTGTTGATTGACGATAAAGAATTGATGCCTTTAAAATGTCCTAAGCTTCCAGGTACTTTAAAATTATTATTATTTATATTGTAATATTCATTTACCTATTCATAACAAGTTTTGGATTGATGATCCCATGACATTTTTGCAGGAAATGATTATTTTTATAAGACACTTTATGACTTCACATTGAAGATATATGTACAAGGTGGAACATCATAAGTGAACTAACCCTATCCCACTATTTTTATTTCATATCATTAATTGGTACAATATTTTTCCTTTCATTTGGACCTTTTCTTTTACTATATTCAAGGTACACAACTTTAGTTAATTTTTCTATCTAACAACTTTGTGTTTTTCTTAAAAGGTGGAACTTGCAAGAAAAAAAATTAAAAGATTAGCTCATAAAAGATTTAGAGCATGAGTTTGGTAGTAACATTTTTGAGGAGAAGAAAATTTTAGAAAAAGCTGCCAAACATCTTAAGACTGTGAGGGACTCATATAGAAGGAGTCTCGTCCAGAACCCAAAGTACGAGCATTCTCCCTTTATTTTAGTGAGGCATTGGAATGAGTTCATTTTGGATGCAAAGGAGAAAGGGGACGCTCAAAGAGGAATTACACCAGCAAATGAGAGAAGAAGGCATGTGATAGTATTAACTACTAATGGAATGTAATAATGCACTAATTAGTGAACTTTATATCTATATCATCTAACATATTTCAAACTTTTCATAAGTTGCAGGACACATCAAAGGCAACAAGGGCCAGACTGAAAAAGATTGGGCAACACAAACTTGGCTTTGGTGGATATTAAAAAATTCAAACATGGATTGTAAGTAGCAATAAATGAATTCCAGATCAAAATTATTTATAAAATGCAAATAATTTTGTTTAATCAAAAAATGCAGGGCTCATAATTTAATTTAGAGGCCATAGTAGAACACAAAAAAATTACCTTCAAGGAAGGCTATCAAGTCGTGGCTGAATGCCTATGCCAAGCTTCCACTGGCCCAACCCAAGAGTCTCCTGCATTGGTTGAACAGGTAAATATGCCAACAAAAAATATTTTAAATTGAATACTTGAGCAAAAATCTATTTAAAGTTTTGATTACATAAAAGCAGGTTTTGAAAGGACTCGAAACCTTTTACATCAAGATTACAAGATATGCATTAAAGCTCCAAAAAAACTTGTGCACCAGCACCAAAAAAAGCCACACACATGAGTCCAAACACAAAAAGAATAGGCATAAAAACAAAGGACATAAAAAAGACAATAGGAAAGCACCCTGTTGGCTAAATACACTTCATAATCTCTGCCACCTGATCAACCATCATCTGTATGTTAGCTGTGGATACTTTTAGTTCTTTAATGTCATTATTTTTATCATCCTCTAGCTTCCTGAACCTGGATCTAGTTCTCCTATTGGGACCTTGATCATCTTTGACCTCAGTTATCACCTTCTCCCCTTTTCCCTGGTCCAACTTGTCCACCAGTATTTTCACATGCTCAGTCAAAACCTTTAGGATAGCAAAGCTCTATTTTGCAATATTCTCAATCATTTTCTCCTGTTTGTCGACTCTATTTTCCATAATCTTAATCCTTTTTTTCATCCCTTCACCACTTTCAATTTTTTCTTCCATAGCAGTGATTTTTTCATTAAAGACAGTGAGCCCCTCAGCCCTTCCGACAGTCTCAATGAGCTCATCTATAGTTTGGCCCATGGTTTTCTCCCCTAGATTCATTTTAATAAGGACCCCAGTCTCTTTTTGGAGTTGATGGATATGAGACTTCATAGTTGTAATATCATTTTTCATTATACTAAGGGTAGTAAAAAAATCCTGACAACCTAGATTCTCAAAATCCTTGTTCCCTCCCTTCATCTTCTCCTTGGAACTCTCCACCTTATCCTTCCCCATGTTGACAATATCCTTTTCCTACCCATCCTATTTAATGTTAATTTTGAACATAAATTGACTATTTTTGTTTTTAAAAAGCAAACAACAATAATAATGCACATGACATTGCAATGCAACCTCGTAATCCTAACACAGAACCTATGCTGCATGATGAAGGCCCTGATGTGCATCGTAGTGTCGATGGAGGTGTTCATTTGCTATTAAAAATTAATTATGTAATTATTAATACAATTTAACATCTTAAATTGAAATTGGTGTAACCTTTTTTGTGTATATTTTAGAGCATACAAAATGTCATGCTGAACGAGTGGAGAATGTTCAGAGTGATCACCATGTAGATGATGTAGTGGCACATTCAGGTAAAGAAAATCTATGATTTATTCTTTAAAATTTCTTTTTTGATTTATAGTTCTTTTAATTATAAAAATACTTGTAACACTAATATAAAATGGTGTAAATTTAACTCGTGATGTAGTTGTTATTGCAACAAACCCCCTTTGGCGTAGCAACCTCTTGTTTCTGAACAAATGAGGAGGAGACATGTGTTGAGATTAGAACAAGTAGAGGAGGGGAATGACAAGGATATTGATGCTCCTCTTAGCCATTACCTTATAAAAATGAGCAAGAAACAAAAAAAGAAATGATTGTAATTAACATTTTTTGCTATGAAAGAATGTTGTCTTAATGGATGTAATTTTGTACTAGTAAAAGTTGATGAATGATGTGTTAACGAATTTTATGTGTTAATGAATGTTATGTGATTATAATGATTGAATGTTATATTTCAAAAATGGGTGAATGAATGTTATTAGATGTTAATGGGGAATTTAGAGTGATGTTAGGGGGGGGGGAGGGGCTAAATGAGCTTCCACCTTCACATGGTTGGCCTTGTTAAGTAGAGAATATTAAAATATTCTCGAAACCAAGTGAAGCTCAAAATAAACCAATGACGTAGATTCAATGGTCAAAAACACCTACTTCTTATTCCATATTATTTCTCATTCACTTTAAGAAATATTTTACTTCTTAAACATGTTCATCAACCAATCTACATCGCCATGTTCATCAAATTAGATTTATAGATAAGAGAGTGAAAAATGCAAAGTAAAGCTCAATAGAAAATAAACACATAAGGAAACATATTGATAACACCAATGTATCCTTCTTAATATCCCATATCACCCTTGGTTGAGAGGATTCATTCATAACCTGTCATGACACCCAAACAATACATAGTGTATGCTCTGACTGTACAAGAATAGTCACCTCTATGCGGTTTTTAAACACACTTAAAACTTCTCCAAAACCCTTTGAATGTATTAAGGAACATAGCATAATATTAAACCATCTATTTCTATTCATATTCTCCAAGACTAGTTTTGAGCATCAAATACACCAACTGTACCCTCATGGGCAGTGACAGGGTCTTTTGAAATGTAATTACATTTTATTGTATCAAGGCATATGTTACAATGTTTTTGTGACACAAAAATCTTAAAAATATCTTCTTACTCCTCTCCCCTCTCCTAACTCATGACTACACCATCAAATAGAAACACCAAAGACCAGTTGATGGTTAACTTCCCTATCAACTGCACACAGTCAGTTATTATGACTGTTATAATTAGTTTTTGGTTTATGTTCGTTGTCTAGTTGATAACAAGTTGTCAACTTCGACAACTTCTACCCCTTTTCATTCATATCAACCTTTTAGAAAGGTTATCCTACTTCCACTACCCTCCTAGACCCTTGCTAATCCCAACTAAGCCTTTTTTTAGGCCTATTTTGCCATTATAGGTAGATTACACACTTTGGCACTTTTAGTGCTTTTACAACATTTTATTGGCCCTAATGGCCACATTACATTTATTATAGACCTTATAGCTTTAGATCCCTCTACTAGGCTAGGATCAACATAATGACCCTTGATGACCCACCTAGGTGCATTTTGACCTTATAATGCCATTCACCTCCTATAACATTCCTTTATATGTTTTGGTTTATTACAAGCAAAAGAAATAAGCTAGGAAGGTTTGGAGAAGGAAATATCAACAAAAATAGCAAGAACCTAATCTTGTGCATATTGCACAAGAAACTTAAGTAAAAGCATGAGATTGGTATACAATCAAGAGGAGTACAATGTTTCTATTTGATATCCCTAGTTTGAGATATCTATTTGAAAATTTCATAATTTGGTAGAAACATTCAATGTGTTGAGAATATCTTGTCATTCCCTTTAAATCACAATCATGTTAATAGGAGTCATTGTTAGTATATTATGATCCTTCAAAATTTAGTGAAGTGACTCTTAGATTGTGTCTATGATAGAAGAAATACTTAAGATCATTTTAGGTATGTACTAGAGTGATATCTTAGTCTCTCATTTTGATTTGGCAATATATATCTCAAAAAATGGCTTGAGTAGTCATGTGAAGATGAAGAAGGATTTTCTACAACTCAAGATCTACAATATGCAAGAAAGTTAAAGAAAATATCAACTATTTTATTAGAGATTTTTGTTGTCCTACACTTGTAAATATAACAGTACCAAGTAGATGGTGAACATTTACAGTGATATTTGAACATGTGAAAATCTTGAACTCATCAATTCACATTGGTGGAACAATGGATATGATATGTGCATTGCTAATGATTATTTGATAGTTTCTCAAATAACTATAGAATTGCTTCATGGTTCAAGGAGGATAGTAACTTAAAGATCAAATTACTAGTACTGATATTGATATGTGTTTGAGTAAAATTAATGTGTCTGATGCAAGATTGAAGACTTGAAACAAATAGTTCTTGGTATATCCTTAGATAGTTTGCTAGAATTGTTTACCTTTTAATAGAAACTTTCCATGTCAAAAATGACAGTGAGTTCTTAGTAAAATCTTGGATTGTGAATATGTGGTTGACAGTGATTAATAGATCTAATAACGGTCAATGCTCCTCATACAATATTCGATGATTTTGGCAAAAATATAGATATTATATTTTGATAGTGCCATATTATTTGACACATTGGTGATTTCATTTCTAAACATACATCTGATTGTGATTCATTATCTATTGCATTTGCATAATTATTTACACAAACATTGAATTAGTGACTACACATTCAAATAGTTAGTGCATTAACTGGCATTTGTGGTACATTTGATTATTGATTTGTATTATTAGTGTGATTCTATCCCACGGCATCTTTGGTATTCCAATTGGTGCATTTTTAGTGTGGTTTGTTATAGTTGTTCTATAATTAATCTTCAATGGTTTACTCCTAATTAGTAGCTTGGTCTCAGGGGGGCATTCTAGAGTCTTATTTTCTTAACCCCTTTTTGAGTAATGTGTTATGATGGATAATGTGGTAATTCTTAAATTCAGTTCAATGCTTAGTTAATTGGAACAATTTGGTTATCAATCTAAAATCAACAAATGGAAATGGTGGTGTTGGTGCCCAAAAATGATGGATTCACTTTTGGCCAACTGACAGGTATAATCTAATACCTCTCCAATTCTGGCTTAATCAAGCCAAGGCTGGTAGGCCTGAATTCACTTTAAACTATCAAATTCTCTATGTCGCACCACTGCATACATAAAAAAACAAAGTTCCTCCCAAGGTGGTGAATGATCCTTGGAGGAAAGCAACAAATCCTCTAATAATATCTACTCTATAAATCTTGACTAAAGTGGATTAAACTAAGGACTCAAAAGTAATGCTTTTGAAATAATGATTTAAAAATCTATAAACTACAAATGTATGAACCAAATGACAATTTCCAAATAATAGTTAGATCAGTGCCTTCTAAATACTTGGGCTATAGATTCATAAAACTTTCAATCCTATGTACAATCAGAGACAGTTTTAAGGCAACTTACTCCTATAAAGTAAGACTATCATCCTATAGGCTTCCTCTTGATCCACAATTCAAAACAATTCATGCAACTAATCCTATCAATTTTAACCCAAATTAAGAGGCTGACAAGAACAACGGTAGGTTCACAAACCATACAATTGCTATTCAAATTGCATAAATCAACTTTGAATGATAAAAATCAGGGAATAGAACACAATAGAACACCCTAATAAAATAGAGTATCTGAAAGACTAATTGAAAACATATAACTTATAACCACAAATAAAAAAGAAGAGCACTTATCTTGATTAATGTTGAAAAAATAGTACATTAGAGTTCATATTGCAGTTGTGATCAAATGTTATTCTATGAAAATCTTAATTGCATTTTGTATTGTCCTCCTCTTTACATTTTACATTATATATATATATATACATGTTTGAGTGTCTTTCACACCTCTTTAGGGTGAAAAGACACAACCCTTATTATAAATTATTTTGAAAAAATAATAAACTAACTAAAAAACAACTACCTAACTTTCGGATTTGGGCTTGGTCGAAAAACCAAAACACCTCGTGGAAAGCTAAGATTTTTATTGGACATAGGAAATTTGATTTTCCGAACTCATCTTTTTTAGATTTTTAAAATTCGACCATATTCATCCTTTGTCGGCATCATCTTTGAAGTAGGTCAAAATTTCACCATTTTCTGAAGGCTTTGATCACTGAATTTTGATTGTTCTTGTCACAGAGCTTCCTTCCATAATCTCTCAACTTTTTAATTGAAAATTAATATAATATTTTACCCCATTTCATGTACTCCATCATTAATTATTTGGCATGGAAATTAAGAGGCCATTTTTTAGGGTTTTATCACTATATAGGACTCCAAAATTTGCCCAAAATTTAGAGCTCCAAAAGGCTCTTTCTGGGGACGTATGCTCCATTTGAGCATAGCGAGATTCCAGCTATCTTTGGTAGAAGTAGACCAAGTGTGAAATCCATTAGTCTATAGAGTCACTACATATTTCAATAATCAAATCTCATTCGGTGGCCCCAGGCCACCAAAACATGGAATCAACATTTTCCCCTATCAAACACTTGATTCTGATCATGTAACACTTTGGATTTCCTAAATACAATGCCACCATTCCCATGGACAACATTCATTATTTTATTAACATGCTCTGACTTTTGTTCAGCCTTCAAAAATTCATCAGGTGCACTGTAGTCCTTGCTAAATAGAATATTCTCATGCATTTGGTCAGTCGTACAAGTAACTAAATCAAGCTCTTCTTCTTGGATGCATTTATGTACACAATCTACGCTATACTCAAGATGTTGTTTCTCTTCACAAAAAGGATTTGAAGATAACTCAGAATCATGAACTTCCTTCTTATCAAGAATCTGATCAGATAGGACACTCAGATAATTTTTAGAATTAGGCTTATATAATTTCACCTTATCTTTGCATATTTGATGTACTTCCGACTCGTAAGATGAACTGAAAAATGTCTCACCTTCTACATGAATATCATGAATTTCATCAACTTGAAAAATATCATTAGGCCTTTTATCTTCATCATGATATTGATGGACTTGATCACATAGAAAATTCTCTTCAAATAATGGATTCAAGAACATAGAGAACTCAGACATATATTCTTCTTCTTCCTCTTCAAACAATGGATTTAGGAACATATATAGAGAATTTAGACACATCTTCTTCTTCCTCTCTACTAAATTCATACATTTTAGAATTATATACTTCATCAACAAGACATGTGTCTCTCTCATTAGGTTTATCTTCTGGTGTTTCATCAATTTTTTTATCCTTGTGAATTGGAAAAAAATTTGGACAATTTTCTTGAACATGTTTCTGATATTCAATATCTAATAAATCTGATATTTCTTCTGTAATGAGAAGATTTTCTTCTTGATAATTAAATTTATCCATTTCCATACAAGTATCATCTTGGAGGGAATCTTCTTCCATTTGATTCACACTTTCCTCTTCATTAGAATCTGGAGCCTCATCTCTTGTATGTTTCATGTTGCATTCATTATGTTCTTTTACTTTCTGAAAAAGGAGCCTCAAATCAGGGTCATCTATAGAAACTCCCAAATCATAAAGTTTTCTTTGAAATTCCCTACTTGAAGGCATGATATCTGATGGTATCTCAAAATAGAAACCCATCATCCTTATGAACAAATGGGCTATAGACTCACCCTTTTGTCTTTCTATATTGAAAAATATATCTTTGGGAGACATGTAAGATTCTATTTCCATAGTGCAATTCTCTTCCTGTTCATAGTATTTGTTGTCTTCATTATGAAATTCATACAAGAACTACTGTTCAAATTCTTTCCACGATGAAATACTTTGTGCAGGTAAAGCCTCATATTCTTCTCTTGCATCATCCTTTAATGACTAGGCAAATAATTTCATGGCATCACCTTCGGCATCAATTTTGTAATCATCAAGGAACATATGAAAAGCATCTAAATGATCAAGAGTTGGTTCATCTCTATAAAATTCAAGCAACTTCTATGCAAGCTTTGATAAATTAGTACTGCATTGAAATTTTTTGAGATCCAAAGGCTCAGTGGGAATAAAAAAACTTCTGAAAATTTTCTTAAACATCATGTAATAAAGCTTCTATTACTAACTAAAGGCCAAATATTCAATACTTCTAGGTTCTCTCCCTTAATGGAGAAATTGAAAACTTCTAACACACGAAGTCGCCACCTTAAGTGCCTTGAGGAAAATATTTTTTCCTGCTTGTACTAAGCAAAAATCTAAAAAAATTTATATAGAGTCGCCACCTTCTTCATAAGAAGGATAAAATCATACAACTGATTCTGAGTTCTGTCTCTAGTAGAGTTTGACTAAACTGTCACAATTCACTCTCTTGACTAGAAATTCAAAAAATATCCTTCACAGATATTGCTCCCCAACAGAGTCACCAATTTGTTGGTGCCCAAAAATGATGGATTCACTTTTGGCCAACTGACAGGTATAATCTAATACCTCTCCAATTCTGGCTTAATAAAGCCAAGGCTGGTAGGCTTGAATTCACTTTAAACTATCAAATTCTCTATGTCGCACAATTTCATACATAAAAAAGCAAAGTTCCTCCCAAGGTGGTGAATGATCCTTGGAGGAAAGCAACAAATTCTCTAATAATCTCTACTCTATAAATCTTGACTAAAGTGGATTAAACTAAGGACTCAAAAGTAATGCTTTTGAAATAATGATTTAAAGATCTATGAACTACAAATGTATGAACCAAATGACAATTTCCAAATAATAGTTAGATCAGTGCCTTCTAAATACTTGGGCTATAGATTCATAAAAATTTCAATCCTACGTACAATCAGAGACAATTTTAAGGCAACTTACTTCAATAAAGTAAGAATATCATCCTATAGGATTCCGCTTGATCCACAATTCAAAACAATTCATGCAACTAATCCTATCGATTTTAACCCAAATTAGGAGGTTGACAAGAACAACAGTAGGTTCACAGACCATACAATTGCTATTTGAATTGCATAAATCAACTTTGAATGATAAAAATCAGGGAATAGAACACAGTAGAACACCCTAATAAAATAGAGTATCTGAAAGACTAATTGAAAATATATAACTTATAACCACAAATAAAAAAGAAGAGCACTTATCTTTATTAATGTTGAAAAAATAGTACATTAGAGTTCATATTGCAGTTGTGATCAAATTCTATTCTATGAAAATCTTAATTGTATTTTGTATTGTCCTCCTCTTTACATTTTACATATATATATATATATATATATATATATATATATATATATATATATATATATATATATATATATATATATATATATATATATATATATATATATATATATATATATATATATATATATGTTTGAGTGTCTTTCACGCCTCTTTAGGGTGAAAAGACACAACCCTTATTACAAATTATTTTGAAAAAATAATAAACTAACTATAAAATAACTACCTAACTTTTGGATTTGAGCTTGGTCAAAAAACCAAAACAACTCGTGGAAAGTTAATATTTTTATTAGCGGTAGGAGATTTGATTTCCCGAACTGGGTCTTTTTTAGATTTTTAAAATTCGACCATCTTCAGCCTCTGTCAACATCATCTTTGCAGCAGGTCAAAATTCCAACATTTTCTGAAGGCTTTGATCACTGAATTTTGATTGTTCTTGTCACAGAGCTTCCTTCCATAATCTCTCAACTTTTTAATTGAAAATTAATATAATTTTTTACCCCATTTCATGTACTCCATCATTAATTATTTTTCATAGAAATTAAGAGGCCATTTTTTAGGGTTTTATCACTATATAGGACTTTAAATTTTGCCCAAAATTTAGAGCTCCAACAGGCTCTTTCTGGGGATGTATGCTCCATGTGAGCATAGCAAGATTCTAGCTATCTATGGTAGAAGTAGACCAAGTGTGAAATCCATTACTCTATAGAGTCACTGCATATTTCAATAATCAAATCTCATTCGTTGGCCCCGGGCCACCAAAACATGGAATCAACATTTTCCCCTATCAAACACTTTATTCCGATCATGTAACACTTTGGATTTCCTGAATACAATGCCACCATTCCCATGGACAACATTCATTATTTTATTAACATGCTCTGACTTTTGTTCAGCCTTCAAAAATTCATCAGGTGCACTGTAGTCCTTGCTAAATAGAATATTCTCATGCATTTGGTCAGTCATACAAGTAACTAAATCAAGCTCTTCTTCTTGGATGCATTTATGTACACAATCTATGCTATACTCAAGATGTTGTTTCTCTTCACAAAAAGGATTTGAAGATATCTTAGATTCATGAACTTCCTTCTTATCAAGAATCTGATCAGATAGGACACTCAAATAATTTTTAGAACTAGGCTTATATAATTTCACCTAATCTTTGCATATTTGATGTACTTCCGGCTCATAAGATGAACTGAAAAATGTCTCACCTTCTACATGAATATCATGAATTTCATCAACTTGAAAAATATCATTAGGCTTTTTATCTTCATCATGATATTGATGGACTTGATCACATAGAAAATTCTCTTCAAATAATGGATTCAAGAATATAGAGAACTCAGACATATATTCTTCTTCTTCCTCTTCAAACAATGGATTTAGGAACATAGAGAATTTAGACACATCTTCTTCTTCTTCCTCTCTACTAAATTCATACTTTTTAGAATTATATACTTCATCAACAAGACAAGTGTCTCTCTCATTAGGTTTATCTTCTGGTGTTTCATCAATTTTTTTATCCTTGTGAATTGGAAAAAAATTTGGACAATTTTCTTGAACATGTTTATGATATTCAATATCTAATAAATCTGAAATTTCTTCTGTACTGAGAAGATTTTCTTCTTGATAATTAAATTTATCCATTTCCATACAAGTATCATCTTGGAGGGAATCTTCTTCCATTTGATTCACACTTTCCTCTTCATTAGAATCTGGAGCCTCATCTCTTGTATGTTTCATGTTGCATTCATTATGTTCTTTTACTTTATGAAAAAGAAGCCTCAAATTAGGGTCATCTATAGAAACTCCCAAATCATAAAGTTTTCTTTGAAATTCCCTACTTGAAGGCATGATATCTGATGGTATCTCAAAATAGAAACCCATCATCCTTATGAACAAATGGGCTACAGACTCACCCTTTTGTCTTTCTATATTGAAAAATACATCTAAGGGAGACATGTAAGATTATGTTTACATAGTGCAATTCTCTTCCCGTTCATAGTATTTGTTGTCTTCATTATGAAATTCATACAAGAACCATTGTTCAAATTCTTTCCACGATGAAATACTTTGTGCAAGTAAAGCCTCATATTCTTCTCTTGCATCATCCTTTAATGACCAGGCAAATAATTTCATGGCATCACCTTCGGCATCAATTTTGTAATCATCAAGGAGCATATGAAAATCATCTAAATGATGAAGAGCTAGTTCATCTCCATAAAATTCAGGCACCTTCTGTGCAAGCTTTGATAAATTAGTACTACATTGAAATTTTTTGAGATCCAAAGGCTCAGTGGGAATAAAAAAACTTCTGAAATTTTTCTTAAACATCATGTA
Organism: Chamaecyparis obtusa; assembly: GCA_027943335.1. Taxonomy (NCBI): domain Eukaryota; kingdom Viridiplantae; phylum Streptophyta; class Pinopsida; order Cupressales; family Cupressaceae; genus Chamaecyparis; species Chamaecyparis obtusa. Next base: position 85,426 of record BSBK01003636.1, on the reverse strand, counting down.
ATAAAGCTTCTATTACTAACTAAAGGCCAAATATTCATTCCTTCTAGGTTCTCTCCCTCAATGGAGAAATTGAAAACTTCTAACACACAGAGTCGCCACCTTAAGTGCCTTGAGGAAAATATTTTTTCCTGCTTGTCCTAAGCAGAAATCTAAAAAATTTTATATAGAGTCACCACCTTCTTCATAAGAAGGATAAAATCATACAACTGATTTTGAGTTCTATCTCCAGTAGAGTCTGACTAAACTATCACAATTCACTCTCTTGACCAAAAATTCAAAAAATATCTTTCACAGATATTGCTCCCCAACAGAGTCGCCAATTTGTTGGTGCCCAAAAATGATGGATTCACTTTTGGCCAATTGACAGGTATAATCTAATACCTCTGCAATTCTGGCTTAATCAAGCCAAGGCTAGTAGGCCTGAATTAACTTTAAACTATCAAATTCTCTATGTCACACAAATGCATACATAAACAAACAAAGTTCCTCCCAAGGTGGTGAATGATCCTTGGAGGAAAGCAACAAATCCTCTAATAATCTCTACTCTATAAATCTTGACTAAAGTGGATTAAACTAAGGACTCAAAAGTAATGCTTTTGAAATAATGATTTAAAAATCTATAAACTACAAATGTATGAACCAAATGACAATTTCCAAATAATAGTTAGATCAGTGCCTTCTAAATACTTGGGCTATAGATTCATAAAACTTTCAATCCTACATACAATCAGAGACAATTTTAAGGCAACTTACTCCTATAAAGTAAGACTATCATCCTACAGGCTTCCACTTGATCCATAATTCAAAACAATTCATGCAACTAATCCTATCGATTTTAACCCAAATTAAGAGGCCGACAAGAACAACAGTAGGTTCACAGACCATACAATTGCTATTTGAATTGCATAAATCAACTTTGAATGATAAAAATCAGGGAATAGAACATAGTAGAATGCCCTAATAAAATAGAGTATCTGAAAGACTAATTGAAAACATATAACTTATAACCACAAATAAAAAAGAAGAGCACTTATCTTTATTAATGTTGAAAAAATAGTACATTAGAGTTCATATTGCAGTTGTGATCAAATTCTATTCTATGAAAATCTTAATTGTATTTTGTATTGTCCTCCTCTTTACATTTTAGATTATATATATATATATACATGTTTGAGTGTCTTTCACACCTCTTTAGGGTGAAAAGACACAACCCTTATTATAAATTATTTTGAAAAAATAATAAACTAACTATAAAATAACTACCTAACTTTCGGATTTGGACTTGGTCGAAAAACCAAAACACCTCATGGAAAGCTAAGATTTATATTGGAGATAGGAAATTTGATTTCCCGAACTAGGTCTTTTTTAGATTTTTAAAATTCGACCATCTTCAGCCTCTGTCAGCATCATCTTTGCAGTAGGTTGAAATTTCAACATTTTCTGAAGGCTTTGATCACTGAATTTTGAATGTTCTTGTCACAGAGCTTCCTTCCATAATCTCTCAACTTTTTAATTGAAAATTAATATAATTTTTTACCCCATTTCATGTACTCCATCATTAATTAGTTGGTATGAAAATTAAGAGGCCATTTTTTAGTGTTTTATCACTATATAGGACTCCAAATTTTGCCCAAAGTTCAGAGCTCCAACAGGTGGAATATATCAGCGACAAGAGGTTTTGATTCCCTTCATATACTATGATTTTATTGATACAAGCTTATTTAATTCACATTATTGATAAAGTATGTATCTTTTTTTTATTATATATTAGTGGCTAATATATCTTGCTCTCTAATAAGTCATTAATGTCTTAACAACTCTCATTAGTAAGTCAATAACAAATTGTTACATTCATAGTATATAAGTTATTAATGACCTATTCCATATAAGGTTTGTTCATTTTAAGTACTAAGTTGGGAATAAGGAACATTACAAGAATAATCTTTTCCATTAAAATGAGTCTGGTAGTTTGAAATAACTACCTTTTAGAGCTATTGGTCTCAACATTGACAGTTAATAAGTTTAGCATTTTTTTGGAATGATTGATACTTGTGGCATATCATTCTTGATTGTGTTATATATTTACATATTTGATGCACAATGATGTGACTAGCAATAAAATATGGACAAGTATATTCAAATCCAATTTTAGACCAGTATTCATAAGGTAACTTGGTTGATGTATGGCTTACAGAATTCATGATACTCCTATAATGTGAATAGGGTAGTAGTACAGAGCTCATCTTTAGGAGGAGTTGTTCATGCTTATTTAATGACCCTATGGTCCATGATTGTATAGTTCACTATACCTTTATGTATCATATATTCACTTTCATTTTGATTTCCTTGCAATATTTCAGTAGTTTTCCTTTGGCATTATTTTCTAAAGGGGAAGAAAAGTGATACTTTGTAGTGATTTGATTCTGTGTTGACAGTGACATTTTGATGCACTCTAAATATTATAATTTCATGAATTATATTATTAGTGGTCATTGTATGTGATTCATTTTAGTGGAACTAAAGATTTGATAATGATACATTTATGCTTTCTTAAACTTTGAGATCCATAATTTTATCTGACAAGTTCTATGACTTATGACAGGGAAATTCATGTGCACAATTCAATGACATTTCTATTTCAGGTATATTGTTTTTAGTTGACATTTGGCTTTGATGTTCTTATCATATTAGGTTTCTAATTAATGCCAAAGGGGGATTTTTTTGTCTCCTTTGACATGTTTTTGGCATTAATGTCAAAGGCAATAAGATAGTAACATATTCATTGATAAATTATGTATCTTTTTTTCATTAGATATTAGTGGCTAATATATCTTTGTCTCTAATTAGTCATTAATGTCTTAACAACTCTCATTAGTAAGTCATTAACAACTTGTTACATTTATATTATATAAGTTATTAATGACCTATTCCATATAAGGTTTGTTCATTTTAAATACTAAGTTGGGAATAAGGAACATTACAAGAATAATCTTTTCTATTACAATCAGTCTGGCAGTTTGAAATAACTACCTTTTAGAACTATTGGTCTCAACATTGACAATTAATAAGTTTAGCATTTTTTTGGAATGATTGATACTTGTGGCATATCATTCTTGATTGTGTTATATATTTACATATTTGATGCACACTGATGTGACTAGCAATAGAATATGGACAAGTATATTCAAATCTAGTTTTAGACCAGTATTCACAAGGTAACTTGTTTGATGTATGGCTTACATAATTCATGATACTCCTATAATGTGAATAGGGTAGTAGTACATATATCATCTTTAGGAGGAGTTGTTCATGCTTATTCAATGACCCTATGATCCATGATTGTATGGTTCACTATACCTTTATGTATCATATATTCACTTTCATTTTGATTTCCTTGCAATATTTCAATAGTTTCTCCTTTGGCATTATTTTCTAAAGGGGAAGAAAAGTGATACTTTGTAGTGATTTGATTCTATGTTGATAGTGACATTTTTATGTTGTTGCATTTTTTGGTATTACAATGGCATTTTGATTCATACAATGACATTTTGATGCATTCTGAATATTATAATTTTATGAATTATATTATCAATGGTCATTGTATGTGATTCATTTTAGTGGAACTAAAGATTTGATAGTGATACATTTGGTTCTTTTTTATGCTTTCTTGAACTTTGAGATCCATAATTTTATTTGACAGCTTCTATGACTTATCACAAGGAAATTCATGTGCACAATTCAATGACATTTCCATTTCAGGTATATTGTTTTTAGTTGACATTTGGCTTTGATGTTCTTATCATATTAGGTTTGAAATTAATGCCAAAGGGGGATTTTTTTGTCTCCTTTGGCATGTTTTTGGCATTAATGTCAAAGGCAATAAGATAGTAACATATTCATTGTAATTTCAATTGGTGTTGAGTTGTATTCATGTTCATTGTATGTCCTTATTATGGTCTTCACAGTACAAAGATATTTGAATTTTTATTGACATACTTTGAAATTGATAAGTATACAGGTATATAGGATGCATGGTTTATCTGATACATACATCTTTGACACACTATGATATGACTGATATATTATATCATGTATACTTAATTTGGCATAATATCTAATATATTAGTCAAGAATTACCTAATTCAGATTTTCTATGGCGACAAGACATTATTGATTATATGTGCATACAAAACAAAGTTTTGAAAAGGTTTCACTATGAGGTGATAAAGGCTTGTCATAGCATGTAACAATCTAGATGTGCTCCTTGAAAAAGTCCTTTTTGATGCACTAAATAAAAGCTCACGATATGAACATATCCTAAGGCATGGTTAATGGAAGGCATTAATAATAAAAAATCTCATTTTTTGACTTTTTTCCACTTGAAGAGGTTTTTCCTCTTTTATATACTAGACTAGTAGGATCACTGAAATATTTTTGCTTACAAAACATATCATCCAGTGCATTAATACTTTTCTTAAACTTCTTATACTTTTCTAATTGAATCTTTTGATCTTCAAGATATTTCTTTAAAGAAACAACCTCTCCTTCAAGCTTATGACACTCAGCAGTTATCGCATCCAAGTCATATTTTGTGACTTCCATTATCTTCTTAGTTTCCTCAATCTCTATTTTCATATTTAAGACTATGTTATCTAAATCATTATAAATGTCTCTTAATAGAGAATTATTCTCTACACTCTTAAAAAAAAATCAAGTTAATACTCAAAATTTCTACACATTTATTCTTTTTATTTTGGCTTGACTCCCTTTTCTTCTTCAATTCCTTTTCTTTCTTCAATTTGAACCTCTGATTTCTTGGTTTCTGTTTTAAGGTTTCTAATCACATCTAGAGAAGAAACACACTCTCCTTCAAAATAAACTACTCATTCAGGGTTACTAACACACTCTTGTATATCTAATTTATTCATATTTACCATGAATTCATTTAGTTCTATATTAGACATATTTTCTTCTACAACTTGTGATTTATCATTTTTACTCCTATTCCTCTTTCCCATTGTAAGTACTCCATAAGAAGGAATCCCATAGGTTATTTAAACTTATATACAAGGGTTTGGGTCTAATACCAATTGTTGGAGTATGATACCATTGAGAGGGTGGGGGTTTAATCAATGGTATATCAAATCAAAATGACCTTGACTTAAATTTTTACAACTTTATAAAGTGAAAGTTTTAGAGAATTTAGTTATCAAGTATATGTGAGGGCATCTAACATGAATGAACATAAAGACCATAAATTGAACATAGAGGCTGTGAAAATTATAGAAACCCAAATGATGAATTCTTCATAAGACTAAAAATTGTAACTTGCAAACCATATTGATCACAAATAATAAGAACACATAATTTTTTCATGAGTGGATCATAAACCACTCTAGAGGAAGAAAAACCACTCCTGAAGAAAAATCACATATAGATGGCACCCATAAATCACTATATAATATATTAATAGATTTCATAATATATTTTATTTTATTTTTAAAAAACTTAATTTGTTGTCAATTTTTTGACCACCAAAGACTGTACATTCGACGAGAATGCTATAATCTCGATGAATTTTTCAACCATCGGTCGTCGATATTTCGACAATTATTTTGACTGCACTTTGTTAAGTTTGACTGCAATGTTGTACAGTCGACATGTTTCATCGATCAATTTTCTGACCATATGTGGTTGAAAATGTGACCAACATTGGTCAAAAAATATGAAAGATATGTCAGGCATTCTTCCTGATTGAACTGATGATTTCAACGTCGGATCAGTTAAAAGTTCAACAACTATAAAGGTTGAATATGCAAAAAACATATATTGTGTGGAATAATCGACGCAGAAAGTTCGACAACAATAATGGTCGTTTGGTCGACCAATTTTCATCGAAAAATTAACCAATCCTCATCGAAAATCAAGCTAAAATTTATTAGTGTGAGAAATTAACCTAAAATATGTTACTAAGTTTACATAATAATTTTTGATTGAACAAATCCACACAATAGTTATTTATTGACACTAGGACCATTGTGGAGCAATACAACTTTTAAAATGCACTACTTTATGTTATGACAAGTGTAAAAAGAAAAATTGTTATAGTTTTTTATCCACTATAATATGAAAATTCAAAGACACGAAACTCACTCTTGTTGGATGTCTCTGCATTAGAGACCTGATAAAAAAAGAAAATTTACAAAATAATATCAGATTGGAAGTAATAGAGAATAAGCAAAGGGGAGTTTACATAATAGTTTTTTTCTTAAGAGTTTACAAACAATAATGAATAACAAAGTGGAAGCAATAATGTAAAGACAATACATACTCATAAATACAATCTCATTTATAGATTACAAATTTCAAGGGTTCCTTGGTCCGTAGAAACACATAAATATAATTTAAATATAATAAGTACAATAATCATACAAATCTTCCACATAATGGAACTAAAGTACATCATCTAATTAAAGAATAAATAAATACATTTGAACCATAAGGTATACATGATAACCCACATCCAATGCACAAGTTGCAAGGTATGCAAATATAATCTAAGTACAAAGTATAAATACAATAAAAAGGAAGAATAGAAATACATTAAGTACAAATACAAGTACATTAATCATTAATGCAATTGATAATTTATTATTAATTTATTGATTTATCTTTAATTAAAATATTGAATTTAATAATTAATTAAATACTTAAATTTCATAATTTAGACTTTTAATTTAATAAATATATTTAATTAATTTCTATTAATTAAATACTCTCACATTTAATTTTCTATATTTAATAAGATTTAATTATTTAAACCACATAATTAATCTCAGTAAATCATTTAACCATTTTACAAAAATCACACAACCAGCCAAAGATCAGAAAAACTAATTGAACCTAATAAAACGATAATCATGCTCAAGGGAAATGCTTATGAATTCATGTCACCTGGACGAATTCAGAAAGGTAATAATCATAAAATTGTCCACTATTTTAGGACAATAAAATGGCTTAGGTTGGGATTCGAACCTAAATGTTATGTCCCCTCTCTTACCATAGAGACTTTGTGATAGGGCATGTTCATCCTGACAATTCAGGGAAGTTGATGCCCTATACCTACAAACCTATATAAAAGACAAGCACTTACATCCATATAAAAAGAAATGACATGGATCAATACATCGTGTGGTTCCCGCAAGAAGGTAGCTACAACTCTGTCCCGCAACCACATCAAACACATCAAAAAGAGCGGTAAAACATACATGATAACCATACACATACAAGTATGGGGTAAGTAAAATCATGAATATAAACAATATTTTAAACATATAAATAATCATCATCAAAGTAAATAACATCATCTAACTACAAACATATGATATCTCAAGACTATCCAATATCAAATCACCATGAAATGTCATACATCAAAAACCTCATAATAAAGCTAAAATAATCAACACACACATAAAAGTGGCCTAAAAGAGTTTGACAATATAAAACTGAAAAATTAAACTATGGGTGGGCACTACATGACTCATGATTAGATGAGAGTTGAGTTAGTGGTTTCCAATGTTGGGACAAAGAGACAACTTGGATGGTCAATATTACAAAGCCAAATTGGATGACGGAGATAGCAAAGGCTATATGTGATCCATGTGCTCCAAATGACCTCACCTCGTTGGTTGATTTTATTTTGTCCTCGTGTAGTAGGTGAGAATTATTTGATTTATTTAATTAATTGATTAATTGATTTAGCCATGTCTCCCATTTGAATGGGTTGGATTAAATTTAATTAAACTATACAATTAATTGATTAAAATTAATTTCATACTTATTTGATCCTTTTGATTTAATTAATCCCTTGAGCTTTGATTTTTAATTAATTCACACTTTGATCATTGATTGCTTGATTTGACTCCATTTGACTTTGGTTGACTTTTCTTGACCAATTTTGGGTGTATACACCTACATTCAAGATCTAGGAGTGGCAATCATAGATCCCTACATTTGTGAGGTTATCCTTGATTCTACATTACATTCCAAGGACAACTCTTTGGATTCCAAGCACAATCAAGACTCTTCATAGATTTGAGTGATTACTAAGACTGTTCATGAGGGTTTATGCAAGGTAAAATAAAAATTTACATTTTTACATACATTCCTTTATGCAATTTCTTTCATATTTCAAGGTTGATTCCTAAATAGGGATTTGACCAAGGAAAACCCTTTCCACAATCTTTAGATTCAGATCTGGGAAGTTCAAGAACAGTTGTAGGTTCTATGAAAGTTTCAATCAAAAATATCAGGGACACATCACCAAACCCAATATGTCCTGACGACACATTGCAAAACTAGTTATATCTTAACCATTTTCTGCTTAGGTTTCTGTCATAGGTCTGTTTCATCATTTGGTTTATGTTTCCATCAGTTTCATCTCATTCTATGTTTATTACAATATGTTTTCAACAACTTTTAGTGGCTTTTCTAATAGATCAATTACATCACTTAATCATTCTCATTTCATTCATTACATCCCTTAAGTCAAAGGACAAATCTTGTTCCCAATTGGCACTTGAGTCATCTCTTGAGCCTATTGGTGGAATTCTTCCATCCTAATGTGCAATCAATAAAATGGGGAAGTAATTCACTTAGTACATTATATTTTGCATTGATCTCCCCATTTCTAAATATATAATTATGAGGTGAATATTCAAGTTAGTTGAATAATTAAGTGAGATTATTGTTTATGTTGATTCACCCCCCATCTCTCAGCATCTGCGGTGTATCCAAAAATTTGTATTAGAGATGGATCTGCTTACAAAAGCTTAACTGCTTGAGGTAGATCCATGATGGCATAGAACTTACACTTTCAAGCTCTGGTATTTAATAGTACAGATTTTCCTTATTAGAAGGACAAAATGGAAGCATATTTGGAAACTTTGCATAATAGTATTTGGGAGACTATTCAAACTAGTTTCAATCCACCTTATGGAAGACCGTTGACAACTAATGAAGAAAAAAAAAAGGAAGCTAAGGTGAAAACAAGAGAAATATATTTTAGCAGTTTATGTGAGACAACATTTGGAAAGGTGAAAGGTATAAAAGGAGATAAAAAGATATAGGATAAGTTGGCTTTTGTATATGTTCAGGATATTCAAAGACAAAACAAGCAAGGTTGATGAGCCTAGAACAAAAGTATGAGTTCTTGAGAAAGATAGAGGATGAGAGAATTGAAAACTACATATGCAGAGTCATAGATGTTTTTAATGGAATCAGAGCTTCTAGTTGACATCTAGAAGACACATATGCTATACTTAAGATCTTACTGACTCTAACAAAGGAGTTCATACCAATGGAATGTTATATAAGGGAAATTAATGATCTAAGTTAGTATTCAATTGATTAAGTTATTGGTTTATTTTCTACATTTGAGATTGTAGAAGTTGAAAGGGAAAAGAGAGAGACTCCATTTAAATCTATTGAAGAAGTTGAACTAGATATATGCAAGATGTTGAAGGAAGAGGAAGCATTTATTTCAAGAAGATTCAAGCAAGGAATTGGTAGATACAAATGTAAGTTACCTCTTAAGTGATTTAATTGTTGAATGATATGACAATTTGCTAATAATTTCAAGTATAAGGAATATTATAGTGAATCAAAAGATGATGATGGTAATGCTAGATGACACTAAGAGGGGGGTGAATCACTGTAACCAAAATTCCTAACTATTTTCACCACCAACTTCCACAAGATGTGGCATGCAATGCAAATAGCAAAGTAGTAAAAAAGTAAATCAAACATTGACACATGCAATACTATAACACAAGTATTTTGCTATTGGAAACCCTTGTTAGAGGGAAAAACCATGTGTGGGAATTAGTACCCACAAATCCTCACTACTGCAGCAATAAGTTACCCTATTAGGAGCATTAAATCCACCTGGTTAAGGGTCAACCCATTTAAGGATATTTAGCCCTATTAGGAGCTTACAATAAGATTTGTTAGGATCCTCCACACCCTGTTAAGATGCTCCGGTTAAGGGATTTCTCTTGTCAATGTGCTAAAATCAACAAGTACAGAATGATCTGATATTTGCACTCAATGCATGAAAAATCTAGTGTATTCCTGATCAATGCTATGCTCTAAAACATTTCTTCATATTTGTACTAACACCTTTGATCACCATAAGCCATCACAACAACAACACCACACATCGATCTTCTTATTCCTCTCAAAATACATCAATAAGATATATAAAATGATTTACAACTTAAGGTGTCAAAACAAGCCTAACACATCATTACAATTAATTCCCACTCAATCCTTGAACCCTAAAACATATTACCAGTTAACAATTACAATTCAAAATTCATTTCAGCATCCAGATCCATTGCACAATCGATTTGAAAAAGAAAATTCAAACCACATCACACTTTCCAATGTTCTTACACAACTCCAAAAAATTTGATCATAACAATCATGAAAATGCCAACTCATCACTCCGAGTCGATTTGCCACATCACTATGATCCTTCAAACACATAATCACTTATCGCAACACAGTGCAACATCACTAGTTAAGGATCTGACTGATTTCTCTAAGAACTTCTTTTACTTTTCACTAAGTGATCTTTTGTCCATTGTAACTTTTTCTTCTTGTCACCAAATATGATATGGTTGCACTAGCAACCCCATAACACAATCAAGACAACACATCCTAAATCTCAACACTTGAATCCAAACCAATTTTACATAATCATCAAAGCATCCTTCTTTGGATTCATCATGTTCTTCTTGTTGACTTGACAACCTTCAAACAATCATAAGTCACAACATGCAAAAGATAAACTTGTGTAGTCATAGATATAACATCTAGAGCGGTGAACCCACAATAGTGGGTTATACTTTTTTGCCTGAATAGACACTGAACTCTACATTTTGAAAAAAACTTTTAGATTTAGATGCATATTGTCGTTAAACCGTTTGAAATTAGAAGATGAAATAAATTAGGGTTTTTTAGGATTTTCTATCTATATTCTGTCTATATTTTTTTATTTTTATTTTTGAATTGATTTGAGTGGTTTTTTCTTTCTCCCATGAAAACTGGTATGTTGCTGAAAACGTCATTTTCAAAGAGTTACATTATTTTCATGGAGCATAACTTTTTTTCTAAAATAGATATCAATGTGATTTTTTTGAAATTAGTTTTGTAACATCCATACAGAGGGAATGTAATTGGTTTGATGATATTATCATGATTATTTCATATTTTATTAACGTTTGAAGTTGACTAAACCGTAATTTCAACCTACCTTGACTACATAGCTTATAACTTGTCGTGTATTTGTCCAATTTAATTTTTATTTTTTTGGGTAGAAAGAGAACTTAAATACCTAGGGCATAGATATTTTTTAGAATTTTTTTTCTCTCATTTACTATTTTTCCATAAGTGTCAAACATAAAGGTAGACATACGGTGAAATATCTATGTTTAGTAAAACTAAAGATACAAAGTCATAATAAACTTAATATATATTAACATTATAATAATTAAAAATATTTTTCTCATTAGTACCTTACTACATACATAGGTTTGTCAAATGGATTCATTTGATCTCCCAAAAGATAAAGTCAAAGTGATTTTTTGTCAGCATTTTAATAGGTGCGAAGGAGACTCTATTGCAGGTATGAATGAGGAGTATAGATGTTATATAAATGTTTTTTTATCTAAGAGGATTTGAGCTAACGATTTGTAATTAATTCCTTCAAATGGAACCTCTCAAGGCTTAAATAATCATATTTTATTAAAAATGTGTTATTTCAACAAAAATCAACATGTCTAAAAAAGTGTAACCCACTATTGTGGGGTCACCCAGAGACATCACTTAATCTTCCATCATGATCGTACACTCCAAATCTTACCATAGTTCTAGATCCAACCTCTTGAACATACATTAATCATAACAAGTACACCGTCAACCAAACAATAATGAGTTGACATCAATGACAACATCATAACTAATCAACCTAACAACAAATCTGCATTATACACATACTATAACATACTCATCTTATCTCTACATTAGTTATGCCAACAATCTCCCCATTTGGCATTGATGAAAACACCAATAATACCAAGTAAATAAATGCTCTCTCTTAGCTTCTACACATTTTTAGTTCTTTTTTCCTAATCTCTTTATCCTCCTACTCTTTTCTGATTCTTCTCCTCTTACTAATTCTTCTCCCCTTTCACAAAAATGCCAAATGTGCAACATGCCTAAGTCTTCATCTGCTGCAACTATCTTCATCACTTTACGGTTTCTCCCGCTTAGCTGATTAATTATTAATGATTCACCTTATGAAAATATACAGGAGCTACTACTCCCTCTTTAAAAAAATTTCATTGCATCTTAATCTACAAAACATGTCTTCAATGCTTGAAGATTATTCTCCGAGTTCTTCAATAAGTTTTCTAGTAAGACAATTTTTTCTCTCAGCAAAAATGATAACTCCTCCAATGCATCAACTACACAAAAGTCCAATAGAGTTAAGACTTCATCAACATTCTTTAATCCTCTTTGTAGTAAGTCCATTTAAGAGATAAAGTTCCTCTGCAACTCAAACAATGTTGCAATCCTATGTTCTTCCTCATTTTTGGTAGCTGAGTGAACCACAAAACTTGCTACTAGCTTCTTGAGTTCTTCATGTGCCTTAGCTTTCTTCTTCTCAAGCATCTCAACAAACTTGAAAAATCAGAAATAGTGGCAAAAATCTTACCACCTCCCTGTAAGGCTCCATGACTTCGTTCACATTTACTGATAAATGACTCTTTCCAATGTGATGGATTAAAATAATTTCTTTTTCCTTTGATGCTCATTGTCTCTTTGGACTTAATACATTTCTGCATCCTCTAGAATTTTCATTTGTTCTCCTACAACATTCACCAATCTATTAGATTTAGAAATATATGTGACATACTCATCTCAATAAACTTTTAGCATCAAATCTTCCAATACATCTCTTTCTTATTGGATGACTTGGGCTTCTTTCCTTTGTGCCTTTATCATTTATTTCTTGGCCTTAGATTTCAAGGAAGTAGGAATCTCTATCATCTTACTTGAGCTGAGAGAATTGACATCAATATGCCCTTGTATGGTTGATTTATCATTATCATCATTATTGATATCTTGAAAAGATGCACTACTATTTCCCACTCTTTATCCTTGTCAGAAGTTCCTTCCTCTTCTTGTACTTGTATTTCCCTTTCACTTTTAATTGGTACATCATCAGTATGCACTTATTCACCCTTTTTCTAATCTCCTCTAGTTGAAACATCAAACGATACTTGCAATGATTACTTTGGAGAATAAGGAACAAAAATATCACCAATTGCGATCTTAATATTTCCACTTTTTCATTCTTCCTCAGTATGTGTAATTCATGGCTCCTCTTGAGTTGGTTCTTATTTAACATCATGAACTTCATCTTTCTCTGGTTCCTCCAATATCAAAAATCTCTTTAACATAGCTTTAGTATCATCATGTACTGATTGAGTCTCACCGATTAATAATCTTATCAACCTTTTCTAGGCCTTTGAATGATGGTCTAGTTTTACCAAATAAATCTTGTATTTATTCCCTTGACAGTTTCAGTTGCAATTTCACTAAGACATATTTAGTAATTTCTTTGCCTTATTTTAGAGCATATTTCCATCTTGCTTATGCATTATGATACAGAGACATAGATATTTGACCTTGTAATTCATTTAAGGCTTTACTTATTCATGCCAAAAACAACATCTTTAATTTCCTTTTCTCATCCTTACTAAGCTAGTCAAAATATTTGCTGACTCTGACCAAAATACTCCATTTACTAACCTTATCTTAGAATCTTGTCAACATAAACAAACTTACTCATATCAGGTGTCACAATTTTCTCCATAGGGGAACTAACAACTTTGGACTTCTTCCCTGTGCCCTTCATCTCTTATTGATCTTCATCTGACTCAGTTCTTTCTTCTTTTGAAGGGCTTAGGCATATCAACCTTAGCATGTTTTCCTTTTCAATTCACTAGAAACTTCACTGATGAAGTGATATTTTCTTGTTTAACTCTTGCACTCCTTTCTTGTATTTCTGTAGGAGCTTTTACTGGTTCTTGAAGATACCACTTCAACCTCCTCATCATTATCACCTGCAGCACCAGATGTTCCTTCTTTCTCTACTGTATAATTTTCCATTTCTTTATCTATTTTCTCTTTTGTAAATCCCTTCAGCAGGGTGAGTTGCTTCACTTCTTCTCTTATTTTTCTTTCTGTTACCGATTGAGCATAACTATACACCGCTTAACATTTCAAACCTAATTACTGGTTGGTGACACTCCATGTAATACAAAAAAAACTTCATATTACATCAAAATACATCATTATGCATCTAAATATGTAGATAAAACTTACCAAACATTCCTCTCGGGGGTTTAAGATTGATCTGACCGTTATTGCTCCCCCTAAGCCAAAATAGGCTTAGTTAGTTGATGAATTCTGCACACCTAATGGAGATGTTATCCTTCTGATGACTTACTATCTTCCTTCTTCTAAGTCTTGTTCATCTCTCTCCTAAACTCTTCCACATTCACAACCTATTTTCTTTTCTGATCATTCATCTTGATCATCGGTTGGTTTCCTTGATTTCTTGATCTAATTAATCTGGCAATACGTCCAATCTTATGACAATGGAAACATGTCATCCTAGTAGATTTCCAAGTTCCAGCATTACCTCTATTTGTCCTCAATCTACAATTAACAACTATGTGCCCATATTTGTGGTAATGTGAGCATGTACCATTCCATTGGTTCTTATTCTGATAAGGACTTTGCCAGATCACAATTGATCCCTAGTTATTCATCTTTGTCCCACACTCACTTGCTCTATGACCATACCTTTTGCAGTTATAGTAGTGACCATTAAACATATTAGTTTTATTCTTGGAAACCCTAGAAGTATGACCCTCTTTATGAAAAATTGAACATGTAGTTGTAGTAGGCCTATTCCAACAAACATTTGTAGTATGTCCTATCTTGTGACAAATGAAACAAACTAGTTTATAAACTTTATTACTAGGAATTTTCTTGTTCTCCTTGGGTGGAGTCTTGTCATCTTGTTTGGGATTCTTGGATTTAGATGATTCACCAATTTCAAAACCATCATAGCCAGGACCATGGATCTCACCACTCATTCTTTGGTTCCTAAGTTGCTCATCCAGCTTTGCAAAAATTTCAATAAATTTCTTCAACAACTTGTTTGTTGCATCAAATTCACTCTGCAATCTTTCATTCTCACTTCCCAAATCTTCATTGCTCATTGTCGTATTGTTGAGATCACCTCTTAGATATTTCAATTCCTCTATGGTCTCATGAAGATATACCTGCCTCTTTCTTTGACTTGCAGAGATCATGTTCCTCATCCTTCACATATTGATCCTTAACTTGTAGTGCATCTTCAACAATCTTCCTTTCTTCAATTTCATGACCCATCTTAATGAAAAAAACTTCCATTTCCCTTTTGAGATATTTCTTGTCCTTTTGTAGTTTCTCAACCTCTTATGACAGAGCCTCATTACTCTGAGCTTCTTTAGATTCACTATTATTGAATTCCTTTGATCTATCACATAGCTCTTTTATCTTTTCTTTTGAGAGCATCAGCTAACTCTTCAACTTCTCAATTACACTTTAAGCCTCTGCAAGTTGATTTTCAAGACTCCTCGCATATCTAGCAGACTTTGTGTTTCCTTCAAGGACCTTCCCATTGAGCGGTTAGGGTTTAACAAGGGAACAAAGATTTGATGCCAATTGTTAATGCTAGATGACACTGAGAGGGGGGGTGAATCAGTGTAACCAAAAATCCTAACTATTTTCACCACCCACTTCCACAAGATATAGCATGCAATGCAAATAACAAAGTAAATCAAACATGAACACATGCAACATTGTAACACAAGTATTTTTCTCGTAGAAACCATTGTTAGAGGGAAAAACCACATGTGGGAATTAGTACCCACAAATCCTCACTACTACAGTAATAAGTTATTCTGTTAGGAGCATTACATCCACCCAATTAAGGGTCAACCTGGTTAAGGGTATTTAGCCCTATTAAGAGCTTACAATAATATCTGTTAGGATCCTGCACACCCTATTAAGAGTGACTCGGTTAAGGGATTTCTCTTGTCAACGTGCTAAAATCAACAATTAAATAATGATATGATATTTGCACTCAATGCATGACAGATCTAATGTATTCCTGATTAATGCTTTACTCTAAAACACTTCTTCATATTTGTACTAACACCTTTGATCACCATAAGCCACCACATTAATAACAACATTGCACACCAATCTTTTTCTTCATCTCAAAATACGTCAATAAGATATATAAAAAAAATTACAACTTAAGGAAAAAAAAGAACCCTAATACATCATTACAATTCATTCCCACTCAATCATTGAACCCTAAAACACATTACCAGTTAACAATTACAATTCAAAATTCATGTCGGCCTCCAGATCCATTGCACAATCAATTTGAAAAAGAAAAATCAAACCACATCACGCGTTCCAATGTTCTTACACAACTCCAAGAAATTTGATCATAACAATCATGAAAATGCCAACTCATCACTCCACGTCAATCTACCACATCACTATGATCCTTTGAACACATAATCACTTATCGCAACACGTTGTAACATCACTAGTTAAGGATCTGACTGATTTCTCTAAGAACTTCCTTTACTTTTCACTAAGTGATCTTTTGTCCATTGTAACTTTGTCTTCCTGTCACCAAACATGATGTGGTCGCACTCGTAACCCCATAACATAGTTAAGACAACACATCCTAAATCACAATACTTGAATCCAAACCAATTTGACACAATCATCAAATCATCCTCCTTGGCTTCATCATGTTCTTCCTATTGACCTGACAACATTCAAACAATCATAAGTCGCAACATACAAAAGAAAAACGTGTGCGGTCATAGATATAACATCTAGAGACATCACTTAATCTTCCATCACGATTGCACACTCTAACTCTTACCATAGCTCTAGATCTAACCTCTTGAACATACATTAATCATAACATGTACATTGTCAACCAACAAAAACTAAGTTGACATCAATGACAACATCATAACTAATCAATCTAACAACGGATTTGCATTATACACATACCATAACATGATGAACTACAACTGATTGAATACATGAATAACTTGAAGATCAGTGATTAGAGATCACCGAGTACTGAAATGATATGTAAGATAATTAAATCAGTCATTATCTTGTCATTGATGTCAACTAGTTTTGACAGTACTTATCATGATAGTTGCAAATATCTAAACATCTGTAAAGGAGGAGAAAAGATGAAGAACTGAGATATCTACATAAAGGAAGATGGATATGATAGATGAGGATATAGAATACTCTTGGTAACTTATTGATGAGTCTATGACTTCATATTGTTGACTTGATTATGTTACAGTAATCTATTATGAAGTTGGAAGCAAAACTTAACAAAGTAGTGTGGTCAGTAAATGAAGCACTTTAGTATACACCGAGCTAGTGTAGTGTATACCGAGCGACATTATTAACCAAGCTTGTGTTCGCCGACACATTTCTTCATTAACCAAGTATGGATGAAAGAACTAAATGCTTAGTTTAGCTGACAAAACTTGATGAGCTGGAATGTGTATGATTTCAAGGTGGAAGATAAAGTTTGTTATGAGATCTACGACTAACAAAATTTGAAGAAGATCTAAAGGATGGAATTGAAAAGAGTCATTGACACATTTGTCGAGGAAGGTTTAAGCAGCAAAATCAACGAAGGAGATTAAGTGGAAAAATCCGATGGATGAAAAGAAAACGGTTTACTTGTCTATATAAGAAACATTGGTTTCATTGTTGAAACAATGCCGGAAGAAGGAGCCTGCAGAGATATTGCGTGAACACAGCTTCATGCATGCCTGATCAGACTGGTTGAAGAAGAACCAAACTGTAGAACAGTACCGAGTGTCAAAGAGTTTTTATCGAGGGACAATAAGTTATTGAATATTGATGAAATGAATTAAAATATTGATTAGAGGATTTGTATGGGCTTAGAATAGATCTAAACATCTACAAAATCAAGTTGTATTGTAATCAGATCACCTACTATTTTAGTTTAACCATTATAACAAAAGAATCTCTTAACCGAGTGGACTTAACCATCTTGTGATTGCCCTATGTCATTCATAGAATGTACATTGTTATCCTATCAACCCCATAGTGAATGTTGGTTGGACGATAACTGTTAGTCTTAAATCCTCTAACAAGGTCACACCTTACAATGTGTTTTGTAACCTTTAATAGGGTTGGCTCTTCACCGAGCTCACTTCAGAAGAGTGAAAATATTTTGGGTTACCGGTCCCAGGTGGTTTTTCCCTTTATAGGGTTTCCACGTTAAATCATTGTGTTATGTGTTTCTATGATGAATGTTTGGTTATCATACTTTACATATTGCATATTTGATTTGGTTGGTAATCACTATGAGTAGTTAACTGGTAATCGGTAAAGACAGAGACAATTTAGTATTTTATGTTACCAAGTTGTAAAAATTTATTGAATTTGTTTTAAGTGATACATTTTGTAATTGGGACTATTGGATAACTGATCTAACTGATTCACCCCCCCTCTCAGTTATTCTAACATAACATACTCAACTTATCTCTGTATCAGTTATGCCAACAGATGATAGAAAAGACAACCAAAAGAAAGGTGATTTCAGGAAAAGAATAAATTTCAAAGGCAAGAGTAGAAAAGGTTTATGTTTCATGGAGGAACACTTATAAGAAGTTGAATATGTTGGTGAAAATATTGAGGAATCTTTGTTTCTAGCTATTTCACAAAAGAAAGAGGTAAAGAAAGAGGAGACTGCATTACATGCTAGAGTTGTTGCAAATGCATGGATTGTAGATTCTAGATGTTCAAACCATATGGCAAGTGACAAGAAAAGATTTATTAAGTTGAAAGAGTATGATGGAGGTGTTGGAACAATTTGATGTGAAAATTTGACTATGACACCTAGGCACACGCTTGTGAAAATTTTTCTAAGTCACCTAGTTTGAGAGCTAATAACTTTATTTTTGCTAATTTTCATGAAAAATGACTTTGGGATCATGTTGGTTACATATCATTAAGCATTTTTTCCAATTTTTGGCCCCCCATGATCATTTTTATGGGTTTTCAAGTACCCAATTTGAGGGCCCAATGAAATTTTTTAACTTGCACATTTCCAAATTTAACAGAGTAGCCCACTCTAAGGATTTATTTCTTGCATCTAGTTGATTTTATTGGTAAATAGATTTTTTTCCTATGTTGAAAACATATTGGTGAGCCCCATATCCATTTTGATACCTCAATGACTTCATTTGGCATGTTTTCCAAGCCCAAACCAAATGCAATTTTTCCATATTTTCAATTACATAGTATTTCGCTTTCCAAATGGCTATTTTCATGGATCAATATTTTGGTGTTAGATGACTTTTGTGCCATAAGGGTTGGTTCTTTGTATTGTCTACATGTAAGTATGTCTCCATGAGAAATTGCAAGGCTTTGAGGTAAAGATACAATATTTTTCCAAGACCAAATCCAGATTTAGTTCACATAGTTTTTACATCTGCATTTTCACTATGTTTCAGAATGATCATTTTTAGAAATTAATATCTTGCACCAAAAATAGAATTGGGAAAAGTCCATTTGCATACCTGTTCTTTGTACTTGAATGAATCAACATGCCAAGTGGTAGATTCAAATCACATTTTTGGTAGGGTTTGCATATGCTTGGACATGTCTAATTGCAAAAAGAATGAAATGGCTAACTTTGAATATCAATATCTCACAATCCTAAAGGTTTCATGTAGATCCATTTGGTGACCATGCTCCCATTGCATAAGTCAATAGATCTATACTTTTTCATGTTTCCAGGAGGTCATTTGGTTAATTTTCAAAGCTAGTTGCAATGGCTACTAGGCATAGTTTGGGTTAGATCACAGAGGTAGTAGAACTCAGTATTCATGGCGACTTAGCGATTTTGGTCCATAGACATAGGGGATCACTTTTAAGCAGTTGAGATGGAAATTAGTTTTAGTTTTAGTTCGAATTTTTTTTAACCGGACCCACAAGAGGCCAGAGTGACCTCATAATACAATATTCTCATATCAAGTTTAATCAATAATATATTATTATTTATATCACTATGTATTTTAAATAATAATATTCAAAATGGGGCGATGGATGCAACAGGTAGGTGCCTTGCTCAAAATTTATGGGCTTTGAACCCTAAGGCTACCTACGATTGTGCGATGAAATGAAATTCATTGTATTCATTCCTTGCTTTTAGACAGTGTTAGGGTTTTTTTGGTACAAAACATGAATTTGGTGAAGAGGGGACCTCCAAGAAATTGCCCTGGCAAAACATATGCAAAATGTGGATGCATAGACAAGATATAGAATCAGATTCAAATACCTTTGCCACCGCCCTTTGTCTATGCGTGCTTCTACAAATTATGTCAGTCTCCTCTCTTCCTATGCGTGCAATGGTGGTGTTGGTTCTTGAAAAGATTTTACACTCCATGCGACACCAATATACTTAAGACTGATTTTAAAGAAGAGTTAGTTCCAAATATAGATAAATCTATAAGTAACTGGACCAACTATAAGGACAAGACTACCCTCTTTATTTCTGGCTCTGCAAAACCAAGGTGGGTACCCCTGATCCAATATATATATATATATATATATATATATACTCTACTCTTGATTTGATATTAGACCTAACAATAGATATTAAGACATCAGTGAGAAAGTACTAAATAACAACCTATTATTCATTGACTCTCCATCACTGGATAGGACATTCACTTCTCCAATCAGGTGGAAGATAAGTTAAAAAGTATAGATAGCCGCCAAAGCATAAGGAAATGCACAAACAATTTGTTGGAAGGGCTTAGAAACGTCCAGGCAAATGTATTCTACAGATGCAAAGCTGATTGCTACAACATTTGCCATCATATTTTTTGCCCGTGCTAGAATTGGAGCTTTGGATAGAGTGCAGAGTCCATTGAAACATTAAGGAAAATGATTTTTAGCAGATGATACAGCTGCAAATGCCGTGTAAGACATGTCTGCACTAAATGGAAAGCATCAATAAGACGAGTAAGCTCCTTGATAAAAAGTTTCAAAAAAGATGCCTCATGGAATGTGATCTGCACAATGCAGATTGTTGAAAAGGGACTTTAGAGACTTTCTAGTAAATGAAATCAGCTGATGTAGATCCAAATGTCACAACCATTACAGGTGCCGTATCTACAATTCATAGATGTAAAGCCTAATTTCAAAACCTCTGCAAACATCCTCTTGTCGTGTCAAAATGGAGTGCTTTGAGGCAAAATATGGACATCCATCAAAGCATAGTGGGCAGATTTTTTTCAGATGGTATAGCTGGGAATGCCGTGAGATAGTAATATGGGCAGAAATTTGGGCATTTTTTTACTGCCAGCGAATGAGTGTGAAGGATGAGTCCATGTAGTTTTTATGCGGATTGTTCTGAGAAAGATCTCACATAATGTCAAATGATTTTTTGTATTAATCACTTAGATTTGTACTAGCTCGAAACATCTCTGGAGCATTTTTATTTCCTGTGGAATTGATGAATGAAATGTGGAGACAAACAGAGGAAAGGGCATCCATTGATAGAGGAAGACCAACGAGTATGAAAGACAGGCTGCGTTATTTTTCTCCTTTTGATGATTTTAATGAAAATATCAGTGAGCAACAAATAAAAGGAACATTAATAAAGGGTGTTTCACATACTGGTATGAAGGGAATCTTTTGTAGTGTGTTTTATTTGGAGGTGCTCAAGTTTTGAACAATGTGATTGCATTCTTTGAGGATTATTTTGTTTTCTTTGAGTTCATCAGTCCTTATAATCACAGGAATGCTGACATATTGTATTTTCCTGGATTAGTATTATGAGTTGACCAACATGCTATAACTTATGTTTTGATATTTTGTTGTTTTTGAGAATGGCGGTATAAGACAACAATAACAGAGATTATAAAAGAGGAACATACAGGAGAATGGAAATGAAAAGTAATATGATGATGCATTATATATATTTTCATTTCAAAATGAAATATTTTCATATTAAATGCTAAAAGGAAACAATCAAAGTAGGGGGTAAAAGTTTGATACATAATGAGGGAAAGCTTAAAGATAGATTTTTGTTTTCACTCATGTGAAAATATTTAGCATAATTTTCACTTTCACTCAAAGGTGAAGTATTTTTAGGGAAAAGGCAGGAACAAGGTAGAGTGTGGATGAATATTGTATGGAAGACACATGCTCTCACCAAAGTTGTAACAAAATATTTCTAGTTAAGATGTAAATGTTTCTACAAAGAAGATGAAAAAATTTCATCCAACAAAACGAGATGAGAAAATGCACATGGTTGAAACAATATTCACCAAGGTAACTGTGAACAATTGAAGTAAACATTATAGTTGCTAGGATTTCACCAGTACAAATGTTATCAAATATTTTCACCAAGTGTTATTAATTTCACAGGAGAAGGAAAGGAGTATAAACCAAAGCTTTTAGTTGCAAGGTGAAGTCAGGTGGGAATATTTTTTTAGTTGTAAATAGAGTAGAGAAAAGCAGGTTAAGGATTAGGTTAAAATGGATAAGTAGATATTTCAGTTTCAAGAAAATAGACAAAGGGGAGTGTTGGGATTTTATCAGATTGCCAAGTGTCAGAGGGAGGAAAATTTTAATAACAAAATTACATCACTTCAAGATGCAAATCAGAAGAGTGCATATTTTATTTTTTCAGTTTGAGAGATGGAAGAGGGATGTGAAGTGTCAAGGAAGCAGGAGTTTACCAGTTCAAAGGTAGTTTGAAGAGGAAGATAACTGTGAAAATCAAATTTGAAGAAGGATAGATGTCAGATTGAATTTTATCTTCAACATTCTTTCTCCTTCTAGATATTATTCTTTCTTCTCATTCCACAGGGTTCCGATTTCCAGTTTCAGACATGTAATTTCTTGTATAGGATAGCTGTTAGCTTCTAGGCTCAAGGCTGCGGTGCCTTGGAGACAGTATACAGTACTCGTGATTGAAAAGATGAGCAATTTGATGGTGGATCCGAAGGTCATCCTCTTTGGTTTCCTTTAAAACATCAAAGATAGTTACATCGATACCTCCTTTGATATATTGCTTGAGCATTATAATGTGTGATATATACACATTTGACAGAGAATATTGCAAAACATTCAAGAATGACCTTCTCATCAAGCATGTGAATCCTGGGATAGTTTCAAAGGCTTTCTAATGCAGCCATCAATTATCTTTTCAAAATTAGACATACTAAGAGGAACTCCAAATGTACTTGTATGCTGCTTTGAACCTTTCAATGGCTTATTGAAGTAAAGAGTATATTGAAGAGGAAACGAATTATTTCGCCAGTCAATCAAGGTCTTCAAGTATAACCAGACAGAAGGTAACAAGTACTCATGTGACATAAATGTGATAGTTGTCTCGAAATGCATTGAGGCTAATACTCTGTTATGGGTGTAGTAAATAGTCTGTAGGTCGTGGTGTCTAGAACATGGGTGCAAGTTCCAAAAAAAGTATCTGCCCAAAAGTTGTGGTTTCCTACAGCAAAGTTGCATATGTGAGCCTATGCGAGCCTATGCAGTGCGAAGGACAAATTTCAATTTCAAATGGAAATAAAGTGGATATATTAGTAGATCGTGTTCAGTGGTATCTTGGTTGAAATTACTCCGAAAGTTTTTATACAAGATATCCTATACATTTAAAAAGCTCATGAAGTTAAAAGGAATAAAAAAAATGGTATCTGAGGAGAAATGAAGGGATGACAAAGGAAAAAGGGCTTTTCAAGATTCAGTTATAGAATTGAAGAGTCACCTCATTCGGTTATATATTGTAAAATCTCTTTTTGAGGGGTAGATAGTAGTTAGTAGGGGAGGGTAGGGGAGCGGAGGGAATTTCTTTTTTGAAGCTTATGTTTGGAAAAGGGGTTCTTTCTTTGTTTTTTTAAGGGTGAAACATCAATATTTTATTTGAGGGGAATTTTGATCTGTTCATATAGGGTATCTTGAATCTTTGAACTCTTGTTTTTTGTCTAGGGAATAAAGAAGGATCTCTGAAACTTTGTGTCTATTGTACGCTTTTTAGTTGTTATTCTGTTATGTTAATTGCATCCATCCTTGGATAATCTGCTCTATGCATTAATCATAAGTATGGTTACTTTATGAACTTGAGTCATTGATATTCATGCACTCTTCATGGGAGTTGTTGTTTTCCCGATTCCTTATTGTGGGTGTGAAACAAATGAACTTTGTGTCATTTCCTTTCACTCTCATTAGTTAATAAATCTGTGCTCAGGTGTTAGTTTTGTCTTTATTGTTTTCAAGTCAAAAGCACACTTAGAAAATCAATTAAATCATAAGAGGGAGTTGTACCTCTAAATTCAGAGGAAGACTATCCGTTTAATGAAAATCTATCCAACTGTTAGTTCTATTTGTCTTTCATCTTGGGTTTAAGGAGTTAATTTTAAAGGTTATTTTGAGAAGGACAAAAATCTGAACTGACATATTTTTGGCGACTCTGTTGGGGAGGTGAAAGGGTCAGTGCTTTTCCTTGTTTCAAATAGTTAATGTTGTCTTTCCATAAACAAGGATGGCGACTTTGTTTAGATTAAAAGATCTCAATTCAAGGCCAGACCAAGCAAAGAAATCAGCTCCAACTTAGAAGGTGGCTTTGTTGGCAAAATGGTTAGCACTCCCCTTGGGATTCGTAACAAGGGACTAACCGCCTCTTGTAGATTCTATAAGTCTAGTGGTTGTATCAATCATTGATAGGTCAATCGTTTGGGGCAACGACAATCACACTTGTAACAAGTGGTATTAGATATTGGTCACATGATTGAATCCCCTCAGATAACACTGCGGGGGAGATTGTTGGCAAAATGGACAATGCACCTCTTGGGATTCGTGACAAGGGACTAACCGCCTCATGTGGATTCTATAGGTCTAGTGGTTGTTTCAAGCACTGAAAGGTTGATCTTTTGGTGCAATGACAATCACACTTGTAACTGACCTACACAGACTTTCCAAAAAATACTAGCTGAAGATGATGAGGTACTTCATTCATTTATGAATGCTTTTAAGGAAAGTATATCTGAAGCTGAGAGAAGAAAGTTTCATCCTTCTAAAGACCACAAGTCCGCACTATTATTGAGAAGCATGAATCAAAAGTATTACCTTCTCAAGGACCTCAAGCAAGAAGCTCATCAATTGCATACAACAATAGAGAAGCTAAAGTTGCTTAAAGAGGAACTTGAAAAATGATGAGTGTCATATTACTGCATATCCTTATCACTCTCATAATCCTATCATCATGGATGAAAGAGATGCAATGATAACAATAGCTGAATCATTAGTGTCATGGAATATGCATCAAGTTGGAAGTAAAAATTATGAACCTTCTTTGACATGCATGGAAATGGAACATATTGAGAAACCACTCATCTCACTTGAAAGAGAAGCATTACTAGACGAGCATAAGAGTGTCTTTATTCCTGAATGGT
Organism: Chamaecyparis obtusa; assembly: GCA_027943335.1. Classification (NCBI taxonomy): domain Eukaryota; kingdom Viridiplantae; phylum Streptophyta; class Pinopsida; order Cupressales; family Cupressaceae; genus Chamaecyparis; species Chamaecyparis obtusa. Next base: position 59,723 of record BSBK01003636.1, on the reverse strand, counting down.
TCTTGAAAGGTTCAAATGATGAGTTTCAGTGTGGAGTTGAAGATGCAAATGGACACATCACTAAAGTTGGAATTGATGCATTTATTTGCAACTGTGGTGATACAAAGAAATGTGTAAATGCTATTATATATGTCCCTTCATTTCCTCATGAATAAAAAACTTTCACCCTTGATATTGGTGAAAAGGATCAAGAAAAATATAGTACTTTTAATGAGGCTGCAAAATAATTTTTAAATTATGACCCCAAAGTGGAATTTTTTGTTTTTAATGATGTTGACTTGATATCTGATGAATTGGAAGAACGATTGAAAATCTACTAAATATGGAAGAAACCATTCAATCAAATTTTCCTATGATGTAGCCTAAGTATTCGTGTTTTAAATTTATTGACCGAGGAGATGGAGAGAAAGAATTACAAAAAGAGGTAATGTGCCCTTCTAATTTCATAAACGTTTTTCCTGAAGAGGATTTTATGCAGATTCAAAAGGTTGCATTTCAATTTCTCGATTCCCATAGTGATGGTTCAATTATTAAAAATAAAATTGAAGAATCTAATGATATGATGGTTGAACCTAATAGAGGTGTAGATAGAATGCCTTTCCACTTAGCTTGTGCTCTTAATGATGATTTTATTTGTGTGGAAAGAGAAGAGTCTATCTTTACCATATTTGATCCCATGGTTGTGTAATGTAATATTTTGAAGCTACAAATGATAGTTGTATGTATAGAGATTGATTTACCTTGTGGTCCCAAGGAGGAAGGCTTGACTTTTGACATTCCTTCTATATATTTTGATAGATTTAATGAAGTAATGATCAATGTTGATCTAGACTATTTTATAGAGGCCGTACATGAAGCCAACAAAGAACCAAACTATGATTTAGAAATTTATGGTGATGAGTGCTTGTTTGGGCATGAACATGTTTACAAAAAATTCTACATGTTATCAGTCTAAAAATTAGGAATGAAGCAATTGCAAGATGACATTTATTCTTAGCCACATTTTATAATGGCCACAATCCATTGCTTCGAAAGGGTTCATATTTTTCCCAACCAATTAACGGTTTTATGTGAACAGCTTGACACATCTCTTGAGGTAAGGGGTCTCATACCCTTGTACATTTTGTAAATGAAGTTTTGGTGTAGTTGATTCCAACTTTCAAGTTTTGTGTTATGCCATGTTCCCATTTTCCCTTCTCCAAGCAAGTCCCTTTGCTCTTTTCATTCTCTTAACTTTGTAGCCCAATGGACAATGCACTAGTCTTTATTTTGAAGTCTGGGATTATCTATTGGCATAATGGGCGGGAGTAAGTGTACCAAGATGGTGTGCAAAAAGGGGGGTATAAGTGACAAATTTTTTTTGAAATTGGGTAAACCTGAACTTTAAAGAGAAATTGGAGGGTCTTGCACTCAAAATTAGAAGATGTGTAAAGAATAATAATTGTAGTACTCTGAATTTAGCTTCTAAACGACTAATTTTTTTTAAAATGGATAAGATTAAGAGGGTCAAACCCTCCGCACACAAAAAATTGTTCCTGATTTTTTTAGAAAAATATAACATAGTTATTTTTGTGAGCTCAACAAAAGATACAGTTAGATTTAATATTTTAAAAAATTGTTTGATAGGATGGTAGTTAAGAGTGAGATCTAGAATCTTTGTATTTTTTTCATAATTTTCTATTGAGTATGTTTTTTTAATAATTTTTTTAAGTCGCCGCATCCTAAAAATCTGGTACGTATTCGTGCACTAAGCATAACTTGCATCAAAATAATAAAAAATGCAATCTTCTTTTTTTAAATGTGTATAGATGCAAGTGTAGAACAATAATATGTATTTTTTTTTGCAATTGGTAGAGTAGATTAAAAGTTATTAAAAAAATGGTAGACATATGTCTGTGAGGCCCGTCAAGACATTGGTAAAGAAAATTAAATTTCACTATGTTATTGTTGTCCAAAATTTGAAAAATGTATATGGTTAGAAAGATGAGAAGATGTGTAAGATTATGGTGGTAATTTTAGAGATACCCACTTGATCATTTGTAAACCTGATGAGGATGAAATCAAAAATTTATGTTGGAAGATGAAAAAACGTGTAAAGGGACTAAAATAGAGGGAAAATGGGCTTTCAAGCCTTAGGGTTGTTTACTAACCTTTTTTTCTAAGCTTAAAATGTGTATGGGTTTTTGTGTCCATCATAACCTGCTCGGGTTTTGAAAAGCAAAAATTACATTTCAAAATTTTCAAAATTTGTACATGTTTTGGAGATGTAAAGACATGCAATTTATGTTTTACAAAACATGTACGAGTTATGAATACATCAAAATAAATGGTCCTAAATTAAGAATACACTAGGGTGGTCCCACAATAGTGTGTCCCGCTTTTTGGCCAACTTTGACATAGAGATCAACATTCTAAGAAAAAACTTCACTTTCAAACACATGTTGCCACAAAAATATTAAGAATTTGAAGATGATGTAAATTAGAGTCTTTTAGAATTTTCTCTCTAGTTTTTAAATATATTTTTAAAAAATAAATTAAAATTCATTTTTCCTTCTCCTTCAAAAGGTGGTTTGTGTGAAAAACTGTGTTTTTAAGGAGTTACTATCACTTGGATCAACATAATTTTTTTTAAAATATGATAACAATGTAATTTTTTCAAGATTATATTTGTAACTTCAATATCTAAAGGGCGCAATTGGTTTCATTCATTTTGGGTCAATATTTCATAGTTTATTAAGTTCTAAAGTGACAATAACTGTAATTTAGACATAAGGTCACTTGGATCGCTCTAACTTGATCTGTGTATATTGAAATTCATTTTTTTTTTTTTTTAATAGAAAGGTAACACAAATACTCTTTTCCTACATATTTTTCATAATTTTTTTTGTAATTTACTATTTTTCCCGAAGTCTTGAAGAGACAGGTTGTTGAATGACCAAACAACCTATGTTTAGTTAAAGTGATATTTAAAAGTGATAATGAACTCAATATGTATTAAAATTATATTCATTAGAAAGATTATTCTTAATAGCATTATACTACATAGATAGGTTTTTCAAATGGATTCATTTGATCTGCCAAAATATAAAGTCAAAGTGATTTTTTGTCAGCATTTTAATAGGTGCGAAGGAGACTCCATTGTAGGTATGAATGAGGAGTATAGATGTTATATCAATATTTTTTTAATCTAAGAGGCTTTGAGCTAACCATTTGTAATTAATTCTTTTAAATGGAACCTCTTGATGCTTAAATCATCATATTTTATTAAAAATGTGTTATTTCAACAAAAATCAGCATGTCTAAAAAAGTGGGACACACTATTATGGGACCACCCACTACATTTATGTATAGATTTATATATATAATATATGTCTATATTTGTATAGATGCATATTGTAATACCCCAAAAATGGGCTATAGGTTCATTAACCTCTTATATCGACACATCGAACGAAATCGACATCAAAGTCCTAACCTAAGGCACATCTGCACATTATCAAAATCCTAATTGATTATCCTAAATTCTACATCGGGGAATATTTCTTATTCCTATTTATCCTAATTATCTTTAATTTAATGATTATTTGGCGATAAATCTTATTTATCCTAAAGTTTGATTAATTGAATATTTTGAATATTTAACTAATTAGATTTAATATTGTCACTTAATTATTTAATTGGATTTAATTATATTTATTCCTAAATTGTATTATTTAAATTTTGACAATAAATCAAATATCCTATGACTAATTGATTAAATTCTTATCTAATTAATTAATGTCAATTGTCAAATTTAATAATATAGTTTTTGAATAAAAGTTTGATTTAATAATTGATCAACCCATAAATCAATTGTTTTATTTTTTAAAATTAGTTAAGTTGAGGATAAATCACTTTATTTATTTAATTAATTCATAATTAATTATGCACATCCAAAAAGTAGTTAAACTTTAAATCATAAAATCAATTCAAGTTGTTTTAAAAATAAACTCAACTCTCTTTTGAGTTGAAAGCTGATCTCAACTTCTGATTTAAATTAAAAAGTTGATTTGCATGATTTTGTGAGTTCATATATATCTCTAAATTCTTGATAACTTAAAAATCAACCTAAGTTTATCAAGAGTGATTTATGGCTTTTCCATGCACCTCCAAAGTCCTAGATTTCTATAAATTAAGGCCTCAACTCTTCATTTGGGATCCATCCACGAATTGCATCCTCACGCTGGCGAATTGGTGATCGAAGAATCCATCTTTGCGAATCAAAGCTGTTGTGAGATTTTCATTTATTTTTAAGCATTCATATCATTTAGCATATCTTTGTTAGATTAATTGCATGTCATATTAGTTTCTCATATAGAATAGATTCATATCAGTTTATTTCATCTTATTGCATAGAAAATCCAAAAATATAGATTAATTTGCATTCATTTTATATCTAGATTCTGCATTCAAATCCTTTATTTAGGTGTTGTCAAGGTCACTGATCTCAGTCCAATCTGAGAATATCATACTCGCGCCTACTAGAAGGTAGTAAATCGCCTGGTTAGATTAGTTTCCATTTCACTGCACGATTTTGATTTCTGCTAACCTCTAATGTTTTACTGAAGTGTTGTGTCTACAGCTAGGTACAAAATTCACACACATTTTTGGCACCCACCGTGGGGCCCTGAAATGGGTTTCCATTCCAATTCTATCAATTTCCATCTATTTCTTGTCATTTTCTGATCAAAACTATGATTTTTATCTTCTGTCCATACATTTTCGTATGACTTTTGTCAAAAAGTCATTTCGGGAGGTGTCCACTATCATACGATAGGTTCAAATTTTGAGGCTCGTATCAGAGTGTACACATTGTCATTTGAAAGCCCGATTGTCATATGAACAGGTACCCATAGTCGTACAAGTTTTCAAACTATCGTCTAGCAGGTAACCTAGTGTTGTACGAGTTTTGACTCCAGATTCAATTATCATTTCATATTTTCAGGTAGTTTTCCAGATTTGATTTCCAGATTTGGACTAACAGCTAACATTAACAATTGAAATCTTATGTTTCTAATTGGTATTTGCTGGTTCTGATTGGAAAAAGCATGAGAATTACTAAAAATAGGTAAGAATCTACTAAGCACATTGCGAGGAATTTAGGTAATCATCTTAGCAGATAACATTTTGATTTGGACTAAAATGAACTCTCACGTGTCAAGCTTGTGTGACCTTTATTGCTTTCATATCATAGATTTCATTTTGGGCTATAAAATGAACGTAGATATTCTTTCTGCATATTTGTTACACATAGTAAATAGGCCCTATGAACACTATTTGTGGTTCTTGAGAGAGTGGGTTTCTAGTGAAGCTCTTCTCAATGAGAGAACCCTTGTAGGTAGGGAGGTTACTGAGAGTGTCTCACGTTCTACTAGATTTGTGCGTCTTTAGCTTCTAATTGATACATCCTCTCTCCGGAGAGGTTGATAGATCATAAGTGGTTGACATCATAGATCTTTGTGAGACAATCTTGGTCTTAGCGTGTCAGATTAATCTGTTTGCTTTGTTTTGGTTAAAAGTGAAAAGGCTAGAGGACTATGCTCTACTCCCTTTTTGGGTAGTATCAGAAACTCAGATCCTTGAATCTAGAACCAGTCTCCATGTGGTATCTTTTCTGAATCACCTTTAGAGAGGGTTAACCGTAGTGGACATTCCCTTAATTAGGTCAACCACATGGACGGAACCTCAAGCGGTAATAGCCATTTTCACCGTGGTAGCAACACCCGCTATATAAATGTCCTTGTGGAAGAAATTTTCATAGGTGTGGTATCTTGTTGGGCTGTCAGATCTCCCTAGCAACTCCTGATTGATTAATTTCTCAGACTATGTCAAAACCCCAGTGCGCCTAGATTGGAGTTCGCCCTCTTGAGATCACAAAAGTTACAGAGTCAAATCATTACTACAAACCCTAGAGAGGCCAAATTTTCATTTTCTAGGAATATGTGCATTATTACAAAACTTTTTGGAACATACACTATTAGCACTCCTAGGGATTAGCACATTCAGTCACTTGGTTGTTCATGCACAGGGTTGCTTTGTCCCCTGTTCATTATTTTTAGACATGCTTGAAATCACTTGCTTGCTATTTTGCGTGCTTGTTTATCTATCTAGTTACTAAGAATGAATCAATCTGGTACAATCTTCAAATTTGGACAGATAATTTTGTGAACAATTTGAAACTGAAAACCTAAAAATTGCAAAATCTGATGTCAAACACCTTTCTGGAGTCAAAAGTCATCCCGTAAAGTCAGAGTCATACAAGTTTTGGCTATTGTCATTTCAAAACCCCCTGATTGTCATATGATAGCTTGTATAGTGTCGTATGAGTTTTGCCCCAGTCAATAACAAAAGTAAAAAATCTTGATATCAATTATCGTGTGAGTTTTGCAACTATCGTACAAGATCTTCAATTGTCGTTTCATAGCCTACCCAGTTTCGTATGAGCCTGTAGAAAGTCATTTGAGAAAAGTCTAAAAATTTGTCAGAAAGTGTTAAAAACTATCAGAGACCCAGCTTTTACAGCCTATTTCCAGAGTCTGTCAAGAAAATCATTGTGTCGGGAATAAAGCAGAAACTAGAACAAATCCAATCATTTTCCTAAAGTGGCCTCTTGAGTCTGATTCGACCTTCTGTTTAATCGATTTGAATCTTTTTCATCTTGTGTCAAAACCTTGTCATAACTATCAATCTTCAATCAATCTTCAAAATGGCTAAGTGTTGTGAACTCGTGTCCGCTATCTTTTGGACATTCACCCATACATCTAGGGCATAACATCCTTCATTTACATCCAATCTTATCCTCAATCAATCAAACTTTGACAAGGTTGCGTCATTTGATCTTCTTGAATCAGATCTTTCTTCAGTTGTCTTCATCGTATTCTTTTGCTTCACCCAAGGTTAATGGTGGAGACTAGAGCTTCCTCTCACAAGAAATCTAGAGACGCACTTAACACCGCAACATTGTCTACTCACATAGGTCCAACTCTTGAGCAACTCTACAATTCTAGTCTTTACAAAGATGACGGTCTTGGCAATTTTTGATTGAAAACTGGTTACATACCCCCTCCATCAACTCACGAAGGTAATCAACAAACCCCTCCTCAATCTAATCCAAGGAGCCCTAAAACTCCTAACATGTCTCACAAAGGGACACATCATGGGTCCCAAGGACATCAGTCTCAACATGGTATGGATCAAGAACCTACACCTTCTGAAATTGTTCAATATCAAAATGATGATGACTTCAAAAGAATGATGAAACATTTTTTGAAGGAAGATAGAGAAGCATACTTTCTAGAGTTAGCTCATCAAGGAGCTAAACTTCCTCCCAACTTTAATGTGGAAGATATCATTACACATGAGGAAGAAACTCCTATCACGGCTATGATGAAATAGATGCATGCCATGTAAGTCAAACTTAACAAACTTGAAAAAGAAAAGGAACCTAAAGAGTTCTCCATGGAGGCTCTATGCCATTTTCCATTTGATAAAGACTTGTACATGCCGCCATTCCCTAAAAGAGTGGAGATGCCTAAATATGATAAGTATGATGGAAACTCTGACCCTCAAGATCATGTCAGAGAATTCTATACTCAATCTATGGAGTTTATGCATGAACCAAACTACTTGATGAGTATTTTCCCTTGATCTCTGGGAGGAGAAGCCATTCATTGGTTCTCTAGGATGCCTCCTAAAATCAAGACCTTTGAGGAGTTGATCAAATTGTTCTATCAGCAATACTCCTACAACATCCAACATCCAGTCACCATGATTGATATCTGCAATCTCAAACAATATCTAGGAGAACCATTCCTGACATTTCTCAAGAGGTGGAGGAAGAAATTTTCTCTATATGCTAGACCTATTCCAGAAACTGAGAAGCTAGAAATCTTCATTAACAATCTTGTTCCAGAAATCAACTACCCTTTACAAATGCAAAATCATACATCTTTTAATAAGATGGTAGACAATGCAATCAAAATTGAAAAAGTACTTGTGAAAAAAGGAGACATCACACTTCAAAAGGACAAGTATGAATCTAGTTCTAAGGATAAGAACAAAAATTGGAACAAGAATAAGGGAATCATCATAGATGTCATTGTTGATAATCTCCATGCCCCATCTAAGGTACCTGCTTTCAATCTAACCATTGGTACCCAAGCCATCAAAGCTTCAGAACAAAAGGTACCCAAATCATCTCAAAAGAAGCCAGAATACAAATCTTGGTTCGTTGATAATAAACAAAAGTTCACTCCTCTTGGAGAATTTTTGGAATCAGCTATGAGAACTTTGCTAGCTAATAACATCATCTCTTTGCCTAAGATCCGACAATCTGATCCTGACCCTAAGCCAAAATGGTGGAGAGAGAATGAATTCTACGATTTCCATCAAGGTAAAGGTCATAAAACTAATAACTACTTGCGCTTGAAGCATACCATTCAAGACAAGATTGATAATCCTAAAAGCAATAATGATCACACGGCATTCACCAAACCATTTCCGAAGCATAGCCAAGGAGATTCATCTTTTCAGCCTAATGTGGGTGCTAAGGTCAATTATGCCTATCCTGGAAATAATAATGTCATCAATATGGTTGAACCAAGCCTATTGGAGCATTGCAATGCCATCACAATTGTAAGAAGAGATAGAGAAAATCAATCAGCTAACACAGTTACTCGATCACAAGCTCAAGTACACCTACAAGGAAAAATCCCAAATCAATCAAATGTCCCTAAGGTGCTCTTCAATCTGTCTTCCGCTTCTAAAAAGAGGGCAACATCTAAATCTTCAAATCCTAAGGACATGAGGCCTACTTCGTACAGTATCATTTAACAACTCCAACATACTAATGCAAAAATATCCATGTTTGAGTTGCTTCGGATATCTCCAGCTCATAGAGCCATCCTAGACAAAGCTCTGCTCAGATCCAATGTTCCTGATAACCGTGATTTAGATAGATTCCAGGCTACGGTTGGTCATCTTACGTCTCCACAGTATATCTCCTTTTCAGAGGATGATGATAACTCCTTGAGCCATCTGCATAACCAGCCCTTGCATATTGAAGTCTTGATCCAAAACCGTCGTGTCAAACGTGTGTTGATAGATGGGGGTGCTGGTCTGAATATTTGTTCTTACAGCTTGATCACACAATTGGGATTTTTAGAAATGGCCATTGATCCTAGAAAGAAAATAACTATCAAAGCATCTGATGAAAAAGAAATATCCTCTAAGGGAACAATTGTCCTACCTATCAAAACAGGTCTTGTCATCAGAGATACTATATGTCAAGTTCTTGATATACCTTTGGCTTACAACATCCTTCTAGGGAGACCCTGGATACATGAAATGAAAGCTATTCCTTCTACATACCATCAGTGCTTGAAATTTCCTTATGACAGAAATAGAGGTAACCATTCCAGTTGATGTGTCAACAACTTGCAATGCATTGAAGGAAAATGCGGATAAACTTGTTCCTAATAATAGAGAATCTTCCACTAAGCAAACAGATGTAGCATCCACATCTAAGATGGAAGACATTGCAAAAGAGGTCAATATCAAAGAAAATAGTATGGGAGAACATACTATAGAGCTAGTTTTGTCTTTGACATCTCTCCCCATCTCGCCTAAGTCTTATGGGAAAGCTCTAAAATAGTCCAAACCATAATCTAAGGAACCTCTTGAGGCATATAAAGGAAAATTTGTTGCAGAAAAAGTACCTAAGCAAGAATTTGAAGAAGATGAAGCTGTGCTTTCATGGCTCTACAAAGATGAACTTGAATCCCAAGTTGTTCCACCTAGTGACTCTAAAGTATTGAAGGTTCCTTCCAAGTCATATGGCCCAGGGGATAAACTGATAGCTAATATGGGATATAAAGGAAAAGGACCTCTAGGACTACAGGGTAAAGGTCTTCTATCACCTCTTGAACATCGTGGTCGAGCCAATAATAATATGACAGGTCTAGGATACATGAAGAAACCTTTCTGTCTTAGCAAGAACTCCTCACATGTATTAGAATAGATTGAGCCTTCCATAGCAAATCAACTAAAGGGAAAAATAACTGAACAATCTGATAGTGATGATTCAGACACCACTGATGAGCTCATTCCTTATGAGCATTTTCTTAAAGATATCAAAGACCTCCTTGATGCTAAAGATGATCCAATCAAAAGAATTAATGTAGTAGAAACACAAGAACCTACTATAAAGCAAGAGATAGTTGCACCACAAGAACTAGTTGATCTCAAAGACAATCAAATAGACAAAGAGGAAGGTGGTAGTTATTCTGAGACAAATTATCATGAGTATGAATTCAAATCAGAATCTGAGGGTAACCCTTCTTGGGGTATTCATCCTGACTTTACTCATGTTCTTAGATTTCTTAGAGGCATAGATGAAGAATCTAATGACTATGAATAGGGAGCCATTCCAGAAGAAGATGAGCTTATTATAGAGAAACATGTTGATATTATTCACCAATATGCACCTAAACTCAACGTAAGTCTAGAGAGAAATGATGAACTTATCGAGTCTGATCCACCGATGGTTGAAGTGGACTCCCACAATGTCATTGAGCTTATTCATGAATCGAATGTCTTAAGTTGTAATATCACCTTTGAACTCGAGCATTGGGTTAGGACCGATGATGACAGATCCATATCCGTAAACACTCTTTCCCAATCTTTCACCACTTTGACTATCCAACGCCCTGACCTTCTTGACATAACATCCACCAACTTGAACCAAGGTATTTATACCTTTCCCAATGACTATACCCTTGCTTGCTACCTAAATGCAGTTGAGCCTATGAGGACTTCCATAAGTGAACTAAGCATTAGCATGACAGATTCAAACATCAAGTATCTTAGTCAGAAAAATAAGACTAAGAATAAAAAGAAAAGGAGTTCTAAGGGTGAAAACCACTTTGTGGCAGTCTCAGAACCTACAAAAGTAAAAATAAAAGACGTATCCGAAGGTGAAAAGGTGAAAACCTTTTTGAGGCACCTAAGAATGAGATATTTGATGTCCTTCTGAGTCATTTATAGGACATATCTCTAGTTCTAATTGAGCCCACTCAATCCATCAACTTTGGAACAACAAAGGAACCACAGTTGATCCATGTAGCACAATCTTTATCAGAAGAAGAGAAGCAAAAATTTACAACCTTCCTCACAGAGAAGAAGATCAACTTTGCATGGAAATATTTAGATATGCCAAGGTTGGATCCTGATCTTATAATGCACCATTTATCTATAGCTCATGGAGTAAAACTAGTTAAATAAAAATTAAGAAAGATGCATCCTCATGTTGCACTCTTGGTCAAAGCTGAATTAGAGAAACTACTAAAAGCCGGATTCATCTGAGTTATTGATTATGCAGAATGGATCTCTAATATTGTACCTATTTCAAAACTAGATAAATCAATCAGAGTGTGCACAAACTTTAGAGATGTAAATAGAGCATGCCCTAAGGATGATTTTCCACTACCTAAAATTGATATGATAGTGGACATGACTACAGGTTTTGAGATGTATTCTTTAATGGATAGTTTTTCTGGATATAATCAAATAAAAATTTCTCTAGAAGATCAAGAGAAAACTGCTTTCACATGTGCATGGGGGCACCTTCTGTTGGAATGTCATGCCATTTGGACTTAAGAATGTTGGTGCTACATATGAGAGAGTCATGACATCTATTTTTCATGACATGATGCATAGGACTATGGAGGATTATGTTGATGATACTTTAGCAAAATCTATGATTAGAGCTAAACATCTAAATGACTTGAGCAAGATACTAGACAGAATGGAAAAATTTAGTCTCAGACTAAATCCTAAGAAGTGTGCTTTTGGTGTCACTTCTGGAAAGCTCTTAGGATACATAGTTTCAAAGAAGGGCATTGAAGTTGATCCAGCTAAAGTAAAGGCTATCATGGAGATGCAACCTCCCAAAAATATCAGTCAAATGAGGGCATTGCAAGGGAGAGTTCAATCTATCAAACGCTTCATATCTCAACTAGCAAACATATCACAACCTTTTCCAAAGACATTACACAAAGGTGTGACATTTGCGTGGAATGAAGAATGTGAGAACAACTTTAACCATATCAAGAAATATCTATCAAATCCTCCTATCTTGATGCCTCCTATACAAGGGAAGCCATTGATCCTATATGTTTCTGCAATAGATACATCACTGGGGGTATTACTTGCACAACATGGTGAGAACAAGAAGGAAAGAGCTATATACTATATCAGTAGAACATTGGTGGCATATGAAAAGAATTATTCTATGATTGAGAAGGCTTGTCTAGCTATAATCTTTGCATCATAGAAACTGAGACATTATATGTTGGTGCATACCACACATTTGGTAGCTAAGATTAATCCACTAAAATACCTACTAAGCAAAGCCACCCTCACAGGTAGATTAGCTAAATGGGTCATGCTCTTAAGTGAATTTGACATTGAATATGTTGAAAGAAAAGCTATAAAAAGATAGGTTATTCCTGACCAATTAGTAGATGCACCTATGATTGATGATACACCAATACAAATGGAATTTCCAGATTCCTCTATCATGACTCTTTCTTCTAGAGAATGGCAGCTATTCTTTGATGGCTCCTATACACAAAATGGATCAGGAGTAAGCATATTATTTATAACTCCTCAAGGATACTCCATACCCAAAACATTCAGATTAAAGTTCCCTTGCACAAACAATATTGCAGAATATGAATCCCTTCTTAATGGCATGAAAATAGCAATTGAGTGGAGAGTGATAGAGATAGACATTTATGGAGATTCCCAACTTGTTATCCATCAAGTCAATGATGTGTACCAGACTAAGGATGAAAAGCTCATTCCATACAAAAGAATGGTAGATGATCTAAAGAAGTATTTCATATCTATTACATTTGAGCAAATACCTAGAACAGAGAATAAGGCTACCGATGCAATGGCAATGCTGCCTGCTCTATTACAACAGCCTGAACATGAACTATGCTATGAGTTCCTGGTGGAAGCACTATCTTATCCTGCATATGATTCCCTTGAAACCCGCATGATCTTCACTATTGTTGGTCATGATTCATCCCAATACAAAAACCTATTCTCCTATCTCCAAGACCAAATCATTCCTGATACCTTCAGCCGCCATGAAAAGAGATACCTTATTCGTAATGCCTCCCGATATGTCATCATTGGTCATGATCTTTACAAATGAGGTCTAGATGGTATGCTACTTAGATGTTTAGAACGTGAAGAGTCTCAACATGCATTAGAGGAATTCCATGATGGTATTTGTGGATCACACTCGAATGGTTTAACACTAGCTTGAAAAATTATTATGGCTAGGTACTATTGGCTTGAAATGGAGAAAGAGTCTATCAAGTTTGCTAAGAACTGTCAAAAGTGCCAAGTGCATGGTAACTTAATTCATGCTCCAGGGAGAGATCTAATTTCCTTCACTACACAATGACCTTTTCATCAATGGGCCTTTGATCTTATAGAAGCTATACATCCTCATTCTTCTAATGGACATACCCATATAATCATAGCTACAGATTATTTTACAAAATGGGTAGAAGTAGTCCCTTTGACACAAGTAACTGGAAAACAAATATCTATGTTCATATTGAACTACATCATATGTCGGTATGGTATTCCACATTCCATAATCACATATAATGGTGGACAATTTAAGAACAAAGATCTAGATGATTTATGTGCCAAAGTCAAGATTACACAACATTGGTCATCTATCTACTATCCTCAAGGGAATGGACAAGCAGAGGCTTCTAACAAGAATCAATTGAAAATCTTGCATCGTACAGTTAATAAGATAGGAAGAGACTAGCATCTCATGATCAATCCAACTCTTTGGGTCTATAAAACAAGTATCGAAATGCCCACTGGGGCTGTACCTTTTGATTTAGTTTATGGGTCTGAAGTAGTACTATTTATTGAGGTTGAAATCCCATCACTAAGAATCAAGATGCATGGTCTAGTAACTAATGATGACTACATAGTATCTAGGTTGCAAGAACTTGAACTACTAGATGAGCACAGACAAGCAACGTATGATCATCTCAGAGTGTATCAGAAGAGAATGTCTAGAGGTTACAACAAGAAAGTCAGATACAGAGAATTTTAGGCTGGTGATATAGTCTTGAGAGAGAATCTTAAAAATCAATCATATAGAGAATGCAAGGGGAAGTTTGAACCCAACTGGCTAGGTCCCTTTCTTATCACTGCTACATTTGGCTCTGGTGACTATAAAATCTCAATGACTGAAGGAGAACAACTCTGAGAACCAATCAACATTCTCCATCTAAAGAAATTCTATGCCTAAGGCATTCAATCTATGGTAAAATGTCCTAAAAAAATTATAAAAATTGGAAAAAGTCTTGAAAAAATGAACATCTTGGTGAAAACCTAGCAATAGGCCCCTTGATGATTCACAAAAAAAGTAAAAAATATCAAAAATAAAAATGGGAAAAATAAAAATACAAAAAAATGAGAAAAAGAAAAAGTGCCTTGGTGAAAACCTAGAAATAGGCGCCTTGGTAGCAAAAATAGAATCTCTGCCAAGATGGTGAAAACACGGCAAACGGGTGCAACTTGTTTCAAAACACTCCATCTATCAGTGCAATCTTGGTCTTTCCCAACTTTCAGTCTTGCTTTAGTTTGTACATATCTCCCAGTTTGTTTACGCATTCCTATTTTCTATAAGTCAGTCTGTACACCAATCAGCTAAAGCGTCTGTATCCTATCAATGTTCAAACTTGGGGGCAATCAATGTCATATCCTATGGTCTCCAATGTATCTTAGACGTGTCATATCTAGTCAGAGTCCTTTGAAGCTTCATTTGAGTCAATTAGTCAGTCTTGTCTCAAAAGGATTTTGCATCTACAACAACGCAATCAAACATCAAACATCAAATTGAAAACAATCTATGCTTTTTACATGCTTTTATCTCCTTGTATGCTTACTGATTCACATTGAGATTTTTGCATATTGTGTCCCTTCGAGCCTTTCAATGATATCCTTTATAGGATTTAGAGAGTGATGACTAGGGGCATAATCTTTTCTTTGTTTTCTTCTTGTATGTGAAAATCTAACAACTTTGGAAATTTTGGATTGAAATCGTGTCTGACTGTAAGAGCCTCTATCTCAAATTGGATGGCCATGCGTACCTCGACCATTGATACCTAGAAAATTCAAGGAAGTTTGATCTAATTATTGTCTTTTTTGAGTGAGTTCTTTCTCCTACTGTGAAACACGATGTTACCTAAGGATGTGAATGATAAAGGGTCACTAAGGGTAATTTATATTGGATTTAGAATGATCTCTTGACTGCTTGATGTGTTTGTAAAGCAAGGCGTATTCAAGTCATCACAAAGTCTATGTTTTGATGCTTATACAAATTGCTAAATCAAAATGGAAATGATATTCAGGTCATCCTGGCACTTATGCCTTGGTGCTTATATCTAATCTGACATTCTGAAAATAAAATCAATATTCATATTTCCATGGTTTCCTAACCAGTGGGTGTTGTATTGATCCTTGCGTATACAAATCAATATTCATGTATCTATGGTTTCATAACTAGTGGGCATTGTATTGATTTATCTGGTTACCTAAAAATTCAATGATGAAATTGACCGACACATGATCAGTGACTAGGTTCTAGGTCTTAGGTTGCATTATATTTTACATGTTTCATTTCATTTTGCATGTTTGCATGATCTCACAAATGGCTACATAAACTTCAACGCTTAAATGATTCTTCTATCACCTCTTCAAATCTCATAAGAGCTGACACTTAACTCGAAGGTCTCTTCATGGAATCGCAAGCAGTTAGCCTCCTGGGTTAAACATTCTTTTGACATAAGACAGAGTACTTGTCTTCATCAATTCCTACAAAACATATCATGTGTATCATTGCATTTACATTTCATATCATAACCATCTTTTGTATTACACTACATCCATGTGCATAAGCATAAATTATACATACATCTTTTCATAATCAAACCACATTTGCATTACATCCATACATATGAAAGAAATCATTGCATTGCATATATCCATACATACATTCTACACTACTCATAGCATAAGCATCACATGATATCATCATAACTCAAAAACATGACAAGTACAAATGAAGTCATAACCAAAATCTCGATCTCATATATCATAAAACTTGAAATAGTCAGGGGTGCACTACAAGAACAATATACAAAGGAATGGGATCAATGAGCTATCAGTAATCAGAATAGTATCAGTATCAATATCAATAAAAATAATAGAATATTAGAATATCAGGAAAGATCAGCTATCAACCTGATCCTCGGCATTTGGTGGAGGTGGTGGTGGTGCATTTGGTACTACCTCAACCCTAGGTGCCCTTGCTCCCTCTAATGCCATCATGTACTAAGAGTATGAAGGAAATCTCTAAGCAAGTGGAACCATAGTATAGTATGTTGAAACATAGTAAGCAAATCTGGAGGTCTGATGGATAACCTCTGCCTGTAATCTTTGCACCTCACCACGAAGCTCAGTGCGTTGTCTATCTACCTCTAGATATCTCTCCTCCCAGCGAGCACTATGCACCTTTAGGTCCCAAACCTGTAATCTGAGCCTCCTCATGATCTCCTATGTAGACAATGGCACACTAGGCTTAGCATCTACCGATGGCATGTCAGTATCCTCTGCAGGCTGCTCTGTGGTCTCTACTCTCTACGCCTTATAGCGTCTAACCTCTGCACCTAGATCAAACCCAATATCCTCCTATATTGGATCAGTATCACCACCTATAGCCTACTCATCTGCAAGTACCTCCTCAGCTAAACCAACACTCCCTAAAGTACCACCCTCTCCCCTAGTCTGTCTCTGAGAACCTGTAGATCTACTTGCTGTGGAACTAGTGGGACAAGGGGGCCTCACCTATCTTGATGGTCTTTGTGGAGGAGCCATCACTCTTGGTCTCAGAGGTGTGGGGTGTACAATCAGAACATGTGTAGTTCTTGGACCCTATCCCATTAGAGCACCTGTAACGTCCATCGCCTCCTCCATGGAGAGTATCAACTCTGTCGAGTCAGAAAATCTATAAATCGGATGATCAGCAAGCCATGAGATAAATCCATTTGTCACTTTTGCATCCACAAACTATGGTCTATACTCCCAATCTCTATCAATGATAGCACTATACTCTTGTGCGCACAAGGCATAAGAAAGTCTCTAGGTCCATCCAAGTCTGAGCTCCTGGGCTATCCACGCATAAGTGGCATAATCCTGCGGTGCCTCGTCCATACTGCCGCTAGACCCTAGTGATAATGAATCTCTCTAGAACAGAGGAGGACCTCCCAATCAGTACGCAACTTTGAAAGAAGAAACTAAACTACTCACGTGCAGTAGGCCAGGGCTCAATATCTACATATACCTTCCATCAAACAAAAGTCATATCATCAAGGCATCACCTCCAATACTCAGTATGGCCCATCCATCCCTGCATGACATATCCAACATATATATATATCACATGCTCCTGTGGCTACCTCTGTGAGGTACATACTGGTCTCAAAATTAGGATATGCTCCCACGCCCAGATCTATAAAATAAGAGCTCCTGCAGCAAAAGTCTTTCTCTCATGATACACTACCTCGTGCATCTCAGAGAACATATGTGCCAAAAGACACTGACCCCAGGCTAACTCGGAAGGAGTCACCATCAAGCGTGAAATCATTAGGGCCCAGCCCATCAATATACCATTCTACTGATGGTCAGACATAATGATACCCCCTATCATCCTGGCAATGATACACTCTAGTTGGTGTGTCTTTCCATAAAGCTGAACTAAGGTCTCCCAAAAAATTGAAGCTGTCATCTGTGTGTCGTCTCTAAAAAGACATCGGAAAGCCAATAGACCTGAGTTCCCTGAACTCATATACTCTGGACATCACCCTGCATGGAAAGGAATGCACAGTATATGATAGACATCCTCTGGGGTCACAGTAATCTCCCTAGTCGGCAAGTGAAAGGTCTAGGTCTCTAAGTGGAACTGCTCAATCAAAGCAGTCAAAAGTCTGTGATTTACCCTAATCTTGGGTAAATGAATAAGATACTCAAATCCACATGAAGAAAGGTGTACCCTCATGGGGTCTGGCAATGACACACACAGTCTCTGAGTGGCTAGATGTGAGATACATACATGAACATCAGGATATATGACCTACACAGTACAGAAACAAGGCACCCTATCAGTAATTCAATTACAGAACAGGTTACAAGTGCAACAAATTGGACAATTTAGTATTTCAAAAGGTAGGTTAAAAGGTCAGCAATCAGGCTAAGAGATCAGAAAAAATAAAAAAATTGACCTAGCAATAAGTTTTTGGCTCACTATTTTTCATACGACACTTCAGACTGGCAGGGAAAGTCGTACGAGTTTCATCATCATACTGTATGACAAATCATAGTAGTATGACAATGTATACGTCCTCGTACGAGTTATGAGGGACCCAACAAAATGTCGTACGACTCTTGGGTCCCTCTCATATGAGTCTTTGAGGTTAATGAAATGACTGTCTACCTAGGGTTGAAAAGTCGTACGAGTCCAGGCGGACAGTCATACGAGGTTCCGTGCATGCAAAATTGAAAAATTAAAAGCGTATGAAAAAGGTGCTAAAAATCCTATAAACAAAGAAAATTTGACTTTTCAAAGAGGCAAAGAGGTCCACCTACCGGATGTTCATACTACCGAGGTCTCTGGTGTCTCTGACTGCTCTCAAAATGATGCAAACTCACAGGTACCTTCATTTCTACCATTTTCTCGCTCAGAGGGCTCCACAAGTTTTTAGAAGTCAACGGTGAAAATGATTTGAAAATGACCCTTCTGGCCTTTATATAGCTATTGCCCTAATTTTCAAAAGTGCCTCGTTTTTCATGAAAATTGCACCCCTGGCTAATTTCGACGTTCTGAACCCATTTTCGGGATCAAAATCAAAATCTGAGATCATTTACTATGTCAAAATGCGATTTAAATTTTTCGGACCCAGGACGGTCTTCTGCTTGCATAATCGACCTTCAATCATCACAGAAATCCAATATTCAACTTAACTGATTATCTTACATCAAACTATCAAAATTTCAACTTGGTCAACTATGGTCAACTCATGGTTTCACTTAGTCAAACTTGGTCTTTTGGACCTCCAAACGATGCAGAATGCATTCTCAAATGTGTTTAACCACTTCTCAAATCAATTAACATGCTTCTAAAACTACAACGCTGACTTTTCTTGTTAGATTTCAATTTTCATCCTGAAGGGGGCATGGTATTGCATATCATTCAAAGTCTATAATCTAAATTTGAAATCAAATCTTTCCTCAGTAATCAAGACAACAACCACGTCTAGTTGTTGATTCATCAAAAAGACCTCATCGCTTGGGGAAAATCAATCATCTCTTGGGGCATATCAGATTCATCGAGATCCATATCAATCTGGTATTCTCTTAATCTTGTAAACTATATCAATTTTTCATAATCATCGGTTCATTAGTGTTATTTCCTTGGTTCTTCGTAACTGAAGGGTTCATATGTGATACCAATGTGATTCTTATCAACAATCAGGTCTGGAATCGGTCACTCACTTCTTCACAATCATAAGGTTCCGAATCATGCATTTTGATGTTTCTTCGCAATCATCAGTTCATTGCTGTTATAGTTAACATTATCTTTGGTTATTCAGGACCTAATATCTTCAAATCTTTCAATTAGTTTCTGTCTCATATCAATTTCAATTTCAAACATTAGTTTCAACATCATACACAGACTGTCTTTGAACCACTACGCTTCACACAGTAATTCAAAGAGGGGCAAAATGTAATACCCCAAAAATGGGCTATAGGTTCATTAACCTCCTATATTGACACATCGAATGAAATTGACATCAAAGTCCTAACCTAAAGCACATCTGCACATTATCGAAATCCAATTGATTATCCTAAATTCTGCATCAGGGAATATTTCTTATTCCTATTTATCCTAATTATCTTTAATTTAATGATTATTTGGCAATAAATCCTATTTATCCTAAAGTTTGATTAATTGAATATTCTGAATATTTAATTAATTAGATTTAATACTGCCACTTAATTATTTAATTAGATTTAATTATATTTATTCCTAAATTGTATTATTTAAATTTTGACAATAAATCAAATATCCTATGACTAATTGATTAAATTGTTATTTAATTAATTAATGTCAATTGTCAAATTTAATAATATAGTTTTTGAATAAAAGTTTGATTTAATAATTGATCAACCCATAAATCAATTGTTTTATTTTTTAAAATCAGTTAAGTTGAGGATAAATCACTTTATTTATTTAATTAATTCATAATTAATTACGCACATCCAAAAAGCAGTTAAACTTTAAATTAGAAAATCAATTCAAGTTGTTTTAAAAATAAACTCAACTCTTGAGTTGAAAGCTGATCTCAACTTCTGATTTAAATTAAAAAGCTAATTTGCATGATTTTGTGAGTTAATCTATCTCTAAATTCTTGATAACTTAAAAATCAACCTGAGTTTATCAAGAGTGATTTATGGCTTTTTCTATGCACCTCCAAAGTCTTGGATTTCTATAAATTAAGGCCTCAGCTCTTCATTTGGGATCGATCCACAAATTGCATCCTCACGCTAGCGAATTGGTGATCGAAGAATCCATCTTTGCGAATCAAAGCTGTTGTGAGATTTTCATTTGTTTTTAAGCATTCATATCATTTAGCATATCCTTGTTAGATTAATTGCATGTCATATCAGTTTCTCATATAGAATAGATTCATATCAGTTTATTTCATCTTATTGCATAGAAAATCCAAAAATATAGATTAATTTGCATTCATCTCATATCTAGATTTTGCATTCAAATCCTTCATTTAGGTGTCGTCAAGGTCACTAATCTCGATCCAATATGAGAATATCATACTCAAACCTACTAGAAGGCAGTAAATCACCTGGTTAGATTAGTTTCCATTTCATTGCATGATTTTGATTTCTGCTAACCTCTAATGTTTTACTGAAGTGTTGTGTCTACAACTAGGTACAAAATTCACACACATACATATCTATAGTTTTATATACATATATTTATATAGATATATGCATATATGTCTGTATAAATCTCTCTCTCTCTCTCTCTCTCTCTCTCTCACACACACACACACACACACACACACACATTGGAGTTCATGCAAGGTATCAAAGAATCATCAAGTGCTACAAGGCCATGTTATGGAGGCCTACAATAACCTATCTCAGTTTTGGGAGATTCCCCTTCATTTTAATTTGGCATCCTTATCTTGGTTTATGTCAAAAGATGCAATGTTGCTCAATTGAAATGAGCAACATTGGCTATCTTTCAATCCATTCACCATGAGATTGAATCATCTGCTCCATTATCTCTGGTTGGTTGGGTAAATGCTAGTGACAACCCTATTTCATCCATGGAATCCCTCGAGTGTTCGCAAGCACACCAGACCTGAGTATCCCTAAGGGTCACTAAGTAACATTGGGCAATGATCTTTCTTTGGGCATATCTCAGAGCTCATACGAGGTATCAAGGAATTATCAGGTGCTACATGACCATGATATGGAGGCCTACATTACCCATCTCAGTTTTGGGAGATTCCCCTTCATTTTAATTTGGCATCCCTATCTCAGTTTATGTTAAAAGATGCAATATTTTTTATTAAGGTAAAGATAGGTTTTGAAGGGAACCTGAAACCCTTTACATGCTAGGAAAAGAAAAGAGAAAAGCACAGCAGCACAAAGACAACTTCTTCCATAAAAGATAGACAAAACCAAATAAAGATATTACATTTAAAAGGCACCAGCTAGCATAACTACCAGCAAATAAAACAAAAAACAACCAGTAGCAAAAATCAGTTTAGAATATTTAGGAAATCCTCAGAAGCCTCCTGCAAAGCTTGAATCTTTTGAATTGTCTCTTTAAGACTCACCAAATCCTTTGATAGTGACACCATCCTCTTCTTAATGCTTTCTCTAGTTCTAGTTCCTGGACTAGTAGCCCGACCATCCAGCTTCACTGGGTCATCATCAACTAGAATAGCATTTTTTTCCAGGTAGTTTCCCTCCAACAGAGTAAAGCGCATTCAGATTAATTATAGTTGTTTTCATGCCTTTGTTGTTGTGGGAATGATACTTCCTAGACATATTCTCATTATTTTTAACTTTGTTGTAGATGGGAGAAAGATTCTCTTCAATGATCCTCGAGATTTTCTCTTCATGCATGCTAAAATTATCCATCTTCTCAATCAAAACACTTTTACCTTTGTTGTTACCCATGACTGTGTCATTCCTCATCTTGTCCACAGTCTCCTCCAGCACATCATATTTCACATCCAAAGCTCTGTATTTGAGGCTCAACTCTTTAATTTCATGGAAAGCTCATTTATCTAAATTAAAGGCCAAGACCACTTTGTTCCTAGCCACATTGAGAACACCCATAGTAGGGACTTTTTTATTGTTAAAATCTTCCTCTTCCAATGACATGGCCTCCCCTTTACTCTGGGTGTTATTCTTCTTTTCTTTCTCAGCATCCAAATCAACTTTTTGAAAAATAGGGGTTATGTTCATGTGGTCATCAACCATAGATCTAACAATAGTCATCACCACCCTTGTGAGTTCTCATTAAGAGTAGAGTCCTGATCAACAACTCCCTCCTCAACTACCTCAAAATTATCTTCCTTCTCCATATCTTCTCTTTCCCCTTCACTCTTAACATCATCTTCATTCTCATCACCACCCCGACCATAATTATCCCTTTCCATGTTCTCATTATCTGAAGGAATCTGGGCATGATCATCATAGAGCTCTAGCTAGACATTCACAACAACCTCTAGGGGAAGGTTCAAAATATCCTGCATGTTCTTGACCTCATCAAAGACTTCATGTTGAGCATTCTTTTCCTCCTCCATGGGGGCTCCATTTTCTCTTTCAAAATCTCATCCCTAAAACTCTGTTTACCTGCTACATAGTCGACCTTACCTTTTCCACCCAGAGATGGCTCATTATTTTCCTAGGCACTCAAATCTAACTAGTTTTCATTACCTTTAACAAGTGCTTCATTCTCATCCATTTTTTCCTTACTATTATGCTTTTCATTCTCAGAAGTGTCCTCCTTTGAGGGAACACCATCCTTATCATACTTAGATTTTGTACCCTTAATCTTATCAAAAATTGATAGGGAAACCTCCTTCTGGCAGGGTTTAGCATTTTTATTTTTCTTAATAATAGGTGACCCCACATCAGTCCCAACCATCTTTCTCTTATGTTTGCTATTATCAATTTGTTTGGGCACAATTTCTGGGATTTTATCTCTAGCATAGACCTACAATAACCCATCTCAATTTTGGGAGATTCCCCTTCATTTTAATTTGGCATCCCTATCTTGGTTTATGTCAAAAGATGCAATGTTTCTCAATTGAAATGAGAAACATTAGCTATCTTTCAATCCATTCACCATGAGATTGAATCATCTACTCCATTAGCTCCATTTGGCTAGGTAAACACTAGTGATAACCCCATTTCACCCATGGAATCCCTCAAGCATTCATGAGCACACCAAACCAGAGTGTCCCTAAGGGTCACTAAGTAACATTGGGCAATGATCTTTCTTTGGGCATATCTCGGAGCTCAAACGAGGTATTGAGGAATCGTCAGGTGCTACAAGACTTTGATATGGAGGCCTACAATTACCCATCTCAATTTTGAGAGATTCCCCTTCATTTTAATTTGGAATCCCTATCTTGATTTATTTCAAAAGATGCAATATTTTTTATTAAGGTAAAAACGGGTTTTGAAGGGAACCCGAAACCCTTTACATGCTAGGAAAAGAAAAGAGAAAAGCATAGTATCACAAAAACAACTTCTGCCATAAAAGACAAACAAAACCAAATAAAGGCCTAAATAAAGACATTATATTTAAAAGGCACCAACTAGAAAATATGGACACCTTCCAGCACAACTACTAGCAAACAAAACAAAAAACAACTAGCAGCAAAAATCAGTTCACAATATTTAGGAACTCCTCATAAGCCTCTTGCAAAGCCTGAATCTTTTGAATTGGATCTTTAAGACTCACTAGCTCCTTTAATAGTGACACCATCCTCTTCTTAATACTCACTCTTATTCTAGTGCCTGGACTAGTAGCCTGACCATCCAGCTTCACTAGGTCATCATCAACTAGAATAGCATTTTTTTCCAGGTAGTTTCCCTCCAATAGAGAGTAAAGTGCATTAAGATTAATTAAAATTGTTTTCATGCCTTTTTTGTTGTGGGAAAGAAGCTTCCTAAATATATTCTCATTATTTTTAACTTTGTTGTAGATGGGAGAAATATTATCTTCAATGATGCTTGAGATTTTCTCTTCCCGTGTGCTAAAATTATCCATCTTCTCAATCAAAACATTTTTACGTTTGTTGTTACCCATGACCGTGTCATTCATCATCTTGTCCACAGTCTCCTCTTGCACATCATATTTCACATCCAAACCTCTGTATCTGAGGCTCAACTCATTAATTTCATGGAAAGCCAATTTATCTAAATTAAAGGCCAAGACCATTCTGTTCCTAGCTGCATTGAGAACACCCATAGTATGCACTTTTTTTTTGTTAAAATATTCCTCTTCCAGTGACGTGGCCTCCCCTTTACTCTGGGTGTTATTATTCTTCTCCTTCTCACCATCCAAATCAACTTTTTGAAAAGTAGGGGTTATGTTCATGTAGTCATCAACCACATATCTAACAGTAGTCACCACCACCCTTGTTGAGTTCTCATTGAGAGTAGAATCTCGATCAACAACTCCCTCCTCAAATACCTCAGAATTGTCTTCCTTCTCCATATCTTCTCTTTCCCCTTCACTCTTAACATCATCTTCATTCTCACCATCACCCCTACCATAATTCTCCCTTTCTATGTTCTCATTATCTGAAGGAATCTAGGCATGATCATCATAGAGTTCCTGCTAGACATTCACAACAACCTCTAGTGAAAGGTCCAAAATATCCTACATGTTCTCAACCTCATCAGAGACCTCATGCTAAGAATTATTTTACTCCTCCATGGGGGGCTCCATTTTCTCTTTCAAAATCTCAGCCCTGAGACTCTCTTTACCTTTCGTAGAGTCAACCTTATCTTTTCCACCCATAGATGGCTCATTATTTTCCTGGGCACTCAAATCTAACTATTTTTCATTACCTTTAGCATGTACTTCATTCTCATCCATTTTTTCCTTACTATCATGCTCTTCATTCTCCAAAGTTTCCTCCTCTTAGGGAACATCATCCTTATCATCCTCAAATTGCATGCCCTTAACCTTATAAAAAATTGATAGGGAAACCTCCTTCTGGAAGGGTTTAGCCTTTTTATTTTTCTTAATAATAGACAACCCCACATCAGTCACAACCATCTTTCTCTTATGTTTTCTATTATCAATTTGTTTGGGCACAGTCTCCAGGAGTTTATCTTTAGCATATTAAAAAATAAGTAGGATCAGGCCTTCATGGAGAATAGGGGATTTAGGTTTTTTATTGTTATCCATAATGCTCTGATTCAAAGAGCTCAATAACAAGAATGGAAACTAAACCCTAGTATTATGACAGAAATGATTGACAAGGACAAACTGGTAATTGTAAACCCTCGTAAATCTCCCATCAAGAGTAAAATACTCCATAATAAACCTAAGAACCTTAGCCCAAATAAGCTTGATATTTTTAATTTTGCAATGTTGCTTAATTGAAATGAGCAACATTGGCTATCTTTCAATCCATTCATTGTGTGATCGAATCATTTTCTCCATTAGTTCCGGTTGGTTGGGTAAATGCTAGTGACAACCTCATTTTTCCCAAAGAGTCCTTTGAACATTCACAAGAACACCAGACCAGAGTGTCCCTAAGAGTCACTAAGCAACATTGGTAAAATTGGGTATTTCACACTTTTCACCAACTTGTTCCAAAACACAATCCACAAGAAATAGAAATCACATAAACCACCCATTAATATACATCTTCCTATGACCCTTATTTGGTCAATTAGGACAATTTGACACAATAGACAAAATCATTACATATTTTGGCTTTTCATGTCTTATTACATCAAATTAAGTCACATATGACTTAGATTACATTATCCATGTCATAATGGCTTTGATAAACTTGTTCCAATTCTATTATATTAAATAATGAATGTAAACATGTTTGATTAATTGCAAAAAAACAAATTGAAGTACAATGATATGCACACAATGATCAAATTGGATTGAATATCAAGTTTCATATACATCAAAATGAACAATAATCATGTACATATCAAAAAATGGTATAGATACCAAATCAATAATAGTTACAAAAATATGGCATGTGCCATGTCAAGGTCAATATATACAATACAAATTTTGAATATATACAAAAATTAGTCAGTCTTTGACCCCAACTAGATCTATATATCTCTATCAATATCTATGACTGTGTTGGATTGTCAAAATTGAGCCTCTTTGAAGCAATACGTGGCTCACTGGGTGTTTGCACAAGAACAATTCAAATCCTAAATCAAATATCTTATCTCCAAATACTAGCAAAATAACTAAATACTGGACTGTAATTTATTGCCAATTGAATTTTTTATTACCTCATCTCTTTCTTCTGCACTTGGGATGTGTAATAATGTTGATGGGATCCTTCGTGGGTGAGGAATCCTAACAAAATGGAATGGTAAAGAGTCTGTAGGAAGTCGTGAAGGGAGATATAATAGGTAAAAGACAATTAACAAAAGTTAATAACCCAAAGTTGATGACAAACACTACAAAAGTAAAAATGCATGTATTCATATATAAATCCATATGCTTAACACACACACACACACACATATATATAATGCATACCGAAGCCTCAGATAGCTTTCTTGTACTTTTAGGAGGGATCCTCGATGATGAGGCCACAATGACCATTTCTTGTATGAAAATAATAACATATATCATAGTCATAGAGGAAGGATTTCTAAGATATTTTGAAAAAAAACAAGAATGCATTTGAAAGTGAATATAAAAATGTTACCTCTTCCTACTCCTAAAGATTAGCAACATCTGGTGCATTCATTAATTCTGTAAAATATGACTATTTATGTATATAGAACAAATAAGACACATGCATTTATCAGTATTTATGTACACATTTAATCATAATACATTTCAAAAAATAAATTTAAATTGTACTAAATTACCCTTTCTATTTTGGGTGTTCTCGAGGATTTCTTTTTTTATCCCAGTGTCTTTGAGCCGGGTGGGGTAACCTAGTAGAAACAAAATTAACATAAGGGAAATGAATATGATAACGCATGGCTTCAATTAAAATTATAAACAAGAGGTGTGAAACATATGATACCACAAAGCTCTCTAGGCCAAAGTCAATCGTAGAAAGCGTCACATCATCAACTTTGAACATCTGAACCCCAGACAAGCCCTATAAAACATAAAATAAATATACATATCAATAAATGATATCTTGACACCAAGAAATTATTCTATTTTTATGAATATTTAAAAACTATACCTCAAGTGTCAAAGCTACCCGTGCAGTCTAGTTGAACAAGAACTTTGTGGTGTACTTGTAGTACCACCTGTTGCACCCTGAAATGCATATTATTCATATATATCAATTTAATTTGTTTTCTAAATAAAACTCTATTTACTTTTGTAAGATTTAGGTGATTAAAATTAATAACATGTCCAAACACAAATAAACATACCTGTGTTTGTCTCATAGAAAACACCATCGTCAATAGGTCATTTGTGAGGGCCACATACTAAGAAGAAAATGCATGTCATCTACTCCCACAATGTGTACACAAATGGGATGTTGAACCACCCTCATTTGTGTCAGTATCTACCCCGATACATATACCTTGACAGCTGGGGCACATATGCTCAATAGAATGGGCTGAGCCAAATGGAGCATCTGATGATGATGGAGCTGGTGTAGGTGTTGATCCACCCTCTGCATCTACTAACTATGTGTCATGCTCAATAATGACATAAGTCAATGATGTAGCTTCCTGAAGGTTCTGTAAATACATAGACTCCTTCACTACTACTAGGACCGCAACATGAACTATGGTTTTTTTTAGCTTGATGCCTCCTATGCTATGGTTCTACCACCCTATGGGCCCCATCTCTATCCTGTGCAAAGCCTCTCCCTCTACCCTGGAACTGTCAGATGTCTAATTAATTTAGCTTCTTGCTGAGGATAAACTCACAATATAGTTTTCTCAAAAAATATAAAGGAACCTCCCAATTATTACAAGGTGCTTGGTCAAAGACCATATACCACCTATCACAAAATACAGATCTCATCCTATTATGAACAAACCAATGTATGGGAAACTGATTTGTAGTTACTTCTAGGGAGTTACTACTAGTAGGATTAGTGAAAAGAGAACATATGTCTTCTTTAAGTATCCTTTTTTTTTCATTTCATCATATGACAACCCATCGATATAAAATGCAGGACATCTATCCCTCCATGAATCCCATGTTGTAACCTCCTTAAACACCTCATTCTCACTATTGGCCATTCTTTCTAAGGAAGTGGCAAGGGATGAGTGGTGCTCAAAACTAGAGGACCTCAACCTATTAACCAATATGGATATTTGGGCATTATTTTGTTGAAGGTGATTGATAAGGTCCTCTTATGTGGCATCAATGTGACCTATTAGAGGATGCAGAGGGTTTGGATTTGGGTTTGGCAGTGGGTTTGGGTTTGGTGGTGGATTTGGATTTTGTTGAGGGTTCTCTTGTTGCTCATTTATAATATTATCAAGATTTTCATATGTTTGAAGAGGTCTTAGGTGTCTCTTTTGTTGTTGGGGATTGTTTTTTGAATCTAACATCAAAATAATTGAAAAAAACTAAAATAAATTCAACAAACCCAGCTCAATTGAAATTGAAAGAAAAATATTTTAAAAAAATTCTTACATGTTCGACGATGTGACATGGTTGCAAAATGATCAATATGAAAAAAAATCCAATAACGATAAGAACCTGCCCGAGTTTTGGTTTTTTCTCTTCCTTCTCTCTCCTTCAAACTCACTTTTGGTGTTAAGAAAAACACTCAAACATGATTTTTAAAAAAACTTTATGACACTCAAAACATGTACGCGTTTTGAAGAACTTAAGTTTTCTTTAATTAATTTTTGTGGCTTGGCAAAGGCTCAGGTTTGCCAAGCCTACTCTTTTTAAATTTTGAATGACCCAAGTGGGTTGTAATGCCCCGCCAGGAAACCTAGGAGAACTTAACCTAAACATGATTCTAAGTTTGCATAATAATTTTTTTTAAGTTAACATACAAGATAAACATCAATGCGGAAGCATTTACCATTTACTCACATTAAAACATTAATCAACACAGGTTACAACTCTCAAGGGTTCCTCGATGAAGATTACATTTACATAATTAATTAAATTAGATTAGGTACAATTACAAATCTCATATATACAATGAAAGGTAAAAGCAACATCACATCAAAGATAACATTAATACAACTGGTACCATAAGGTATCTATAAACTTACATCCACTGCACATGTCACAGGGTATGTAATACAATAACCGAAAAGAAGTACACATGATATCTCTGAATAACTAATACAAAGATTCATGATCACAAGAAGAAGAGAAAGAAGAACACAACTCCATCAAAGAAGATCAAGAAGGAACAACTGCCACAAGGATCATCCAACATTGGTACACAAACGTCAGAATCTCAAATGGTAAAAGAATCGCTACCACCTGACCTCGTGAACCTAAATGGTCCACTCCCATTGTGTTGAGGAGATAACAATAGATCCCACTTGGATAAAAAACATCAAAAAACTCAAGCTAAGGAAAGGATCCTGAAAGCTCTCTAATTCAAGGTGAATAAGACAGAGATAGGTAAGACTCACTATTCCATAGGCATCTGATACATGCAAAACAACTATGGAGGAGGCTTAGGCTACATACTATGGGAGTGTCATCACATGGACAACTACTTGAGTTACTCTGGATTGGTCTCTCTGGACCCCAAACCCTCAAGCATCTATCAGGTTGAGTTACCCTGGACTGGCCACTCTAGACCCCGAACCCTCAACATAATCCATGTGGAACTAGAATATCAATCTTGTATTTAATGTTATTTCCCAAGTTTTATTATTAGGTTATCACTTATTAAATCAACTTACAATAGGTTACCCTGGTACTGGCCCCTTTTGAGCCTCGGACCCCTATTGTAAGCCACTCCCCTAAGATGCACCTAGTTGACCTCTCCTAGGCTCACAAATCTCATAGATCAAACAGGTATACAACTAGGTAATCCCAGATCTAGTTTCACACACAAGAAACCAAACTAATTACATAGATACCATAAACAAAATACAAAGCAACATGAGCCCATATGCTCAAGTCAGGTGATGATCAGATAGTACACACACATCAAAACATAATGCAGAAAACATGCACAACTGACATACACCTAACCTCTATTTTTCCCCTAGGTCATCTAGTGCCCGAAACACAAAAAGCAAAAGAAGACACACCAGGAACGAAGAAAACAACACTCACATCATAGAGATCTAAAATTTAACTATAAGTATTTAATTTCCATAAACATCATAATTGAATCCAAGCATACAAATAATTAACTCACTAAGAGGAAAGGAACATAAACACTATGACAACGTAAAAAACAAAGAATATTCTCTAAAGATTCCCTATGGAACTAATAGAATAAAAAGCACAATTTTAGTACATACACAACAATTACCAAAATGCTTTCAAACTCAATATACTTTCAAAGCGCATAACTACACATCCTAGTGATGTAAGAATGCCTATAACACTAATAGATTTAATTAAACTAAATCAATTAATAGATTTAACTAAATCAATATGCAATTCAACTTCAGCTAAAACGAATACAATTTCATCCTTAAATGTCTGAATCAATGATATAACCCAAAATTAACTTAATAAATTAATATACAAATACTAATTTATTAGAATTAATAAATCAACTATTAAATTGATTAAAACTAATAATCCAATAATAGTACACTGGCAAACAAATTTTAATGTATTAAAGATTAATCAACAAATGTTAATTAATAAATAATACACATTAAAATAAATTAACAATGAACTAAATTAATAATTAAAATTTTAATTAAACTAAAAATATTATATAACAATTAACCAAACTATATTAAAAATTTATTAAAACAAATAATAAATTATAACTTTAACTATACATATATATACTTAAACGAAATTATAATTAAACTTAAAAATAAAACAAAGTTTTTAATTTTTGTTTTGAAAAAGTGCGATGGGGGGGGGACCTTGCGGGCCTCATGCCCCCTGCCACACAGTTGGTAGCCCTAGCCTGTCGTGCGACAGCCTAGGTACTGCCGACGGTAGTGCCTAGATTGTCGTGCAGTAGTCTAGTACTGTCGTGCGGCAGTGTACCACTGCCAAGAGGAGAGGGGTTGGGGGTGTGGTGGCCCCCGCCCCTCATAACATTTTTAAAATTTTTTTTTTTAAAACAAATAAAAAATTTGTGCCATTCTTTTTTTTGATATAGTTTTTTTTAATATATACTTTTTCATATCTATATTTTTTTAAAAACACAAGTTAATATATTTTTACACGGCACATTTTTTTATAAAACAAATACATTTCCGAAAATGGAAAAGATAAAGGGCCTGTACCTTTTCCAGAAAAGGTAACAGGTCACTTTTTACTTTTTTTACCTTCATTTATTTTTTTGTCCTTTTTTTTTTACAAGTAAATTCCATATGCTATTATTTTAACTATGCATAAATTTGTCTCCAAAATACTAATGCATTTTTTTGTCTTTACCAGCAATTTAATTGACTGTATTTCTAAAACAGAGAATAATAATTTTACTCCAGAACTAATATTTTTTACCCAAATTGATTTTCCTTTCAATAGGATTTATTTTCTCTCCAATATATAGTTCAACTATAGTCCAGGGTTGATTTTTCCATTCTACAAGAAAACTATAGACAAACTTTTGATTAAATTTTGCCAACATAATGGTACAATGCCAAATCATCATAAAAAATATAAAATAATAGATCTAGGGTTTCTCTAATACCCAAAACAAGAAATTTCATACATATCTAATGAAAAGAATCCAGATCTATTCAAACACAAAATTTTACCAAACAAAATAACAGAAGGTACACAACAAGAATTCCAGATCCTACCTTAGATCTAATGCTAGAAACTGTAATGAAACCTCTGTTGTAGATCTGAGAGTGAGATTTCTTTCAAATCCAATCCTGTCTACAGATCTGAAACTATGATGAAAGCAGGAACCAGATCCAAATGCACAATCAAGCCCAAATCAACAAGTAGCCACAACAAACCAAGAGTCCTCAAAAACTCAAGCACACAAGCTCTCCCAAAATTCTCTTCCAAAAGAAACCTGTCTCTCCCAAAAAGAAAAGCAATCTCCCCCTAATAGGGATTCAACTCAACCATTCATGCAAACCCTAGATGACTCATTAGACAAATCCTATTCAAACTCCCACTCTTAAGTTGAAAGCAATTACTAATTATTAATTAAAAATATATTTTATTATGCACAACACAACTTAGACTCCTAAAGACAAGTTGTCTCCTTTTGAAACAAATCTCAATCAAACTTAATAAAGCACATGTTATTATTATAATCTCCCATTAAATAATTTAATATTCAAAACACAATTAAATCATGCAATTTAATTATTTACTATCTAATGGACATTATCAATTCTAATTTCACACAATTAATTAATTAAATCTAAATATTCATATATTTGATTTTTAATTAATCAATAACCACACATAAGCATAGGAGATAAATTTAATATTATTTTTCAACTATATAAAAATCACTCACTCAAAAAGCAATAAAACAAGATCATCATATAAACAAACAAGCTCAAGGAAGGGATCCACGAACTTTGTCAACTTGACAAATTTGGATAGGGTAGTCAATAGATACTTGTCCAATCCTAGGACAAATGGACTTAGGTTAGAGTTTTGGATCCATATATTATCTCCCCTCTTTTACCATTTGAGATATTATGATAGGGCACGCTCATCCTGAAAATTCAGGGAAGTTGATGCCCAGTACCTGCAAACCTGCATACAAAACCCGCATGTACATACATATATAAATATATAACAGACAATGGTAGGGATCGGCCGATCGTGTGGATCTCGCAAGCAAGTAACTACGACTCCATCCCTCAACCACATCAGGCACATCAAAAAAAATGTAAAACAAACACATCAACCATACACATGCAAGTATGGGGTCAATAAAACTATAAGCCTCAATGATTTCCTAACATATAAATAATCATCTTAACATAATCATAACATTTATAAAATCAGACTAGGGGTGGGATACTACATGGGTTATGAAAAGATTTGGTTTTTTTAAGGAGGTGGCCACTTTTTTGCACATTATCTTGGTGCACTTACCCTCAACACTCACCTCGGGATTCATGACATGGATTAACCACCTCATGTCTCTTTTATAAGTCTAGTGGTTATATTAGGCATTAATAGGTTGATCTTTTGGTGCAATGACAACCATAACTTGTAACAAGTGGTATCAAAGCTTGGTCACATGTTCGAATCTCCTTGGGTAGCGTTGAGGGGGATATTTTTGGCATAATAGTTAGCACTCCCCTCAGGATTCACAACATGTCTTAACCGCCTCTGATGTTTTCTATAATTCTAATGGTTGTATCAGGTATCAATAGGTCAATCTTTTGATGCAATGGAAATCACTACTTATAACATTATCTTTGTTCTTCTAGTCCTCATCCCCAATAATAGTCTGTTGTTACCCATAATGAAGCTGACCAAATTTTTATACTTTCAGATCTCGCTATGCATTTTGTTATAACAATGTATAGTTTCATGAAGATAAATTACCATGAGTTGCAAGACAAATACAAAATGGAGCTATTTTGTTGAAACACCATGCTCTCATGGACATGCATTAAATATAGCTAACAAAAACTTCGTTAGATATTATATTTAAAAATACTTTATAAAAAAGACATGCAAGATGTGGAATCACAAATGAGACCATATGATTGCTTCACAATAACCTTAGAAAGAGATCATCTCATGGTTTTTACAAATTGTATAATTTGCAGAAAATGGGTTCGTAGAAAAGTTCTTAAGGCTTTTAGCATTAGAAATTAATAAGCCAAATGATACAAGTTTTTTCATCTTTCCCACCTTTATAAAATAGAATTTTCACTTTCACTCAAAGATGAGGTATTTTCTAAAAGGGAAAAAGGAAGGAACACAAGTAGAGTATGGATGAATATTGTAGGGAAGACACGTGCTTTCGCCAGAGTTGCAACAAAATATTTTTAGTTAAGATGTAAATGTTTCTACAAAGAGGATAAATTTTTTATCCGACAAAAAATGGAAATGGTTGAAACAATATTCACCAAGGTAACTATGAACAATTGAAGTAGAAATTATAGTTGCTAGGATTTTCACCACTACAAATCTTGGTGGGAAAAGAGGCGTAATTCAGGTTGCCAAATCAAAATATTTTCATGCCAAAGGAAATTGAGCCTTTTATTTCCTAAAAGTGTGATGTATAACTAAAGGATGCACAAAAAATGGAGTTATACATGTTGAAAGGTAGAATGTGAAAATTAGAGCACATGCAGGGTGAGAATATAGCAGAATGGACTTTTCACTAAGATAAAATATTTTCGCCAAAGGATGAAAACA
Organism: Chamaecyparis obtusa; assembly: GCA_027943335.1. Lineage (NCBI taxonomy): Eukaryota > Viridiplantae > Streptophyta > Pinopsida > Cupressales > Cupressaceae > Chamaecyparis > Chamaecyparis obtusa. Next base: position 24,790 of record BSBK01003636.1, on the reverse strand, counting down.
TGTTCACAGGTGTAATGATTATGTGAAACTACAATGAGAGGCTTATAGGAATTTTGTGAGAAAGAGATATATTATCAAGAATAATATGCAACGATTATCAAATATTTTCACCAAGTGTTATTTATTTCACGAGAGGAAGGAAAGGAGTATAAACCAAAGCTTTTAGTTGCAAGGTGAAGCTAGGTATCTTTCAATCCATTCGCTGTGAGATTGAATCATATGCTCAATTAGCTCTGGTTGGTCGGGTAAACAATAGTGATAACCCCGTTTCGCCTACAGAATCCCTCTAACATTCACGAGCACACCAAACCAGAGTGTCCCTAAGGGTCACTAAGTAACATTGGGCAGTGATATTTCTTTGGGCATATCTCAGAGCTCAAATGAGGTATTGAGGAATCATCAGGTGCTACATGACCGTGATATAGAGGCCTACAATTACCCATCTCAGTTTTGGGAGATTCCCCTTCATTTTAATTTGGCATCCCTATCATTGTATATGTCAAAAGATGCAATATTTTTTATTAAGGTAAAAATAGGTTTTGAAGGGAACTTGAAACCCTTTACATGCTAGGAAAAGAAAAGAGAAAAGCACAACAACACATAAGAAACTTCTTCCATAAAAGAAAGACAGAACCAAAGAAAGGCCTGAATAAATATATTACATTTAAAAGGCACCAGCCAACAAAAAAGGACACCTTCCAACACAACTACTAGCAAATAAAAAAAATAAATAACCAGTAGCAAAATCAGTTCAGAATATTTAGGAACTCCTCAGAAGCCTCCTGCAAACCCTGGATCTTTTGAATTGACTCTTTAAGACTCACCAGCTCCTTTTGTAGTGACACCATCCTCTTCTTAATGCTCTCTCTAGTTCTAGTGCATGGACCAGTATCCTAGCCATCCAGCTTCACTGGGTAATCATCAACTAGAATAACATGTTTTTCCAGTTAGTTTCCCTCCAATATAGAGTAAAGCACATTAAGATTAATTATAGTTTCTTTCATGCCTTTTTTGTTGTGGGAAAGAAGCTTCCTAAACATATTCTCATTATTTTTAACTCTGTTGTAGATGAGAGAAATATTCTCTTCAATGATGCTCGAGATTTTCTCTTCCTACATGCTAAAATTATCCATCTCCTCAATCAAAACACTTTTACCTTTTCTATTACCCATGATCATGCCATTCCTCATCTTGTCTATAGTATCCTCTTGGACATCATATTTCACATCCAAGGCTCTATATTTGAGGCTCGACTCTTTAATTTCATGGAAAGCCCATTTATCTAAATTAAAGGCCAAGACCGCTCTGTTCCTATTCACATTGAGAACACACATTTTTTATTGTTAAAATCTTCCTCTTCCAGTGATGTCACCTCCCCTTTACTCTGGGTCTTATTCTTCTTCTCCTTATTAGCATCCAAATCAACTTTTTGAATAATAGGGGTTATGTTCATGTGGTCATCAACCACAGATCTAACAATAGTCTTATTGAGTTCTCATTGAGAGTAGAATCTTGATCAACAACTCCCTACTCAACTACCTCAGAGTTGCCTTCCTTCTCCATATCTTCTCTTTCCCCTTCACTCTTAACATCATCTTCATTCTCATCATCACCCCTACCATAATTCTCCCTTTCCATGGTTTCATTATTTGAAGGAATCTGGGCATGATCATCATAGAGCTCCTGCTAGATATTCACAACAACCTCCAAGGAAAGGTCCAAAATATCATGCATGTTCTTGACCTCATCAGAGATGTCCTATTGAGAATTATTTTCCTCCTCCATGGGGGGTCCATTTTATCTTCCAAAATCTCAGCCCTAAGACTCTCTTTACCTAACGCATAGTCAACCTTACCTTTTCCACCTAGAGATAGTTCATTGTTTTCCTGGGCACTCAAATCTAACTATTTTTCATTACCTTCAACAGGTGCTTCATTCTCATCCAATTTTTCCTTACTATTATGCTCATTGTTTTCAGAAGTTTCCTCTGAGGGAACATCATCCTTATCATCCTCAGATTGCATACCCTTAACATTATCAAAAATTGACAGGGAAACCTCCTTTTGGCAGGGTTTAGCCTTTTTATTTTTCTTAATAATAGACGACCCCACATCAATCCCAGCCATTTTTCTCTCATGTTTTCTATTATCAAATTATTTGGGCACAATCTTTGGGAGTTTATCTATAGCATATTAAAAAATAAGTACGATCAAGCCTTCATGGAGAACAAGGGATTTAGGTTTTTTCTTGTTATCCATAATGCTTCGATTCAGAGAGCTCAGTAACAAGAATAGAAACTAAACCTTAGTCTTATGACATAAATGATTGACAAGGATAAAGTGGTAATTTTAAACCCTCGTAAATCTCTCGTCAAGAGTAAAATGCTCCATAATAACCCTAAGAACCTTAGCCTAGATAAGTTTGATATTTTTAATTTTGCAATGTTGCTCAATTGAAATGAGAAACATTAGTTGTCTTTCAATCTATTTGTCGTGTGATTGAATCATCTTCTCTATTAGTTCTGGTTGGATGGGTAAATTCTAGTGGCAAGCTCATTTTTCCCATGGAGTCCCTTGAACGTTCGCAAGCACACCAAACTAGAGTGTCCCTAAGAGTCACTAAGCAACAATATTGGTAAAATTAGGTATTTCACACTTTTCACCAACTTGTTCCAAAACACAACCCACAAGAAATAGCAACCATGTAAACCACCCATTAATATACATCTTCCTATGACCCTTATTTGGTCAATTAGGACAATTTGACACAATAGATAAAATCATTACATATTTTGGCTTTTCATGCCTTATTACATCAAATTAAGTCATTTATAACTTTGATTACATTATCCATGCCATAATGGCTTTGATAAACTTGTTTCAATTCTATTATATTAAATAATGAATGTAAACATGTTTAATTAATTGAAAAAAATAAAATTTTGAAGTACAATGATATGCACACAATGAACAAATTGGATCGAATATTAAGTTTCATATATATCAAAATGAAAAATAATTGTGTACATGTCAAAAAATGGCATAGATGCCAAATCAGTAATAGTTACAAAAATGTGGCATATGCCATGTCAAGGTCGATATATACAATACAAATGTTGAGTATATACAAAAATTGGTCATTCAATGACCACAAACAAATCTATATAGCTCTATCGATATCTATGATTGTGCTAGATCATCAAAATTGAGCCTCTTTGAAGCAGTACGTGGCTCATTGGGTGTCTGCACAAGAATAATTCAAATGCTAAATCAAATATCTTATCTCCAAATACTATCAAAATAACTAAATACTAGACTGTAAATTGTTGGCAATTGAATTGTTGATTACCTCATCTCTTTCTTTTGAACTTGGGATGTGTAGTAATGCTGACGGGCTCCTTCATGGGTGAGGACTCCTAACAAAATGGAATGGTAAAGAATCTGTAGGAAGTCACAAAGGGAGCTATAATAGGTAAAGGATAATTAACAAAAGTTAATAACCCAAAGTTGATGACAAACACTACAAAAGTAAAAATGCATGTACTCATATCTAAATCCATATGTTTAACACACACACACACATATATAATGCATACTAGAGCCTCAAATAGCTCTCTTGTACTCTTAGGAGGGATCCTCGCTCATGAGGCCTCTATGACCATTTTCTGTATGAAAATAATAACATATATATCATAGTCATAGAGGAAGGATTTCTAAGAGATTTTGAACAAACAAAAATGCAATTGAAAATGAATATAAAAATGTTACCTCTTCCTGCTCCTAAATATTAGTATCATACGATGCATTCATTAATTCTGTAAAACCCAACTATTTTTGTATATAGAACAAATAAGACATGTGCATTCATCAGTATACATGTACATGTTTAATCATAATACATTTCAACAAATAAATTTAAATTGTACTAAATTACCTTCTATACTTTGGGTGTTCTCAAGGATTTCTTTCTTCATCTTGGTGTCTTTGACCCAGGTGGGGTAAACTAGTAGAAACAAAATTAACATAAGGGAAATGAATATGATAACGCATGGGTTCAATTAAAATTATAAAAAAGAGGTGTGAAACATATGATACCGCAAAGCTCTCTATGCCAAAGTCAATCACAAAAAGCACCACATCATCAACTTTTGACATCTGAACCCCAAACAAGCCCTATAAAACATCAAATAAATATACATATTAAGAAATGATATCTTGACACCAAGAAATCCTTCTATTTTTATGAATATGTAAAAACTATACCTCAAGTGTCGAAGCTACCCATGCACATCTAGTTGAACAAGCACTTTATGGTGTGCTTTTAGTGCCACCTGTTGCACCCTCCAATGCATATTATTCATATATATAAATTTAATTTTTTCTCTAACTAAAAATATGTTTACTTTTATAAGATTTAGGTGATTGAAATTAATAACATGTCAAAACACAAATTAACATACCAATGTTTGTCTCATAGAAAACACAATCATCAAAAAGTCATTTGTGAGGGCCACATCCTAAGCAGCAAATGTCTGGTATCTACTCCCACAATGTGTAAATGAATGGGATGTCAAACCATCCTCATTTGTGTCAATACCTACCTCGGAACATATACCCTGACAGCTGGGGCACATATGCTCAATGGGCTAGGATGAGCCAAATGGAGCGTCTGATGATGATGGAGGTGGTGCAGGTGTTGATCTACCCTCTACATCGACTAACTATGTGCCATGCTCAATAATGACATCAGTTAATGATGTAGCTTCTTGAAGGGTCTGTCAATACATAGACTCCTTCACTACTACTGGGACCGCAACATGAACTATGGTTTTTTTAGCTAGATGCCTCCTATGTTGTGACTCTACCACCCTATGGGCCCGAACTCTATCCTGGGTAGAGCCTCTCCCTCTACCCTGGAACTATCGGATGTCAAATTAATTCAGCTTCTTGTCAAGGATAAACTCACAATATAGTTTTCTCAAAAAATATGAAGGCACCTCCCAATTATTACAAGGTGGTTGGTCAAAGACCATATACCACCTATCCCAAAATGCAGCTCTCATCCTATTATGAACACACCAATGTATGGGAAACCAATTTGTAGTTACTTCTAGGGAGCTATTACTAATAGGATTAGTGAAAAGAGCACATTTGTCTTACTTAAGTATCCTCTTTGTTAAGGTTTTAGGATCATTGCAAATGTAATAGCACTATCTGATTGTATGTGTTTTCCAAATGCAACAATCTCTTTCATTTATATTGAGAAAGAGACAAGAAGAGACATGTCTATTCATTATTATATAATTAATATAATATAATGACAATTAGGATTATATATATATATATATCTTTAGTATTATATTAATTTCTCTAATATTTACATAATAAAAATATTTTTATATATGTATACATATTTAAGTATATATATATATACATCTCATATATATATATATATATATATATATCTTCACTAGTATTGACTCAGTGTTTATCTGACTGAAGCTACAAAAGATCAACACTCCCTCTTAGCTAGGGAAGATAAAATCCATCAATCTAAAAGAGCAACACAACATTAATTGTGAAATTTTATTTTGATATCACATTAATCACTGTGATGTCAGAGATATGGACAGACTAGGAATATCAAGTCTCATGATATTCACCATAACTCACAGATTTATAAATATTATCTCATGATATTGGGAGTATTTGTCACAAAATATAAAGTCACAAGATATTCTCCAAATACTCAGATTAATGGCCTACCAACATCAAGTCACATGATGTACACCAAGTACTCAAAAGTTTACAAATATATCATCTCATGATATCGAGAGCATTGGCCTGCAGAATATCAAGTCGCATGATATTCACCAAGATCTCAGAGTAATGTCCTACCAACATCAAGTCACATGATGTCCACCAAGTACTCAAAAAAATTATAAAGATATCATCTCATGATATCAAGAGCATTGGCTTGTAGAATATCAAGTTGTGTGATATTCACCAAGTGCTCAGAGTAATGGCCTACTTGTTAGGAATAACAGTCCACAATACAACTGAGAGGTGGGGTGAATCCGTTGTATGACATAATATTAAACTTTAATCTTTAAGCCCAACAATATCAGATCCAATGAACACAATGAATGCCAACACAATAACACAATATTTTGGTTATGAGGAAACCCTGTTAAAGGTTAAAACCCCAGTGGAAATTAGCACCCACTAATAATGTACTGAGAGTATAGTAATCCTTGTTAGAAGATATAGCCCTGTTAGGAGCTTATTGAAAATATTACAGTACATAGTCCTTGTTAAAGGACAGACCTTGTTAGGAGTCAAGAACAACAGAGGGCTCACTACCCAAGGCTCACTTCCCAAAGAAGGTTAAATCCACCTTCAGAACTCACTAGTTTGCAACTGGTGTATATGAAGAAATACACAATCTTTTGAACTGTTTACCAGCAACTATATTTGCTTGATCAATTCCAATGAAGTCCACCAGTAAACCTCTGCTCTACATGCAATAGACACAAGCTCATAGCTTTCACAACCTCTCTATATCACATATATTCCATCCATATCTTTTCCAAAGAAAATACCTTTCATTTATACCTTATTACATTTTACCAAGATCAGGTCAGCCCATAAGGCTTTCCTAATTACAAACAATTACATAAAACCTTGCTAAGATACACATGGTATCTAAAACAAGTTTACAATTATTACATTATAATAATTAAGAACTGACATCCTTGATTTGTGCTTGCCAAACAAAACACACACTTCATTCCTTGAGTCAGCTTCAGAATAAGCCATCGCCAGAGCACACGCCATAGATGACATCACCAATCACTTTGTACCTTGCATTGACCAATGAACATCCATCAATACCTCTTCCATCATCTTTCAAGTTTGCATACCTTGAATCCAGTTCCTCTGAAAGATATATCAAAAACTCAGAGACTAGCTCTGTCAATTCTCAGTGTCACAGTCCAATGACCAGTCTTTACCAAAGCAGTTGTAACTCTCTTAATATGCAATACCTAATTATGTGATCATAGATATAAGATCACAACATCCACCTGAACTCTCATCTAACTTCACAACATTTGAAACATCCGTACACTAATCGTACACCATGATTACCAGTCTGGTTCCTTCATAAAAGCATATGTTGACATCAGTGACAAAACACAAATGACAACAGTATGAGTGGCCATTTAGTAATGTAGTGATTAAACATATTACATGTCTCAATCACCACCCATTCATTAGCAATATCCAACAATCTCCCGCTTTGGCATTGATGTCAACATATGGGAAAATCTTATCCCAAAGTTATATCAATCCAAAGTCCTTCAACCAAACAATCTCCCCAAACAGTAGAGATTTTCTCATAGAAACACTCCCCCTTTGACAACAATGGCAAAGGGTTCCATGAGCCTTCAAATACCTTCACAAATAAAATTTCTTCCATGATCACTCCCCCTAAGGAGCAGATCCCTACATCCAGTCCATAAGATGACGAGGCTCTAAACACGTATGGACTAATGCATCTCTACATCATTTAGTTCTGGCTAGGAGGGGCCTTAACCCCTATCATACCTCTGATATATTTAAAGGTATCTTTCGATAATGGCTTTGTAAAAATGTCTGCAATTTGCTCTTTTGTACTAATATATTCTAGCTTGATTTCTTTTTCTGCCACCTTGTCTCTCAAGAACTGATACTTGATAGAAATGTGTTTAGTTTTAGAGTGCATCATTAGATTCTTTGACATGTTTACTATGCTGGTGTTATCACAATGGATAACCACATAATCATTAAAAGTTATTCCAATGTCTATCAAAAAAATTTTCATCCAAACAATCTGAGTACAATTTATAGCAGCAGCAACATACTCTGATTCAGCAGTAGATTGTGCTATACAATCTTGTTTCTTACTTAGCCAAGAAACCAACTTTTTCCCAAGGAAAAATGGACCACCACTGGTACTTTTTCTGTCATCAATATTTCCTACCCAATCAGTGTCAGTATAAGCATGAAGTTCAAAGCTATCATTCCTATCATACCATAAACCATAATCTATGGTTCCTCTGAGATACCTCAGTATTCTTTTCACAGCAGCTAGATGAGTCTCTTTGGGTTCTGCTTGATATCTAGCCACAATTCCAACAACATTAGCAATATATGGTCTGGTGTGAGTCGAATATTGTATCCCTCCAATCATTGACCTATACAAAGTCTAAAAAACACATTTTGATTCATCATCAATTGTTAGCTTGTTTCTAGTCACCATAGGTGTTCCTACCGGTTTACAATCTTCCATACCGAATTTCTTAAGCAATTCTTTGAGATACTTGGTCTAAGAAATAAAAATACCATTCTCATTTTGAGTTATTTGTAGTCCAAGGAAGAATTTCATTTCACCTATCATGGACATCTCAAATTAACTTTCCATTTCTTTAGCAAACTTCTTACATATATCATCATTACCTCCAAAGATAATGTCATCCACAAATACTTCTACTATCAAGATTCCATCTTAAGTAGTTCTTAAGTACAAATTACTGTTTGCATTACCTTTTCTGATTCCAAGTCCAAGTAGATACTTGTCCAACCTTGCATACCAAGCCCTAGGATCTTACTTCAACCCATACAATGCTTTCTTCAATTTTCACACCATGTCTTTGTCTTTGCATAGAGGAAATCCATCTGGTTGTTCTATGTATACTTCTTCTTCAAGATCTCCATTCAGAAATGCAGATTTAACATCCATCTTATACACTTTGAAGTTTTTGTGTAGCATAAGATAGAAATAATCTTACCACCTCTATTCTAGAAACAAGAGCAAATGTTTCTTCAAAGTCTATGCCTTCTTGCTATGAGTATCCCTTACACACTAGTCTTGCTTTGTTCCTTACAACCGTTCCTTCTTCATCCATTTTGTTTCTAAAGACCCATTTTGTTCCTATAACATTTTTATTTTTAGGTCTTGGAACCAATTCCCAAGTATTATTTTTCTTTATCTGATCCAATTCTTCTTTCATGACATTTATCCATGATTCATCCTTAAAGGCTTCATCTGTAGTTTTTGGCTCAACTTGAGAAATCAAACAAATTTCTTCTCTAACTTTAGATCTAGTTAGCACTCCCTAATTGGTATTGCCAATGATTTGATTTTCAGGATGGTTATTTTTCACATACCTTGGAGTTTTGGGAGTTTCAATAGTCTTTCTTGTATCATCACAAGCCTCTTTTTCAATTTCTTCCTCAACAAGTTCTTCTTCTTTGGCAGCATTAGTGGTTTCTTTCACTTTTGATATCTGACTGTTGTCATACATTCTTTCTTGAATCTAAAATTTCTCATCTATTCTTACATTGTTACTTTCAACCATCTTCCTTAATCTCAGATTGAAACATTTGTATGCCTTTCTTTTAATAGAGTAACCAAGGAAGATACCTTCATCACTTCTAGCATCAAATTTCCCTATCTCATCATCCCTCTTGATATAACATTTACTACCAAAAATTATAAAATATTTTATAGTAGGAGTATGATCGAATCATAGTTCATAGGGAGTCTTACTTGTGCCATCTCTTATTTGAATTATGTTTAATGTGTACACTGTTGTTCCAACAACCTCTCTCCAATGTACATGATACATTTCCTTCAATCAACATTGTCTTGGCAGCATCAAGTATAGTTATGTTTCTTCACTCTGATAACTCATTCTATTGTGGAGTCCTAGGAGCAGATGTTTGTCTTTTTATTCCACGCTCTTCATAGTATGAATTAAATAAATCTGATGTAAACTCTCCACCTCTATCTGATCTTAAACATTTTATTTTTAGTCCTGATTCATTCTCTACTTTTGCTTTAAACAGCTTGAATTTGTCAAATGCTTCTGATTTTTCTCTCAAATAAGTAACCCACATCCTTCTATAAAAGTCATCAACAAAGAGTATAAAATACCTTTCACCATAGTATGACTTTGTTCTTGTAGGCCCACATAGATCTGTATGTACCAGATCCAACTTTCCTTTTGATGTAAATGTTTTTCTTTTATGACTGCTTTTAGTTTGCTTTCCCATAACACATTCTCTGCATACAGTGTTAGAAGGTTTCACAATCTGTGATGTTCCCACCCAAATAAGGTTTAATAATAAATAAATAATTAAATAATATAATTTTATTAAATATGGAAATAGATAAATAATATAATATATTTATGTTATAAATATATAAGAATATTTTTTGGCATCAATATAAATATTGAATAATAATTCAATTATAAAGAAATAGTTTCATAATAATAAACTTCTTATTAATATAATAATATTAAATAAACATCAGATATAATTTATAATATAATATAGGATAATATAATAATTATTATAAATAAATAATGAATATATGATAATTTATAAAGATCAATAGCGACTAAGATAAAAGTCACAACCTTTGGAAAGAAGGGTCATTCCCATCCACGCACATATATAAGAACTGGAATATGGGAGAAAAACTAGAATTTGGGGAGGGAGGAGCCATTTTCCACACATCTATGAATTTTAGATATTACCATCTTAGGGTATTATGTATTGATCATCCTTGAATTACATTAACGTTGGGTGTCTAGAATCAACAAATGCATCTCAGCTCTGTTCATACAAAGTCACCCAACCAGTATATGTCACGCTAATATCTAAAGTATTAATTGGCAAGTATTCTTCATTATAGAATAACAAGAAGTCAAAGGAAGAATGAAAAAGGAGGACCACTACACATCAGAAATTGATCATCAAATAATAGTTGTAGAGGATAAAATATGGATGGGGTCCTAGAACAATGGTTTGCACATAAAAGAGACCCCAAAACCAATATTTTACACTTACATTTGAATTGTATTGATATAGAAAGTAAATATAGATGACTAATATTTAAATGAAGAGATAAAGGTACTTACCTCCGAAAAATAATCGGCTGAAAACCCTATCAAATGATCTCAAAAATAGTTGATTCTCATTTTATTGAACTGAAACTATGAGATCTACAAAACCCATAAATATTTTCTCCATATTTGATTAGGTCGACTTTGACCTTTTAAAAGGTCAAAGACCACATTTTTATTCTAAAGTCCAATTTTGATTCTATTCGCAGATCTTAAAAGATTACCGAAAAGGGTATCCAAATTTGCTCTCAGATCTGAGATTCCACACCTGTACTTGCAAGAAAAATGGTGTTTTGTTTTTTTGTTTGGGGGGGATTTGCCTTGGTCAAACCCAGGTTTGGAATCAACCTTAATATTGAAATTGAAATAGGAGAATGCTAGCAAGTAGTAGAAATGAATCTAAAAATGAAGCTATGCAATTCAATAGATATGCTAATGTATTTGGAATGTAATCAAATATATTGATATGAAAGCTTGAACATAACATCATCAAACCTCCATGATTGTATGCTTGAAATCCACCTTGAGGAAACAATGATATGGATCTTGAAGATGAACAAAGGATCTTGAAGGAAGATCACACCACCATGGTGGCTAGATCTAGGGTTTGAATGATAGATCTTGAATGCTTGAGCCAAATCCCTTCAATAGCGTGAATGCTTGAATCCTTAATCTTCAATGGAGAACTTGGATGGAGAAGAAGACTTGAATGCTTGAAATGAATGCTTGCTTGATTGATCACCTTGAGAGCTTGAGAAAACTTGAGATGTGATGTTGAGAGAGGAAGGCCTCCTTTTATAGTGATCTAGGATACATTCCTCTAGAAGGGCCACCTTGGAGAATTAAATCTCAATTAGGTCCTACCCTTTAGAAAATATACCTTAACTAAATGAAAATTAAAGGATTTACCATTTCAGAGCCCGAAACAGCCGACTCGGAGGCAAAGAAATAATTTTCCCAAAAGCCAAACTGCCAACATTTGAAATTTTGAAATCCCAGCGAGAAGAGGTCAAGGTCGAGGTCGACCCTGACCTGGTCAAGGTCGAGGTCGACATTGACCTCAGACCCTAACTATGCCAGAATCTAGAGTAGAGGTTCCAGGTGATGCCAAAGATGCAGGATTTAATGTTAGAACAGGACCCAGTGTCTAGTATAGATAGAAAATCCCCTAATTGATATGATGAAGGACTCGGAGGTCTCATTTTTGAACCCTACCTACAAAATGGAGCCATGAAAGAGAAAATATCAGAAAAAGTCCCTAAGACCTTAACCCTAATTTCACCTAGAATGAAGAAATCAAGTGCAGAGAAGAAGTGGAAAGCGGGGAAAAAGACAAATAAATGCAAAGGTCCAATCAAGGCACCAATCATGACCCTAAACCACTTACTCAAAGGGCTAAATGCTCTTAACATGGAAGTGCCTCCATTTTAAGATGATACATTAAGCCCCCACTTTAGCAAGAGTATGGACTCGATGCAAACTCTTGGTAAAGGAGAATAGAGAAGAGATCCCAGTGGATTCAAAATGAGATAAAATACACTTAGTCAGGAACACTAGCCCCCAGACCAAGGATTCTAACTCAACATACATACATGAGAGTATACAAAAGAACAAGGGTTAGTACTAAACAACCCAAATCAATTAGCATAAGAAACTTTGCTAAGAAATATTTCTCATACCAATATCATAGTTGGAAAGCTATCATAAAAGCATAAATGATTACATAAGAAAGACAAGAGCAACACTATAGACAACATAGCTTCATGATCTAGTCCTACTAGCATGAAAGTGAAAAGAGAGAAAAGAGAAAGTGATTACCTCACCTGGTAAGATGCCTACCTTACCATGAATCACCCTGGAGGGAGAGCCCAATAGGTTCACCCATAAACTGTGCTTGCAATTGTAATGCATCTTCTGACAACTTTTGGAATACCCATAGATCCACCTTCTTGTATCACTATGAATATGAAATGCATGTCTTCTCAGGATTTAGCAACTTATGTGTGTTACCTTCGGAAGATTTAGCATATAGGTGCGTGTCTTTTTAGGATTTATCAACTTATGTGTGTTACCTTCCAAGATTTAGCATATTTGAATTTTTTTGAAAAATGTGTGTCTCCTTAAGATTTAGCAACTTATGTGCGTTACCTTCCAAGATTCAGCATGTAAAAATAAAAAACTATAGTACAAGGGAGACCCTATATATGCCCCCCTCCTTAAGATGGCAAAAACATACTATTTTGTCATGTTAAGGAAAGAAAAAGAACAAGGATAAAGCCTTCTTCAGCATCAAGACAATATCCATAGATAACTCCATGTCCAAGCCAAGAAGGTCACAGCTCCTATTGTAATACCCCAAAATTGGCACCTATTTAATTTCATCAATTTTGGTGCATTATCTCGATTTTACATCACCAAAGTCCTAGTTTCCTAGGCAATTTTCTCTCTCCTACCTAACTTAATTTGACTTGATGTCAATTGCAAAGACCATAAATTGCAATAATCAAATATTAAATTAATTCCTAAGTCTCTTTGACTTTATTAGCTAAATTATCTCTATGATACATTAATTTAATTGTAAAGTCCTATGTGCTTTAAATTAAATTAAATCAAACCACCCCCTTTGGCTAATACACATAAAAAAGGAATTAATTAATTGCTTGTTATTTGAATGGACACCTTTTCTTGAATTAATAATTTGAGATATTCGAAAGGTCCTCATGTGGCATTTTCCATTCTTTTAATAAAGTAATTCATGCTTATTTGTCCCAAAAGGGATATGAAGGGTCAGGAGTTTTGAATCAAGAAACTCTTCCTCCTCCTCTTGGCTCTTCTATTTATTTGGGCTCTTTTTCTTCATTAGGGAGAGCAATTTTTGAGAGCATCCTTACTATAGCATTTTTTTAGTCTCATATCTCATTATTTTCAAAGCTCTTTTATTGCATTATCTAATTTAATTTCTCATATTAGTGTAATTGCATTTCTCATTTAGATTAAATTTGCTTACTTGTTCTTAGTCTAATATCATTTTTATTTCAAAATCAAATAAAAATCTGCATTTCATATTTCTTTCAAAGTTTTTTAGATTAATTGCATTCATTCTTAGCTTAGTTTCATTTTTCTCATATTTTCTTTCAAATCCTCCATTGTTGAATTGGTCTCCCAGCTGTTGGCTCTCGTACTGAGAGTATTCAAACACCCCATTCACATAGGAGGCAACAGGTCACCTCACCATGTAATTTGGATTGAGTTCTTCATACTCTCTCTCAAATTCTATCAAGTGAATAATGACCATGTTTTTTTGTGCCTAATTTATAGGTCACATTCAGTCACATACATTTTGGCGCCCACCGTGGGGCAGAAAAGATCAATTTCTGGCCTCATTCTTGATTGATTTTTCAATTTTAGTGTTGGTTTCAGGCCTTGTACGGCCATGTACAGTCTAAAAACCCTATAATATAGTAATGGATGGATACAATGATGAATCCTCTTTCTCATTCTTTTGGTTTGGTTCTTTTTTATAAAGAAATGAATAAGTTATGATCATTTTGGTGAAAGTGAGTATTTGCAGATTTGAGATTCTCTGAGTACAGTCAGATTGAAACATCTGGTACGGACAAATTATGCAGAATCAGGATCTATAATAATATATATTGGAAAGATACATGACTTATCTTTCATTTATTTTTATTTTGAGTCATTTTTATGCAGATTTGTGAAAGTTATGGGTATTTGAGTGAAAACTGATTTTTAACAATCTGTATTGGAGTTGCAGGAAATGATTTATTCTTAGAAAATGATTTATGAATGGGAAAAATAAATGGCTTACATATTTGAAAACTAGATTCATTAATAGTTACTATGAAATTGGTTTGGTTTCATTTGGATTATTTTTGAGAAAGATATGTGATTCCCTAGGCAGGGTTTGATGTTTTAAATCTGATTTATGACAGAACAATTGCAGTCTGAAAAGGTTAATGGTTGAGGAACCAAATTGAATCATAAGAGCTTATAATCTTGGGAAATAGTAGTTATTGATGTTGGATAAAAACTTAATTCTTTCTAGAAATTTTAATATTGTGATTTTATGGGTCAAATAAATCAATCTTTAAAGACTGTCTTGAAGATAGCAATGTTACATATCTTACAGTTTGCTATTGATTTGTCTTGATTCTATACTTTCGGATGTGTGCTAAATGTTGGATTGCAGATATTTGGACCTAAGGTGAGTTCTTAAAATCTCTATAACATTTGGTTTGGGCATAAAATTAATCTCTCATGTGTTTGGCTTGAGTGTTACACACTTTCATAGAACACATTTTTTATGCTCTTAATGGGAAATAAATGAACATAGATTTGCTTTCATAGAAGTTTGTGTTTAAGTGCATGCTTGTCTTTTAAACATTAAGTAATTCTTGGTTTCAAATATCAAAACATCTCATTGAGTAATCTAAGGCATGGATTCATTCCTTTTTTACATGAAGAGTTAAATGCACCACTTTGTGGACTCACTTCATGTTTACTTGGAAAGTTAAATATTCCATGATTCAAACCCTCTTGCACTTATGAGTAGTATTGATTAGTAGTCTTAGATTACTTGTGATTGATCTAGATTGCTATCTTGGGTTATTGGACTCACTAATCCACCAGCCCCTCATTTCCACCCTGTGGTTGCAATCTCAGCGCCACATTAAAGGGGAGGGGTCTATAGGAAAGAAGCGTTAATTGTTCCACTTGGCAACCCTTTTGTGCTTTTTGGAACTCACTTGTTTTCTAGGGTGTGGACTCACTTTGAGTTTGTGTGAGGAGTTAAATGCACCACTTTGTGGACTCACCTCACATTTACTTGAAGGGTTAAATGCACCACCTTTAGTGCTTCCCAATACTTTTGATAGAGAATTACTTACTTTTTCATTTCTAGAAGGCCTGTTTGGGGATTTCATCACCTCAAGGGACGACCTTAACTCCCATGTTCCGGCGGAGTATAAATATTAGGAGGTGAATCCAAAGACACCTCTCTTGGGAATGAGTTAGATTTCACTCTTGGCTAAGCCTCAAAGAACTTTATACCTTTGAGAAGTGAAGGAGGAGATTTGGGTTACCGTCTCCCCCCGGCTGTGTGATTTCTAATTCTTCTCATCTACATATTTGTGCCTCATGTACCTTGTGTATATCAAGGACTCCCTTTAGAAAATCCATGTATATCCTTGTAGACAACTTGCTAGGATGTTGTTGTGTTTTAAGTGTCTGCTAAAACATTCTCAAGAACATACACAAGTAGAGTCCTTAGGGAGTAGAAATACTAAGTCACTATTCATGTTCATGCGCAAGGTTGCTTTGTCCCTTGCCCATTGCTTGAAGACTATTTGCTTGAACTCCTTGATTGTTGTCTTATGTTCTTGATCAATGACATAAATCTGATCTACCTTTTTATCTGTGATCTATTTTTCTATTTTTCTGTCGTTCACCATCAGAAACTGGTTGTGTTGAGTTAGGAATCGATCGATCTTTGCTTTGACTTGCGTTGTCTCTCATCTATTCATCTTATCTCTTTATGCCTCTTGTACCTTGCATTGCAATTGTCTTATCTCGGCTATTCTAGCCATCTCTTTTTGACAATTCGTACCAGGTTCATCTTGCATCTTGGCTGTTCTAGCCATTTATCTCCTTTTCATTATCTTAGAGACAGAGTCTAGCTTTATCCTGAATCTTTGCTCATTACATCTTCATTTATGACTGTCACGAATCGAAGTGGCAAGACTTATCCCATTCAGAATGCTGATCAAAATCAAAGTAAACCTCATAATCAAGACATAGATCATTCCGAATCTATTGCAAAATATCAACTTCGTGAGGAATCCTCACATTCTTCGTCATTCCAAGAGTATTACAATCCATTGTTTCAGATACAGTCTGACTTACTATTTCAAGAATATTATAACCCATTGTTTGAAGACTAGCAAGACTCTGAAGGGTCACTTTCTAAAATTAAACCTATTGATCCTTTTGAACCTATCAACTCTTTCACGATCTCTCATAATACTACCAACAAGATGGGAGATCCAAAACCTTCAAAGTTGGTTTTCAATCTCAGCTCTAACATGCCAAGACCTTCAAAGTTGGTTTTCAATCTCAGCTCTAACATACAAACGATCAAAGCCACTGAGAAGGCTATGACAGAAGCTCAACCATCTTCCTAATTTACTAGAAACAAACCTTGGATCTCTCACTATGACATGATCATTGCTCCAGGGAGCGAGGATACTCCTAAACCCAAAACTCCCTTTGTCTTGCGAGGCCCTGCGTCTCCCTCTTATAAATCCACAAAATCTCTAGCTTGTGCGAACGCTATCCCTTGATCTCATGCAAAGATTATTCTCAAAGGTCCCAAACCTTTGACATCTAGACCAAAACTATCTATGGATAAAGCCCTCACTAAGGCAGACGTCCCCAAAGATCTTGATCTTGACCAGTTTCAATCTATGGTGGGTCATTTGACCTCGCCTCAATATTTATCATTCTCTAAAGAAGATGATCATTCCTTAAGCCATCCGCATGATGCTCCCCTGCACACTGAAGTTATGATAGGCCCCAAGAGTATCCCTCGCATCCTCATTGAAAATAGTGCTAGCCTAAATACTTGATCTGCTAAGATGCTTACCCAAACAATAGATAGTTTTGTTCCCGCCAATAGAGAATCCACTGAGTTCTATGATGCCAAGCTAAAAGAAATAGAAAAGACCCTGAAGATCAAAGATATTGGCATGGGGGAATATCAGACTGAGTCTGTCTTGTCATTGACAACTCTCCCTCCATCTCCACATTCCTATGAGGAACCTTCTGAAGACGGATTTGGTATTGGCTATTAGAGCTATGAGCTTGACCAACCTAGCTACAGCTTTCACTCATGCAAGGATTCAAATAATGAAGAAACACAGATTCAGCCTATGACACATGAAAGATCTCTGAATGTTCAAAATTTTGATTTAGACTACCAAAAAGAGTCTTATCTACCTTCTCAAGTGCTTCAAGAACATGATCTTGGTCCTCACCAGGAGGATTTTATACACTCTACTGAACAAATTTCTACTACTGCAGCTACTACTGAATATGTCACTGCCTCTAATGGCACACATACTGATTGGGAGAAACTGTTGGATGCTTCCCTTATCTTTGGTATGCCTCAAGGTATGCCTATTCTAGATTGTTCTACCACTTCTGCTATTGAACAGACTCCTACTATTGCCAACTCCAATGGCACACATACTAATTGGGAGCAACTGTTGGATGCTTCCCTTATCTTGGGTATGCCCTGGGGTATGCCTACTCTAGATTGTTCCACCACTTCTGCTATTGAACAAACTCCTACTATTGCCAACTCCAATGGCACACATACTGACTGGGAGAAACTATTGGATGCTTCTCTTCTCTTGGGTATGCCTCAAGATATGCCTATTCCAGATTACTCTACTACTTCTACTACTAAACAAGATCCTACTGTTAAAGAAACACTTCCTATGTTAGATGACAACAATGAAGAAAGTCTGCCTTCGACTATGTCTCTAGCTGAATGGGGCTCTATATCAGATGCTACTATGGAAATATCAGTTGATGCTATGCACTTATATGCTAGTCTTAACAACTCAGAAAGAGGAGAAAGTTATGATCCTCCAGATCAAGCTATTGATGATGATCCTTTCCACCCTCCTGTGGAGATCATTCCTATGGCTCCTAGGCCATCTACTCCAAGCTATACTCCTACTGCTTCAACAAATCATGGGTATGTAAGACCCCATTCTATTACAACTTCATGGAATATTGGAAGATCCAGAATTGAAATGGTACCTATTCGTGCACTCTTACCACCTGAAAGGGGACCTGACTCTTGGAATAGACCATCTTGGTTAGGCTCACATAATATTCCTCCAAACTTATCTGACTCTTCTAAGATGACTCACAATCAACAATGCTCTATGGAAGATTACTTTCTTGATCTACCTGATGCATTCATGAATGATGAGGATGATACTGATATATTTGCACTTGAGCCCATCCCATCGATTTCTCTTCCCTCTTCATCTCCCAGAAAAGTGGCCCATCCACTTCCATTTCCACCTCTCCACCTGAACCAGTCATATAAGCCTCTTTCATCCATCATTCCTGAGTCTTTTGGAAGTAACTTGGATGTGCAACATAAAAATAAAAATAATGAGAATCCACTTATATCTCAAGGTCACCATGTCCCATCTAATCGACATGTGACTATGAAGAAAGGAAAGAAACAAAGGTGTTCAAAAGACCCCAAAGGTCCTCAAAAAGAAGAAGACAATCAAAAGCCAGAAAATAAAATAAAAAATGGATCTCGAAATCCATTCTATAGGCATTGTCATCAAAAGCACCTCAAAGTAAAGAAGAAAAAATTCAAAAGCTATGTGGATTCCAAAGAAAAAAAAAATCAAAGTTGTCATTCGAGCTTCCAAAATTCTCATACTTCCCTCCATTCCATCGCCCTTGCCTCTCATACTTTACCCTCTTCACTCCATCTTGCCTTTTCCCAAAGTGCGTATCAGTATCTCCTTATTGCTAATGATGTGACTAAGAAAAATCTAGAATGTACTCTTCCTAAGTGTTTAGAGCGTGGGAAATCTGACAAAGAGTTAAGGTGTGTCCATGAGGATATTTGTGGGTCTCACTTAAGTGATCTTTCCTTGACTATGGATCTCTTGACTGTTGGACACTACTGGTTGGCTCTCCTGTTACTGCTACAACATCTGGTTCTGATTCTACAACTTCTCAGCTGGCTACTACTACAAATGACTGTGTTTCCAGAGATCACCACTAAAGGAGAGGCACTCAAAGAGCCTATCAACGCTCTTCATTTGAAAAAGTTCTACAGCTAACATTCTTAGTATGCTCATGTACATATTTATTGATCCTAAAAAAATCCTAAAAATTGATATATTGCAAAAATCCCTAAAAATTGCAAAATGTCTTGAAAAAATGATCATCTTAGTAAAAACCTAGCAAACAGGTGCTTTGATGTATCTATTATCCTGGTGAAAACCTGGTAAACAGGCGCCTTGATAATACCAAAAAAAATGAAAAATTTGAAAAAATACAAAAAAAATGAAAAGATCAAAAATCCAAAAAAATGAAAAATTTTTAAAAATACAAAAAAAATGAAAAGATCAAAAATACAAAAAAATGAAATATTCAAAAAAATACAAAAAAATCAAAAAAAGAGAAAAGTACAAAAAAATTGAAAAAGAGGAAAATGTGCCATTGATGAAAACCTGGTAAACAGGCGTCATGGTAGCAAAAATAGAATCTCTGCCAAGATGGTGAAAACCTGGTAAACAAGCGCCTCTTGTTTTCCTAAAGTAACATCTCATCTCAGCGTCGCTTGGCTCTTAGTTTCCTGCTTTAGTTTCCTTCCTTTCCTACTTTAGTTTGTTTTCCCACTTTCCTACTTTAGTTTATTTCCTGCTTTGGTTTGCTAGCTCATGCCTTGCTTTCAGTATCTTCAAGATTTTTCTTGACTCTTCATGGATTGGAACTGGTTCACACTTGGGGGCACCTACCTGGTCTAGGGGGCATTGTCCTATCGCTTTTGGAAACTCTTTTTTGAGCATTGGTCGCCAGTGGTTCCCACTATGCCTGCCTACGGATACCTAGCTTTCGTTCGATCTCTCTTCTTCAGGATTTCTCCCTTCTATCAATCACCAGTGATTCTCACTACGTCTACCTACTATCATTATCTCATTGAGACTTCGAATGTTATCTTTCTGAATTGTCTTCAATCCACTTGAACACGAATGTAAACTAAAACTAAAACTCTTTGTGTGTTCCTGTGCAGTGTACTGAGCTTTTCTCTTGCTTGTTTGTTTGCTTTATCATTTCCCCTTGAGTGAATCTAAGATGTCTTTCTTGACTGAGAAATGCAAAGACTGGGGGCATGATATTTTCTTTGTTTTCTGCTTGCTGGTTTAGTTCCAATGATCCAAGAAATCTACATAAGAGGGGTGTCCATCTGTAAGAGCCTTCATCTCGTATTGGATGGCCATGCGTACCTCGACTCCTTTTATATGGATGCCTTGGTGAGGTTGGTTCTTCTCCTTGTTTGTTTTGAGTGACTTCTTTCTGCTACTGGTGAAATTGTAAACGCTCATCCTGTTAAGTGAACATAAGGGTCACTGCGAGCAATCTTTGGCAAAAGAAGGAACTCCTGTGTGTTTGGTGTGTCTGTCGCAAGAGACATTTAGGTCATTCTAGCAAATGTGCTTTGATGCTTATGTTAACTTGCTAAATTAATAGGAATAGGTGTTCAGGTCATTCTAACTTCTTGTGCGTTAATGCTTACACCTCATTCCAACAAATTTAAGACTTATGTCATATTCATATTCTCATGTTGGGGAGAATTGTATGACATCTTGCGATTGTCCCATGCTTAAATGAACTCAATGATGATAAATACGATGAGTCCAACAGCCAAGTCCGGAGGATTGCATTTGTTCATCAAGGCCTGCATTTAGACTTGCATCTTTCATTCTAGGCTTGCATTTGGAGCGCTTTCTTGTTGCTCTCTTGATTGCTTTCTTTTGGATCTGCTCATCAAAGGTTCTCATCTTTTGTCACAGTCTCATCTTGGCTGCATCCATTTTCGGGACCGAAATTGAAATCTGACATCTCTAAGTGGCTCAAAATCATGTTTTACATATTGGACTCCTTCTGGATCGGATGCTTGTGTAGTTAGCCTTTTGACATCATTTTCTTGCCAGATCCTCATCTTTACATCATGTTCTTGAGATCTTTTCTCTTTTCATCAAAGTCAACCCTAGTCAAAATTTGGTCAACCATGGTCAAACTTGGTCAACAAGACCTCTGCTTTGCTCTGATTTGCTTTTGCAGCTTCACGAATCTAGTCTAATTGCTTTTTCTCTACAATCTCTTATTGTTTATCATCCTTCTGACATGTCATCTTTCGATTTCGCTCCCGAGGGGGCAGGATGATTACATCATTTGAATCTTGTCGAATCTATTCTTGAATCAGTCTGATTTGAATCATTAGTTTTCATTGCTTGGGGCATCTCAATGTCTCACATCTTCTTATCTCATCATTTATCTTTTAAGTATCTGAGCAATCTAACTCAGATCCTCAAGGGCCAAGCTTCGTTCTGGAGATGGTTCTTGAAATCTTTTTTGGGCAATCTAACCCTAATTCCTGGGAGTCAAGCTTTGTTCTGGAGATAGCTCTCAAAATATCTTTTAGACCATTATTTGGGCAAATCTAACCTAGGTCTCGGAGGGCTAACCTTTGTATTGGGGCAATCTAACCTTGATTCGGAGATAGTCCTAAATCTACATCTTCATCAATTGGTATTGGGGCAACCTAACCCCGATTTTGGTTCTCTTCTAAGACCGTTGTCTTCGCAATCTAACTTGGACTACGAAAATTCTCGTCATCTGTCACTTTAGACTATTCTTTGAATCAACGCACTGTTCGCACATCAATTCAAAGAGGGGCAAATGTAATACCCCAAAATTGGCACCTATTTAATTTCATCAATTTTGGTGCATTATCTCGATTTTACATCACCAAAGTCCTAGTTCCCTAGGCAATTTTCTCTCTCCTACCTGACTTAATTTGACTTGATGTCAATTGCAAAGACCATAAATTGCAATAATCAAATATTAAATTAATTCCTAAGTCTCTTTGACTTTATTAGATAAATTATCTCTATGATACATTAATTTAATTGTAAAGTCCTATGTGCTTTAAATTAAATTAAATCAAACCACCCCCTTTGGCTAATACACATAAAAAAGGAATTAATTAATTGCTTGTTATTTGAATGGACACCTTTTCTTGAATTAATAATTTGAGATATTCGAAAGGTCCTCATGTGGCATTTTCCATTCTTTTAATAAAGTAATTAATGCTTATTTGTCCAAAATGGATATGAAGGGTCAGGAGTTTTGAATCAAGAAACTCTTCCTCCTCCTCTTGGCTCTTCTATTATTTGGGCTCTTTTTCTTCATTAGGAGAGCAATTTTTGAGAGCATCCTTACAATAGCATTTTTTTAGTCTCATATCTCATTATTTCAAGCTCTTTTATTGCATTATCTAGTTTAATTTCTCATATTAGTGTAATTGCATTTCTCATTAAGATTAAATTTGCTTACTTGTTCTTTAGTCTAATATCATCTTTATTTCAAAATCAAATAAAAATCTGCATTTCATATTTCTTTCAAAGTTTTCTAGATTAATTGCATTCATTCTTAGCTTAGTTTCATTTTGCTCATTTGCTTTCAAATCCTCTATTGTTGAATTGGTCTCTCGGCTGTTGCTCTCGTACTGAGAGTATTCAAACACCCCATTCACATAGGAGGCAACAGGTCGCCTCACCATGGAATTTGGATTGAGTTCTTCATACTCTCTCTCAAATTCTATCAAGTGAATAATGACCATGTTGTGTTGTGCCTGATTTAGAGGTCACATTCAGTCACATACACCTATGAGGCAATGAAAGAGATGAATGTAAAGAGATATCATGCAAGAAGTGAAAAGGAAGTAACCCTTTAATGAGGGATAGCACACTATTCAGTTTCCAAGGTAAGAGATGTATCAACCATGGAAACCCAATGTCAAACAACAAATAAGGTTTGTATAAAGGACATAGGTCCTCAAATGTAAACCATAATTTTCATGTATGATTGGATATCACATAGTAAATAAATACTGCTTAACCAAGGAAAGAGGTGAATCCCTAGAAAAGAAGAGAATACCATATGAAATAACAATGCATAGATTTGAATAAGATAGAAAATCATAACAAGCTCCAAGGCTAAAGTACTTCTACCAAATTCACAATCCGTATTTGTGGCTCCATGTTGGAAAGGAACAAAAACTGATAATGCTAAGATAGAATCCTCGAGACCAAAAACTCCAGCATGAACATGTATGGAATAACAATGCATAGATTTGAATAAGATAGAAAATCATACCAAGCCCCTAAGGCTAAAGTACTTCTACCAAACTGACAATCTATATTTATTACTCTGTGTGTGAATACTTGAACATAGAAAAGAAGGATAAGGCATCCTTGTCCCCCAAGTGTAGGACAAAGATGGAAGAGGATACCGACTTCACAATGCAAGGAGATATCCTGTTTAGAAATAATGTATACCATATTCTTAGTGAGGGATATTGACCCCTACATCCAAGAATATAGATAATCATGAAAAGAATATGTCACTCATAGAAAAAGGATCCTCAATGAAAGAGATCTTATCAACAAGACCCCCACCAAAGAGGAGTGCTTTAGATAAAATATCATCTTTCAAAAGGTGAGAATAAAGATTCAATCATCAAGCCCCCTACAAACAAGAGGAAGAGGAATCTTTGAAATGAGGGAAACAACTCTAACACCAAGAAAGGGTGAGATTTTATAAAGAACATAATTTGCAACATACCAAAGAAGTGATGACCTAGGACAACAACTTCTCATATAAGAAAGTTATCCATAGTCAAAACATCTGTCAATATGATGAAATAATATTGCATATAAAAAAATACCACTAAGCTAAGGAAAGAAAATCCCTAGATAAAGAGAGAGAAGACCGAACCTTGCCCCCCAGGGATGAAAGGCAAGGGATATCTTTGAAAAACACATGTCCTAGAAAAGATATCTTGAATAATAGAAGAGAGCAATAGATAAAAAAACTATCATAATACAAACCATCGATATAAATGAAAGAATAACCAATTAAGCTCAAAGCAAGAACATAATGGATTCTAGAAGATAGGATGAAATATACCTCTTGCCCCCAGTCTAG